>JANHMN010000008.1:23898763-23915876 GCA_030674055.1 Rhabdomys pumilio
CTATGCCTATGCCTATGCCTATGCCTATGCCTATGCCTATGCCTATGACTTGTAGTGGTTTCCAAGTCTCTAGTTGAGGTCCTTGTTCCACTTGGAGTTTATTTTTGTTCAGAGTAAGAGATATGCATCTAGTTTCATTCTTCAACATATAGATATACAGTTTCCCCAGCATCCTTTGTTGACAATACTATTTTCCCCTCCACTTATTCAATAGTGTTACCCAGTACATAGCACTGCTAACAGCCCGGCTGTTACAAAAACAAAACTCAGTGACAGTCTTAGCCCCTACACACTGAGGGATCTGCTATGGTCTGGATAGGAAGTATCTCCCTAATATAGTCTTAGCCCCTACACACTGAGGGATCTGCTATGGTCTGGATAGGAAGTGTCTCCCTAATAGCCTAATGTTTTGAGGTTGACACAAACAGTGTTCAGAGATGGGGCTTTGGAGAATCGATTGTATCACTCTGCCCTGCTTTCATTAATGGCTCAATCCATTGATGGATTCGACATCAGAACAGTTTGCCCAGAGGTAGCAGAACCGTGGAAAGTGGAACTGAGGTGGAGGAAGGGTAAGTGGGTAACTGTGGGGTTCCCTTAAGTTCTACCAGGTCTTTAGTCCCTGCCTGATGCTACTTCCTGCCCAGCATGAGGGAAGCAGCATTGTTACACACAGGACGGTAGCAATGGGTAGCAACAGGTGTAGCAAAGGGCCAGGATGTTCTATCTCATCGCAGCCTGGGAACAGAAGAGTTAGCATGGCATAAAACCTCTGCAACCATGAGCCAAAATTAACTTTTCCCCTTCTAGGTTGTTCTCCAAGTGGTCTGTCACAGGGACAAGAAATATGGCTGATACACTGTCCAAGGCCAAGGGATCCAGAGGGAGAGGGCCTGAGGAAAGTAGCTTGAGGTCTAGAGTAAGCCATGAAGACGTCCCTGGTTTGTTCTCTCTTTATCTGTAAATCAGGAGGCTGGGGTAAGTGTTCTCTCAGTAGCTCCTGATTCTCAGATAGTGGAGAGTGTGGAACTGGTGATGGGCTGGGAGGCAGTGCTAGAGACCCACTTCCAGGCAGAGTCTGGGTGATCCGATGCACACACAAGTAATCTTCGTATGATCCTTCTCCAGGACCTCAGGTTCGGCCAAGGTTAAGCCAATTTCTAGGGTTGCTCAGGGAGCTTGGATTCAAACTCATCTTGCTGAACTGGATCCCTTTCCACTGGGCTCCTCTGCTCAGAGGGAGAAAGGAGGACAGCAAGTGGAGACAGAGCAGAGACTGCCAAGGACTGGGGGGTAGATGTGCTTTAGGTCACTCGAAAGGGTCAGTGGGTGAGAGTACATGGAGGATGCTTGGCTCCATGGCAAAACAGACGTTAAACTGAAATGGTCCAAAAGGGGGAATTTCTCACCAATGCTTTTCAACATGCGGCCCCTGAATGGCTCTCAGGCTAGATTGGGAAGTCCCTCCTATCCATCCAAAGTTCAGTGCTTTGTCTAAGTATTTTTTAAACACCATACATACACTGTCTCCTTGATTTTTCCTTCATGTTTCCCTCTCAGCACCTTCTTTCCTAAGTTACCTGGGTGATCCCTGCTGCAGACTCACGGACACCTGCTACCTTTCCTTTCCTTTTAGGAAGGTAAGAGCAGGTTGTTTCATAACTAGACATGGGAGGAGACTGTCTGCCATTACTCTGGGCTCAGAGTATCTTCTGTGCTACAGAAATGGACTGAAGAATTTCATACTGACTCGCATTTGTCTCCATGGAGACCGTCTACCACTGGGGGTGGGAGGAGTGCATCAGAGCTCACACACACCAGCTGCACTAAGGACCTTGACAACTCTGCTGCATGTACATCGATGAAAGCAGTGTGAAAGCCATGTCACCTCTTTTATAGCAGGTGTCCCCCACAGTTCATAGTGACCATGATCCAACCTGTCTGGCACGGTGAGGTGAAGCCCACAGAGAGGTAGTGTGACCAGCCATGCCTTGCTCAGGGCTGTAGTGTGTTCGTATTAAAACCAAAAGGTTTACTATGCACCAGGATCACCTAGCACACTGTGACCTCCTACGCACAGGTCCCCCCAGCATGCACTCCCACCATGTCTGGGAGTTATCAGAACAGCAGATGGGCTGGATTCGCTGTCAGCCATGAGCGAAGAGACCATGGAGCGCACTCACCTGATGAACCTATGAGCCAGCTGCTCCACGAAGTAGTAGATTTCATTCCAGTGGTGCAGCACGCTTCCTGACCTACAGGAAGAGAGGCATTCCGTCAGCACCTCGTGCTACGTTTATTTTCAGTCTACAGTCTATGTAGAAGTGACCTATTAACTGGGTTCATCCATCACCTGAAACTGGTGTGCATTTGGAAATTATCTCTAAGACTTAAAAATTTTGAGGAATTCCTGTAACTTCATCTCCCATTCTCCCCCACACCTCCCTCCGCGCCAAACTCGGCCAGTGAAGCAAGCAGACAATCAAAAACCCTAGGACTCAAACAGATTCACAGGCTGTTTCCAGATCTTGGTGACATGGTTACTTCTGTGTTCCTCTATGAAGAGGCTCTGTTCCAATTCCGCTGAGTAAAAGCAGCAAACTGTGATGGTTTCAATGCATAGGCTCGTAGAGAGTGCTACTATTAGGAGGTGTGGCCTTGTTGGAGTGGGTGTGGTCTTATAGGAGTAGGTGTGGCCTTGTTGGAGTAGGTGTGGCATGCTGCAGGAAGGGCATCACTGAGGGTGGGCTTTGAGGTTTCAGATGCTCAAGCTAGGCCCAGCATCACACTTTCTTCCTTGTTGCCTTTGGATCCGGATGTAGAGCTCTCAACTACTTCTCCAGTACCACGTCTGCCTGCACGCTGCCATGCTTCCCACTATGATGGACTAAACTTCTGAACTGTAAGCCAGCCCCAATTAAATGTCTTCCTTATTAAGAACCGCCATGGTCATTGTGCCTCTTCACAGCAATAGAAACCTCAAGACACCAACAAAACAAATGCCACTCCAAGTTTCATTTCATTTAAAGATACAGATATTGGTAGGATTTTAAAATAAATTATTGGAGGAAAGAACACAGCAGGCTCCCTAAATAATAATCGACCAATCGGTGTTTATTTTAAGAAGTCTCTGAGAGTTAAACAACTGGAAATTCTACTGAGTCTAATGTGGTTTTTGAAAAATAATGAACAAAAGAAGAAAATGACTCAACTCTTCATAATAAAAGGGAATGCATTTACTGAAGAGAGAAATCAGTTCTCTGGAAATAAGCCCCAAGCTGTAACGGACCACTCTTGCCCACGTTTGGGGGTCAAACTACAGCGGCCCGCTCTGTTCCGCAGGTCCGGGGTTAGCAAGAGAGAGAGTGGGGGGAAGAAGGGGAAGAGCCGTGAAGAATAGAGACAAGCCAGAGGATCTGTAGTAAAGACTTGTTTACTGTCTCCACCATACACACGCCACTACACCTACTACTACTACACCCCACATACATATACACACATACATATACACACAACAAGGAAATCCTTGGTATTTATAGGCTTTTGCCACGTGCCTTGTAGGCTCGTGGATATCACGTGCCTTGTAGGTGTGGATATGATGTAAGCCTTACAGGCGTGGACAGCACGTGCGCCTTACAGGCATATATGGCGTAGATAGCACGTGGACAACACGTGCACCGCATGCCTTGTAGGCGTGGATACCACGTGCTCCTTGCAGCTGTGGGCACTAAACAACAAAACAAGCTATATGGGATATCAGAGTGTGCTTCAGCTGTTGTAGGCCGTTGAAAACCAAGTCTCATGTCAGGGTATATGGCTCAAGATGGCTGCAAAGCTGATAGCTGCTTTCTAGCCGCTTTTTGCTTAAAGTCGGCTCCCAACAGTGATTGTGGGAATTTAGGCTTGGAAAGTTGATTTTTAACTCTCCTGCATCTGATATTGTTTTACAATCCCATTTCCGTCACATTGATTTGGCCCATTTTCCCCACAGGCTTACCCTCAGTCTCTCCCAGTGGGACTACGTTAGCCTTTGTCTATCCAAACCTGAGATGCCTTTTCCCCTTCACACACAGATCTGCCCAGCAAAGCCCAGTCTGCCCGCCATTATAACTGAGGCTGCAGTTTGCTTTCTGCTCTGACACTTTGTATTGCAAACACTTTCCACTGGTGTCTGGTTCTATCTATCTATCTATCTATCTATCTATCTATCTATCTATCTATCTATCCATCCACTCACCTGTGTTATGTGAGTGTGTGTACATACACATGCTTACAGTGTAACCTGACACCAAAAGAGAGCCCCAGATCCCCTGGAGCTGAGCTGAACTTACAGGAGGGTTGTGAATTGACTAAAGTGAGTGCTGGGAGCTGAACCTGGATCTTCTAGAACATTGAGCTGAGCCATCTCTCCAGCTCCCTCATGATACAGTATTCTTCTTTTAAAAGAATTATTTCTTTTTATTTTAAGGGAATGAGTATTTGCCTGCATGTGTGTAAATGCACCACATGCATGTTGTGTCCATGAAAGCCAGAAGAAGGTGTCAGATCCGCTGGAGCTGGAGTTGTGAGCCATCACGCGAGTGCTAAGAACTTAACTCTGGTCCTCTGTAAGAGCGGCCAGTTCTCTTTTCCCATATCAGTTGGTGTGTTCCATCTCTTTGAAAGGAATTTATTTTTCTGTTTCATACCCAGACATGCTCCGTTCATCCCACTTAAATAAAAACGAAACAGTACATCACATATCTGCATACCAACAACAAGGTGTCCTGAGGGTCACAGGTACACACTGTACACAAAAGCAGAAGGAGGAGGTGCCCCTATGCTCAGGGCCTGGGCTGTACCCACCTGACCCAGGGAGGGTGAGGAGGGGTTAAAGGCTGTGTTCAGATAGGCACTGAGAGAGAAGCAGATCCTGTTAACAGACCTAGTGACTGAAGTCAGAGCTTTAAAAAGGACCACGGGATGTTGGTCTCTTTCTCGAGCTGTGCACCCACTTATGTGCTATTGTGGTGATATGAATAGGTTTGGCCCCCCACAGACTCATACGTTGGAACCCTTGCCCCATGAGGAGTGACACTATTAGGAGGTGTGGCCTTGTTGGAGTAGGTGTGGCCTTGCTGGAGGAAGTGTGTCACTGTGTAGCCAGGCTTTGAGGTCTCCTATGCTCAAGCTCTGCCCAGTGTGGAACAGTCTTCTCCCAGCTGCCTGCAGAAGTCAGTCAGTCTCCTTCTGCTGCCTGTGGACCAAGATGTAGAACTCTCGGCTCCAGGCAGCACCAAGTCTACCTGCATGCTGCCATGCTTTCCACTACCATGATAATGGACTGAACCTCTGAACCTGTAAGCCAGCCCCAATTACATGTGTGCCTTATAAGCGTTGCCTCAGTCATGGTGTCTCTGGACAGCAGTGAAACCCTGACCACAACAGCTATGAAGTGGAGGCCTTCTTTCCCTGTCTTCCTCTCCAACCCTTGCTTTTGGTGGGTATAATTCTATTCCTTTTATTTTTTAATTTAATTTCTTAATTATTGATAATTTCCCACACATATATAATGTACTTTTACTCACTTTTCCTACCACCTACCCTCTTGCATGCCCCTCCCACTGAACCCCTTCTAGACAGAACATGTTCTTCATGACTTCTCATGCCACCTCACAGGAGTGACCACTAACCCATGAGCCCCAGTAAACCCAGTGTGTCACATTAACAGAAAACCACTGTGAGAGACCTGGCTACAGGTAAAACGGAGACTCAGACTGGGGAGAGAGGAGAAGCCCTTTAATGCACTGCGTAACAATGGGGTTTCATACCCAACACAATCCTAGCTGAACCCAAACTCCCATTCAGGCGCCTAGCCTCCTGGTGCCACAGCCCCCCTACCTCACCCAGCACTTGCAGCTTAGCAATCTGTCCTCCCTTTTCCTTCTCCCGGAAAACACCCAAGGGAACTCTGGGTAGACCCCTGCCTCTCCAGGAGTAGAAGATGCAGATCCTTTGCCTTACAGGCTCTCTGGTGTGCACTAGCCATTTGCCTTTTGACTGATTTTCCAGTTAGAAACTGCCCTAGCGGCTATTCCCAGTATCACCAACCCTTGGTAGCTCAGATCTGTGGCGACTCTCACCCTAGAGCCTAGAATCAGATTCCCGATCTCAGCCGGGAGAAGCTAGGTGCCATCTGGGAAAATGGCAGCTTGTATTCAAGTTCGGCTTTTCTCCACCCAGCTGTGTTTTTACTCATATGACATATCTCGTGTTACCTTTGTCTGTTTAAGGGTTAGTACCTAAAACCCAGCCGCGTTGGACTAACCTAGCCATAGCTATCCAAGCTGCAAAGTAGAGACAAGAACTTCCTTCTAAACCCAAATATAAAAAGTACCAAAAGATGCTTGTTCCCTCAGACATGGTGGGTTTGAGTGGTATGGAGACCAGTAAAGAGTCTCTCCTGGGGATTTTGTATCTCTATTCTGCAAACACAGTTCTCTTCATAATCTGGAATTAAAATAGTCTCCCAAGAATCCTGCCTGGAGACAGCATTACAGAATCGTGGATTGGAAGATTCACTGGATACACTTGGGATCCAGTCAGAGCCAGGTCAGCATCCTTGCCTATTATCTGCTGAGGTGGGTTTGCAAAAGGGCTCACCACTCCCCAGGGAAGGAAGCCACAGGTCTGCACTGTGAGTCCCTGCAGGTGATCACTGCCAAGAGGCCGGTTCCAGGCCCCTGACTTATTTTTGTTTTTCTGTCTCCAATATTTGAAATATGATAAGAAGTCAAGAAATGTTTGATGTCATACTCTGTGAGGGATTCTGTACGGAGCAACCTGGTGTCAGTCCAGTCACTTCCAAAGTCCAAAAAGAGGGGCACAAGCAGAATCAGAAATTTTACCCAGTTGCTTTCTGAACAAAAGTGCATTCTTTTCTGCTCCCGAGGGGAGAGTCTCTAACCCTGTGGTTAAATGCCTTAAAAACACATTTGCTATACAAGCAACCAGAACACAATGAAAAGGAAACACAGCAAGCTTGCAGCGGGATCCACCAATGACCGCTTACCCCGGAGGCCAACACAGCTAAGACAGAGATTACAAAATGGTCAGTCCCACTGATCCTCACCCCCCACTGGCCTAAGTCACTGACCCTCTTGGGTCCTGGGTGGGTAGAAATAAACTCAGAAGCTTCAGAGACAATGGGTGAACCCAAAATTAGCCCCAAGCTCCCTTGCCACTGTGTACTCTCCCCCAGATTCTTCCCTTCCTCTCCCCCTCCCCGCACTCTCTTTTCTTTCCTCTTCTCCTTCTACACCCTAACAAGTTGGAGCCTCATTTTGACCCACGTCTTTATCAACTGTTTTCATGTGGCCAAGTCTCTCTCCTGGACCTTGACTCTTGCTTCTGCTTCCGCTTCTTCAAACACAGTTCCGATCCAAACCCGATGCTGGGCACCTTCCTTTGTCCCTTTTCTGGGGAACATATCCTGCTCCATCTGCTGCTCTGGAGCCTCCAGCAGCCATGATGTCTGACTTCTCTCCTGCCACATGACTTCCCTTAGTGAGTCCAACTGATGACTTTGAAAACATTGACGCTCGCACTGCAGAATGCAGGCAGAGATTGGGAAATCAGCTACTGGGATAGCGCCAACTTTTCCTTTTTCAAAGAAATGAAGCATAATAAGATTGAAAAACCAGAATGTGCTGCGGAAAATAACAGAAAACAGTGCTTCAGGCGACTTCTGGGTAGGCTGAGCAAGTGCGGGCAGGCGCTGTGTTAGGATACAAGGAGCTCTTCTTTCTGTGACTCATGATTCAAAAGGTGTCTTAGCCAGACAGGTATTCCCTTCTCCTCCACTCTGTCTTCACACACACACACACACACACACACACACACACACACACACACACACCCCACACTTACATGCATGCACCACATACACACATACACATGTACACACACTGTACACACTCACACATGCACAGAACCAGGAAACGCTTACACACATTTTTTTTTTGCATATCAACTACTGGTATTTTTGGTGCAAATTCAACAAAAAAAGTAGCATTGTCAAGACAGAAAATGTTAAATTGCCTCAAAAGGCACTTTCATGGCTGAACTTCATGACCTTGGATCCACGTCTCATGCTCTCCAGGATCAGAGATGACTGCATGAGAGCTGAAGTGGCTCTCCTAGAAGTCTAAAAAGGGATGGACCAATGTTACCCAAAAATGCTATAGAAAATTGTCACTTGTGGAGAAGTGACATAGACTGAGGGTCCACAGGACAGAATTTTAAAATAGATCAATATCAGTGCAACTTGTTCACTGAGGAAAATGTAGGTATGGAAGACAGACAAAAGGTAGACCCTGAGGCCCATCTCCCCTCCTCAGGCGCTCAAACAGGGGCACTGCCTACTGCCTGTGAGCTGTAGTCAAACTGGGCACTGCCTCCGCCCCCATATACCATCCCCCAGTCGCAGTCAGATCAGGACATCACCCTCATCTCCTCATACCTCCTCCACCAGCCACAGTCAGACTTGGACACTACACACTCCACAGCGACCTTTCAGACTTTCCTCCAAGCTTGTACACTCAGACCAGGGTCCTTCTTCACCTATGGCCACACTCATGTCCTTACGTAACTGGCCACATAGTCTGTCATGCCTGCATCTCCTCTGTGCTGCAGAAGCGCTTGTCAGACAGTAGTAGGAATGTCTTCATTTTTCACACTGGCTGGTTTCCATCTCTTTTCACTTTTATAGCCCCAAAGAGCCGAGCACTTTTGTGCCATCTCCTTTAACACAGAGTGGAGACGACACTATGAATTTCTGCAGTGAGGTTCTTTTTGGCAATTGCACAGAAATTGATCCTAAATGCGTCCCTTGCTTAAGAAATATGCACCCGAGAGGGGCAGTGTGACAGAGCTCCCCTTTGCTCCTTGAGAACCCTTGGGGGCAGGCACATTCGGGAGACAGATGCTAAAAAGGAGGCTGCATATCGGGTCTTAGAGGGCAAGTGCCTCAGCCCTTACATGACACCCACCTCACTGTGTTAGGCAGACAGTGGGGCATGGGAAGACCAAGGATTTCATTATAGTTTTAATGTATGTAGGAATAAACACGGAACTTCAGAAATTCTTATTGTTCCTTTGATTCCCTTTGTTGGCTGTTGGGCCCAGTGCAGGATGAAAATACAGGGCCCCTGTTGAAAAGTTATTAAGAATTTCAAGATGGTAATAGCAGAGTGTGCGGCCAAAAGCCAGCCCTTCTCACTGAGGGCACCGGTCCCAACCACACAGGCACACACCCAGGACGGCCTTGGTTATGAGATTCTTTGCACATCTCTATGGGTTTCAGATGTCTCCTTAGTACAGGGGTCAGTCAACTTTTTCTGTGAAGAGCCAGACAGTGAATATTTTAGTCCTCCTTGGTACTGGAGGGTGGGCGGGACTTACGGTCTCCATGGCAACAACGCTTTTTTTTTTTTTTTTAAGTATAAAAGCAACATTGAGTCCTAACAAATGATCACAATTGCACTGCAACAAATTTTATTTAGAAGACAGGAACTCAGCCATAGTTTGCCAACCGCTGTACTAGTCGGCCACTTCTTCCATTCTGGAGCTTCCTATTTTTTTTTTTTAATTTATTGTCCTGTCTTCCTCATGACATGATGAAATCGTCCCTCTAGCGGAAGTTCTGAGGCACTTGGCTGCTCACTTCCTGTTCTTTGTTGCTGGAAATGTGGCTGGGAAACCTTGTGCCTTGGGATACATGAGGCACACTCTGTGAATTAATAAATATTTCATGAACATTTAAAAGGAAAGTTTATTCTCTGAGGGGTATAGGGTTTAGAATATATTTATTAAGTCAGCCTCATTAATTATTATTCATATCCTCTCTTCCTCAGAATGTGTAAGTATTCAGGGACGTCTTGCAGAGTCAGCATAGATGATACCAGTTTCCACTGTCACATGGAAGCCATCTTGGCACACTCTGTAAGGGTCAAGGCATATGCTGCCCATGGTTTTATCAGGGCTTGGGATTTTTACCACACTGTTATTTTGTTGCTATTTAAAATTGAGAATTCAAGGTGTGTATTCAAAATTAGCAGGAAGTTTTGTCCATGATCACTCTGTCTTCAGAAGATACATTGGGTGGGTCAGCTTCCTAAACAGTCTGAGAAGGTTTTCACCCTTGCCTGCTTCTGTGAGAGTTTAGTACAGAAACCTCCTAGTCCTTGAGGACTGGTGCACGAGCCAGCGTGTCCAAAACCAATATTGCAGAGTAAAAAAAAAAGATTAAATGCCAATCTGAGTCCAATCTCCCTCTGGAAATGCAATGTCTGAAAGGCAGAGCATCACCGGGTGGTGGTGGCGCACGCCTTTAATCCCAGCACTTGGGAGGCA
The DNA here is from genome assembly GCA_030674055.1 of Rhabdomys pumilio. Classification (NCBI taxonomy): domain Eukaryota; kingdom Metazoa; phylum Chordata; class Mammalia; order Rodentia; family Muridae; genus Rhabdomys; species Rhabdomys pumilio. Next base: position 23,909,156 of record JANHMN010000008.1, read on the forward strand.
GAGGCAGGCAGATTTCTGAGTTCGAGGCCAGCCTGGTCTACCAAGTGAGTTCCAGGACAGCCAGGGCTACACAGAGAAACCCTGTCTCGAAAAACAAAAACAAAACAAAACAAAACAAAAAAGGCAGAGCATCTCTCCTGAAGGGAACTTCTGGGGTGGGGTGGAGGGTGGACCTATAACAGGAGGTGATTATTATCAAAACAGAGGGAATTTTAGCTCAACCGTCACCCAGGAAATGGGTCTGGGAGGAAGAGGGTAGAGCAAGAAGCTAACAACATTTTCTAGCTAAGTAAATGCACTGAGAGAAATTTTGGTTATTTTACACAAAAAATGTATGTTTTCTCCTTTGAAAATCAACCAACTCTTAAATTTTGCTTCATAATTGTGTTGGTAACATTGTTAGGGCCATTACCTACTTCTGTTTCTTTGGGTTTTCGTTTTTACATCTTACTTTAAATATATTTTCCATTTTGACATCAGTTTCTTCACGTAATCTTTTCAGTAGGGTCCGTGGGTGGCACATATTGAAATCGGCATGTCTGAGGCCAGGTGGGGAATTTAAAAGCCACATTCAGTCAAGATCTGGAATTACTGAGGGTTTTACAGCAATCAATATTGCAGAGTAAAAAAAAAAAATTAAATGCCAACCTGAGTCTTTTGAGGGGAAGTAAAGAAATCTGTTATCGTCTTTATTTGGAAGAACATAGACTTTTCTACTTACTCCTATGGCTTAAGAATTTGTCTAAGATCATGTAATTTGAGGACCATTTAAAAATGAATTCGGCAGAGTGCTTGGTGATTCATTTAGACAGAAGCAGCCAATCTCTCTTTAGCTCAGGGAAATCATTGTCTATCATATTTATTTATTTATTTTTGTGCCCTTCACAAATGTTTCCTCTTCCTAGAAATTAAGGTCAGACACACACACACACACACACACACACACACACACACACACACAAATGTACACACACAAATGTACACACACACACAAATGCACACAATATACTCCACCTACTGTTAGGATTCTAAGCTCCTCCCTCACAATGTTAGTCTCCGAATACTTCCTGTTCTTGGAAACGTTTCTCAGACTGTCTTTAGATGAACAGACCCCACTCTGGGCACTTCTCAGTAATGTGGTCATTATTTCCAAGGATTTTAATATTTAATAGGGTGTAAGTTTCTCACCCGAAGACTTCATATTTTCTTCCTCATAATAGATGGTTCTTGTTTGTTGATACAGTTACCAGCTGAGCATTGGAAATATCAGCGAGACTCTTGTTTCCTTAAAAGGTTTCAATGGTGATGCTACCACTTATTGTTTAGTTTGTTAGTTGAGTCTGGCTGTTTGCATCTGGCTGTACAGCCCAGTTGGGCCTTGAACCCTCCTGGCATAGCTTTCTGAGAGCTACAGTCACAGCCACACACCCTGCCCCCAGCATCACTTCTTTTATGCAACAACCACCACAGTTTAAATGTTTCTGTAAACCTTGATATATGTCTTGGATGAATTTCATTGAAAACAATGATGAGCCACTCTCCTTCCTCGAGCAATCTGTACCAGTCTGAAAACACCTTGATGTTTTCTTCACTTACAAGTGGTACCTACAAAATGATCTTATCCATTATAAAAGATGAATTTTAGCAATCACAATTTTTTTATATTGAATGTTTCAGAGCCCTTGTAGGTAGCCTGTGTTTTCTTTCTTTCTTTTTTTTGTCTTTTTTTAAAAAAGATTTTCTTATTTTTGTTTGTTTGTTTTGAATTTTTATTTATTTTATGTATGTGAGTACACTGTTGCTGTCTTCAGACACACCAGAAGAAGGCATCAGATCCCATCACAGATGGTTGTGAACCACCATGTGGTTGCTGGGAATTGAACTCAGGACCTCTGGAAGAGCAGTCAGTGCTCTTAACTGCTGAACCATCTCTCTAGCCCCCTTTTTTGTTTGTCTTGAAATTTAGTTTCTAACTAGAAAAAAAATGTCTATGTACTAGTCTCGTCCAATAAGTATTTAATTTTGATTCTTAGTTGAGGGACCTATCCAATCCATATTTTCAGGCTTTCTTTAAGTAGAAGAGTTGTCGTCTACTAAGTCTTTAAGTGACCTTTCCAGACTGTGTGTCAGCAATGAGAAACGTGGTGCTCTGGGTGTCCACCCCTGTCATCCCTTAGCATCTCCCCCCTTGTCGCTTTCATCTGACTACATCTATCTCTTAGAGTTACGACTGCCCAGCACACCTTTGCAGTTTCACTGTCTACATGGCCAGCTCTGCTTCTCACTGCTTCCTGAGTGCCTCCAACTACTGCCTTGTTTTATACTTTATTGTCCTAGGTCCCTTGTTCTCCACCTCATATTTTATCTCCCGTTTCACAAATGCTAGTTTAATTTACTTTGCCAGATGGAGCTAACCAATTTTCACTTCCTAGTTTTGCCTCAGTGATTTTATTTAATCACTTATATTAAGACGTTTAAAAAATCTTTAGACCCCCATCTTCATCCTTGATCATGAGTGTAACCGAACTCCAAAGTAAAACAAACAACTGTACACAAGTTTTTCTGTGTATTCTTTTATGAATTTAAGCTCCTCCAAGAACTTAATGTAGGGACTTAGGTTGGTCTTGATAGGTTAATGTGAACAATCTCTGTCAGGCTAGGGAGGGTTGAGGATGGACTCGCCTCTTGACTTTGACTGTTGATACAAGAAAAAATCATCCTAGCAAGGTTTGTTGGTTGGTTCTGGACACAGTTACACCACTCCTGCCTTCTCTCTTGATTTCTTGGTCTCTACCCAAGGTTCCCTCATGCTGTATCTGGCCTCTTTCTGGGACCCTATTGCAGCCACATAATCAAAGACAGCAACCTTGAATTTCCTTGGAATCCATGCTGGGTAGGACTACCGTCTTAAAGATACCTAGGCTTGTTCCTCTGGGGCACACCCACCCCTCCACTCTCCCGAACAGCTGCTCTGTGCAGTGTTAGCTCACAGTGGCATCTAGTCTCCAAGGGACAGTCTTGTCCCAACCAGGTCCCATTCTTCATGACTTCTTATCTAAAATTTATTTCCAGCTTTGTTAGACAGTGTTCAAGAAACTCCTTGAAAGCATTTTTCTATGTTTTTTCCTTAAACTTGGCAACAGGGTTGAAAACAGACCCTGGCTGACCTCTTCCAAGCTCCGCCCACCTGCTTTGTTTCTCATATTAATTTCCTACTGGCTTTGTGTGTCACCAGCTGTGATGCAGGCTCCCTAGTCAACTCCCAAGACCTGTGGTGAGAGAATGGGACACATCTAGGTGATGGGAGAGGGGTAGGGTGAAGCTGTCTGTACTTAGCTTCCTCTCCTGAAGTCACAAGCTTTCTTCCCTTTCTCGCCTTTCACTGAGCTCCTAAGATCATTAAGTTTTAGCTTTTGCACTTATGATGCCCCCAGATAACACTTCTAAGAGCCATTAACATCTTCCTTTCTTAAAAAAAATGCATTACAATTACTTATCTGAGGGAGGACACGTGTGCTGTAGTGCAAGCTTGGAGATCAACCGACAGCTTACAGGAGCCTGTTCTACCCCACTGCAAGTCCCAAGGAAGGAACCCAGACTTAATATTAGGTTGTCAGGCTGGACAATGAACACTGCTGGATTTTCTCCTGGCCTTGATGCCTTTGTTTCTTTTTAAACATCTTCTCTGTCTTCATCCTCTTGAGCTTCTTTACAAAATATCATCCATTCATTCAGCCAGCCACCCATGCCTGGCCTGTTCTTTGGAACTGGCAGGTTGATAACTAAGATTCCTCCTGTACAGAGTACTTACTAAGCAGCAGGCACTGTGCGTGGGAGTCATTGCCATTACGGTTAGCACTTTGAGTGTAGCCAGCTCTGCTATCTCTGCCCTACCCAGTGATCTGAACCATAATTTTGGATCTCATTTCCTGGACCATAATTTTGCTCCAAACCCTAAGACTTCAGCATTTAATCCCATGCTTGTGACCACTATGCAACACTGCCTCCCCACGGTGGGGTTAGGAAACGGACAACTGCAGTTCGTGATGAGGAACTCAGACAGTTGGAGGATACAGGATTTCCATAAACTGATATGGAAACGTTGGAGTGGGGCTCCTGGGAAAGGCTTAAACTTGGGTCATGTGAGTGGCTGACTGTTGCCCGCTGTAACAGAATGGAGGGTAGAAGATCAGTTACAGTTTGTCTTTGTTCTGTTCTCTCTCTGATGACAGTGAGCAATCACAATCACCCTAAAATTGAAAAGCCAAATGGAGGCAGTTTTGAGAGACAAAGAGGAAGCTATTAATTATATTGGGACGACAAAACCACAGCAGCAGGCCTCTCCTGGGCAAGCCAGGAATTTGGTCACCTTGGTAACAAGGCTCCCCAGCATCCCACAAGAACTCAGTGATGTACATTTCACTTTGCCCTGTTCGTTGTTTGACTGCTGGAGTGCTATGGCTCCAACTGGGATTGCCACAGTCTCTTCTTAACTGCTTCCAGCATCATCTGCAAAGATGTACTTGTTTTTATGGGAGGGGTGACAGCAGACAGACTAAGATGCTGCTCATAAACGTTGGCATCCCCAGAGGCCCTCTGTGCTGCAGTTGTCCACCAACGAGCATAGGAAGGTAACGGGAAAGATGAAGTGTGATGAGATGTTTCCTGACATACACTAAGCACGTTTCCTCCCTGTCTATGTTCTGGACCACGCCACTGCTGTCAGAGGGCAGGAGTTGTTTGGGCTGGAGAGACTCTAAACAAGAGAAAGATTTTGAAGTCAAGATGCAGTGCAGAGGGGTGGAGGTTCTTAGTTATTTGGGGAAGTGTAGAAGAAGCCCACGATTAATGTCTGAAGATAAGTGGGCATCACTTAGATGGAGACGGGTGAATGACCACTCTGCAGCTGAAGAGCGTGGCTTAGCAGTGGAACCCACAGTCATTCCACTGTAAGTTTAAAAGGCGTGAGGTGTGGTAAGAAATGGTAACAAAAGTCCCTGGTATTTTGCCAAGGCATTTACACTTGGTCCTGAAAGAGCTTCAACTGTGTTCAGAGTATGTTTGAGAGGTGGGGCTTAGGGAAGTGGGTGTCAAGGTTAGATGTGTGTTCAAAAACAAACAAACAAACAAACAAGCAAACAAACAAAACCAAAATGGATTGACTTGGTGCTAGAGTTCCAGGAGACAGGATGGATGAAGTACAAAAAGAGACTCATTTGGGCAAGATTTCACTGAACTGGTAAAAATGGCGTCGCCCTAAGCTAAAGTGATGGCCATGTGGAGAATGGGCGGACCCACACAAGGTGTTGCAGTGTGAGGAAGAATTACTCCCAGGTCTTCGGCCAAAGTGCCTGGCTTATGGGACGCATCACCCTTTGATACCAGAACCACAGGAAGAGATGACTCCAGAGGCAAATGTCCCACATGATCAATCACCCTTCACCTGGCTCGCCCGGCTCCTTCCCCAGCGCTACAGTCCTGCACTGCCCCTCCCCCCCCACCGCCCTGCCAAGTATGAGTACAGTTTCTCCTTTTGCCCAGAAAACTATTGACAATTCCTCTGGATTGGGCCTTGGCTATCTTCTTCTTCAAACTCCACCTCTTCCTGACATCTTAAAGTCCTCATATTAGTATCTTTATATTAATTATTACCTGCACCCACATCAATTGCTGCCCTGGGCTAACGATATTCAAGGCTTTATTTTCAGCCCTAAGGCTCCAGGGAAGCCGCCTACTCAGCATCTCCACCCAAATGCCCTCCATGCTCAGACTCTCCCATGACCAGATTCCCTCACTTTCTGAAACCTGTTTCCTCCTACACAGCCGGCCAACTGATCAAGTCTTGCTCTTCAAAACAAAGAGTTTCCAGTTTCCCTTATTCTTTCATCTCTGTCCCCACCACAAAAACAGGTGATCAATGTATATCCTATAGAGACATACTCTGGCCGTCATTGTTCTCAGAAACTTCCAATCTTAAAAAAAAGGAAATTAATTACTAATCTTCAAACTTATTGCCAGAGGGATAAAATGAAAATTCTTTCTAAGGTCTTTCCCTGTCTCTCACACTCCCAGGACAGAGTGTGAGCCTCTTGGCTTTCTTGTCCACTGCTTCTTTAACGTCTGACAGAATCTTACTCAGGTGCCATGTTCCTGATCCAGTTTCCCCCTCTTTGAAGCCTTCGAAAGTCCCTCTCCTATCAACCCTCGTGATTCCACTAGCTTTCTTGCTTTGTTTGCTCCACTGCACTCTGCGCTCCCTGAGATCTGGACGTATCTTAGAGCCCAACAATTCCTGAGGCTTAACATAGTTTCATAAATACTGAATTGAAACGACACCTCCCTGAGCCAGGCGTGATGGCACAGGTCTGTAATCCCAGCACTTCACAGAAGTAGGAGTGCTAGGAGGAGTTGAGGGCCAGCTGGGATTACATGAGTTCCTGTCACAACACACACACACACACACACACACACACCACACCATACACCACACACACAAACACCACACACACAGCACATACACCACACACACAACACACACAACACACACATACACACACAACACACACAAACACCACACACACCACACACATACACACCACACACACAAACAACACACACATACATATATACACCACGCACACACAACACACACACCATGAACACAAACAACACACACAACACACACAACACACATCACACACACACCACACCACACCACACA
>JANHMN010000008.1:23915976-23950397 GCA_030674055.1 Rhabdomys pumilio
CACCACATACACAAACACCACACATACAACACATATACCACTCACACCACACACACAACACACACACAACACACACACACACCACACACATACACACCACACACACAAACAACACACACATACATATACACACCATGCACACACACAACACACACACAACACACACACCATGCACACAAACACACACACAACACACACACAACACACCACACCACATATACACACAACATACACAACACATATCACATACATACAAACAACATACACACAACACATACACACACACATGGAGAATGGGGGAGGGGAAGAGGAAAAAGTAGAGGAGGAGGAGGAAGAGGAGGAAAAATAAACAGATCCCCTTATCCTGGTCAGATGATCTCATTGCTTGGAAGACAGGGAGGAATGTTGTTAGAGGACCACAACATTTCTCTTGGGTTAGTTGTCACCAACAGCACCATGACCACTGATGTCATCATCACAGCTGTCCACCATGACAACCATCACTATTATCTTCCCCCATCACTGCCAGCATCATGACCACCATCATCTCTTTCACCAGCACCACCATTATGATCATCACTGTCACCATCAGCCGCCATGACAGTCATCCCCGTTATCATGACCTCTGTCGTGAACTATCACCATCATCTTTGACATTACTGTCACCATCACTGTCATTATCGTCACCACCATCACCCCATCACCTTCATCTCTTACCACTCCCTGTCACATCCCCATATCACCACCATCATCCTTATCACCAGCAACATCAGCACCGCCATCTTTGTCACTACCACCACCCATCATCTGGTATATATTTACCAGATGTTGGTTAAAGATTTTAATCTTTAAATCATTTCCATGAACATAAACTTTAATGCCTATTTTATTAAAAAGACAAACCAAGCTTCAGAGAGGTTAACTGATTTAGAATCCCAAGTTCATAGTTATTGGTCAAACATTGAGGTGAGGTTGGAAACTGGAGTTGTATAATCCCAAAGTGGTGTTCATAACTGCTACGATTGAGGCTTGGTTTTCATCATGGAAACACATGGTTCATCCTCGAGTCTTTAAGGGAAAGGAGCCAAGGACTGTCCTAGTTAGTGAGCATCATGGCTTGTCTGTGTGTATACAGAATAAGATTTGTCAACACTGATGGGCAAGAAATGGCCTTGCTGCTATACCAGTTCTCCTCCTCCACACCATGTTGGTGCTCTCATCCAAGCAAGAATTCTCCCTGGAGTTCAGTTTGGAGCCCCACCCCCACCCTCCACCCCCCCAACCCCCCTGTTTGTTCTCCAGCAAGGAGGAAGGCCATTGTCTCTGAGTGGCATCTGTTTTTGTCTTTCTGCTCAGCCTCACAGCTTACTGTGAGAGTGAGGGACTCACACCACAATCATCCGAAGAGTGTTTGTAAAACAGAAGCGCCTGCCCCCTTGAAGCCTGGACCAAGGGTGAGTAGGAGCTGCTGCCTAAGCTTCCATGGTCAGCACTTCTCACCGGTCCACTTCCTCCTGACGACTACATTTCCTGCTTGGATGAATCCTTTCATGCTAGGAATCAACAAGCTTTTTAATTTGTTCTAAATTAACTAATTAGTTTTGTTGGGGGCAGAGGGTGGGTTTCTGCATGGATGTCTTGTACCCCATGTGTGGTGGCTACAGAGGCCAGAAAAGAGCATCAGAATCCTTAGGATTGGAGTTACAGATGACTGTGAGCCACCATGTGGGTGCTGGGAATCAAACCCAGATCTTCTGGAAGAGCGGCAGATCTTCTTAACCACGGGGCCATCTCTCCAGCCTCAGAAGAAACAAGCGAGGCATGTGTTGCTCTGATTTTCAACCCTTTATCAAGGATTCTCCACTAAGTGGATCCTCTACTCGGTGGTTCTTGGAAATCAGTGTAGAGGCTTCTATTAATTATCAAGAAGAATAATGATATTAACATTTAATTAATTAATTGACTAATTAATTAATTAATGATATTTAATGTCCTTCATTCCTTCATAATGAAAAACTATCTCACTGAATATGACAATTGCATCTCCATCAAGACACACGGGTGGGAGCCAGACACTCCATAGTCACGCTCTGAGCTGATCTCTGTAGGAACTCTTAACACTGCTGCCTCAGTGTACGACGACTTTACTCGCTGTCCAGCCTGTCAGATTCCCTCAGATCTCACCAACGACATACAGAGGAATTCTTGTCTTTCAAATATACTCACGGAACACTTAGGTGGCAGAAAATCATGCCTGGCATCTCATCCCCCTTTCCATGCAATCATGGTGTAGCCTGTCACTGAGGCTTGCAGGCTGCTCACCACCATAGCCAAACGTAGACTGATTTAATGTTCTTAATATCCATGGCATTAAAGGGGTTCTCTTAAAGGAGGGATTGGATTGGAGAAGGGAAGAATGGAAAGGTATCACCACCTCCCAGGAAGATCTGAAATGCGGTGTCGGTAGTCACTTCTGATTGATTAATATACCCTTGATCTAGCTCTGAACTGACCCCCTCCAGACGTGTTGGCTCCGTATTGCACTTTAGCTGCTATTCTTGCTTACGCAGGCCTGCAGACTATGTAATTATGTTTCCAGTAGAGGCTGCAAATGCCCACACATATCTGGCATTTCTTTCCTCTAGCATACATTTCTTCAGTTTCTTTCCACAAGGTGAGAACACATGACCAGTTTGGGCCAGTGGGCTGTGAGTGGAAGGATTTGAGTCACTTCCCTCCTCCTGCATTTGTTTCCTCTGCAGCTGTGGTGGAGAAGGGCCTCTCCAAGAGCCCTAGCTCCCAGGACAGCCATGAGTGTAGTTTGTCACTAAGACCTGAAGGCTACTCATCACCACAGCATAACCTGGCTTGTCTCCTGACTGACTTAGTGTTCTTTTGACTTCTCAGTCTTTGCACCTTTTGAAGAAATCACAGGATTGAGGTTGACTTTACCCTTTAAAGCAGTCTCTACCTTCCCTTCAGTTTCGCCACCAGTGAAGTGGTGACAGTGACTGTTCAGATGTTATGGGGACTGCAAAGGCTAAACAGGCTTGTACAGGCTCTGTCTATGCCATAGCGCCTGGCAGGGAGCCAGGGCTGTGACTGCCACTTGTTATTCTTCCTGCTGTTCTAAACCTGACTTTTCCCGCCCTGCCCCAAATCCGCATTGGAGCCCTCAGCTTTGGATTCCCAGAGTCCTTCTAATGTCCTTTGCCTAAAAGGCCACCAGTCCAGACGGCTTCCGGCTTCAGCCTTTTTTGCACCTCCCGAGACAGGACGTGGCTTGCTGTAGGCACTGTGCTATCCGGGCTTTCATTGCTGGGCCAAGTGCCTCAATCATTTTGATCACTATTGAGAACTTATTTATGCCAAGTACATGAAAAGAATAAGTCAAGTGTGATGGAAGAAATCAAATGACTTTTTCAATGAGAACTTGGCATGTCTGAAAAACATGTCAAAATGTCCAAGTATCCTCTTTGTCTTGTGCTATGGAATAATTAAATTAGTACAAGTGGCTAAGCCTGGTCTCTTGTTCTGACACCCAAAACCCATTTATGTTAGCATAACGCATAAAGCAAGTCTAGCCTGCATTTGTGTGTCAGCTCTGTCTGTCCAAGGGATGCCAGAGTTTGTCACTGAGTGCTGGGAGGTGATTATAGGTTATGATTATAGGTCAGATGCCTTCTGGACTCTATTCTCAGAGTAACTCTGAGTTTTCCCAGGTCTCCAGAGTTAAGAAAAGTAGTGATAAAGTACTTACCCAGACAGAAACACAAAACAAACACTTTCATTGTCCTTGGTTTTGTCTACACACTGAGTCTTTCTATTTGCAGGCAGTCCTACCAACTACCACAGGCCTGATAGGCCCTCTACAAACCTAGGACCAAACTGCTGGAACATTTGAACAAAGTAAAATCTTGGCCCGCGAGAGATGTTCATCCTGGCGTCTTTTAAGGTGACTGTTGCACTTGTCCAAGGATTGCTCTAACACACCCTGTTCCCCTCACTTGGTGATAGCGTTACATCCTCCTTCCTCTAAAGGACTTTCCAAGGCATTTCAGAAAGCAAGCTACATCTGTGTGTCTTGACACATCTGCAAACTTAAATTTCCCCTTTCCGTCAAATTCAATTTGAACAAGATACTAACTCATTGGACCTTTAAGTGCAGAATACTAATCACATCCCAAAGTGTGAATCACTAGCCCCGGGTCTCTGGGAGGTGGGACGGGGTGTTGGCAGGAGCGTGCAGAATTTCCTACCAGCAGCAACTGATGAACAGTGGTCTAGCAGCTGCTCCATAATTAAGCAGTCTTAACTGCTTGGGTTCCATGATTTACTGAAACGCTGGTGCAGGGATGTTCAATTCCTGGAACCCACTGGATCTCACTGGCTGCATCACCATGTGTTTCTCATTACAGTCCAGTGGCACTGGGTAGAGATGAGCAGAAGAGACCAGGCTGGGAGTCGTGAGCAGGAAAGTCTTGCTCTGTTGCTCTGTCAGGATCTAGTCCTGATTATGGGCAGTTCTAACCCTGGGCGGTGGGGGAGGGAGGAGGGGAAGGATGGGGAGTGAACAAAACTTTCTCCTATCTATAGAGTAGGGTTCAGCAGACAACGCTTCTCAGTCCCTTGGGAAAAAAACATGGATCTTAGAAGCTCACGAACTCTACACTCTCGAAATTCCCTGTGTAAGTTAGTTGTTGGAAACCCAGGTCTCTTCCAGGAAAAGAATACTCTATCTAGTGAGGCTCCCGTCTAGGATGACAAGAATCTATCTGTGTCCATTACTTGTGTGTTCATGTCCCTGGGATGTCACACTCCCTCACCGCCCTGGACACGAGTGCCACCTTGGGATGCCTAACGGAAGTTTGAGGAAATGAACTTCCTTTGTTTGGGGGAAAACAGATAAAGACACTGGTTGAATAAAAAGTTAAGTCTCTGCTCTGTGGCCCCCACCCTTCACCCTGTGGTCTCTTCTCAATGTTCTGTTTTTGAAGTCTTTATGGCACATGTATCATGGCCAGCCCTTCCCTGAGACCGGAGATGGAAAATCCTCCTTCTCCCTCTACATAAAGAAGATTAATACGTGGCATGAAAATGCACATTTTAGTGTCAAAGGACCCTGCCAGGAAGGAAAAGTACATCCATGTCCTTGCTGGGTCCTGAAGACCCATCGGGAGACTTAAGAGAGATTCTGTTGTTCTTTTCTAGACAGAACCTTCCAAGTCTGACTTTTCAAGTCCCTGATTGAATTCCCAGCAAACTACTCTTCCCAACTCTAACCAGAAAAGCATGTTTATATAAACATGAAATTCCATCAGTGTGTAGAGCCCTGTGCGGCCCAGTTGCCAGAGCTCTTAATAACGCCCTATTGTGTTACTGTGGTGTTCTGGGTTATCATTATACGGTCTTTGCTCCTGGTTGAGAAAACATGACGTTCCATTAACTATATAATCTGGGCTCCCTCCAGGCCAGCGATGCATCCTGCTCAGAGCTGAAATGAGCCGAGCTTTAGAAACGCCACAGAAAATCGAACTGATTGCAGGAGGGAAGGCGTTGCAAAGGTGGGGAGAGTGGCCACAGACTGGCTTCCCTGTGGCCACTGTTCTGCCTGTAGCCAGCACCCCAGCAGCCAAGGGTCTCAGAGGCCCAAACACAAACCCAGTCAGCATTCTTTCCCTTCCCACTTTGCTGCGGTCGTGAGATGCACAGCAGTGTCTGAGGAGTTCCTTTCCAGGACACAGCACTTTGTCTGTATGGACTACCCTGCTGCCTGTTTGCCATGCCTACCTAGTGGCCCATCCTCCAGCTCTGGACTTAGAAGTCACATGGATTCGCCTGGTTGTAGGGTGGCAGGCCGAAGGTGTGCACACGACGTAGAAATTCTTGCAATCTTTCATTCAGCAGAAAAATAACCACAGGAAGACAATGATAGGAAGTTAGAGGCTTAGAATTAAGTGTGGAAGGGGGGTAGCTTCTTTCTTAATAGTGAGGGGCTGAGAGCTTAGTCCACTGACCACAGCCCCTCTCCGCACAGTCCTTAAGAATTTAAAATCACATTTTGTTGAATAAAAAACTGGTATGTTTACTGTACAGAAATTTGGAAATTAAAACTATTAGTTTCTGGAGAGGAATGCTATCCTAATAGTAAGTAAACACACACACACACACACACACACACACACACACACACAGAGAGAGAGAGAGAGAGAGAGAGAGAGAGAGAGAGATTAGCTTTGTTTTGCTTGGTTCTGAGACAGAATCTAGTTACTTAGCTCAGATTGGCCTTGGTCTCCCAAGTGTTGGCATCAAGCCTGGCCTCACTCCTCACAAAGGTGGAATGCACACAATGTTTGGAAACATAATAGTATAAGTATTATATATTTCTCCTAAAATATCCTGCAAACATGCACAATCTGCAACGAGTGTACAGCACTTTGCATATTTCACGTCTTACTTAAATCTCATTGTTGGACATTTAGGTAATTCTCAGCTTTTTATCATAGACTCACAGTAAGGGAATCTTTTTCTAATGCATTTTTTCCCCTTATGATAAAGACTTGTCGGATGAAAAAGAAGAACCTTCACAGTGTTAAAAGCACATGATACTTTCTGCCAATGGATCGTCTCCTCCACACAACTCATATGGCAGCCACATGTGACTATTTAATTTAAACAAAATTAAAAGTTCACGCCCTCATTTGCATGGGGGACACATATGGCAAGTAGCTACTGTTCTGGACAGCAGGAACATAAAGCACTTCTGCCCTTCCAGAAAATTCTACCATGCAGTTCAAGTCCACAAGGACTACCAGTTCACACTGTCCTGAGCAAGACAGGACACAGGTGGCCACTGCTGGACACTGTGATGACCTAAAGGCCTCTGCCAACACAGCAGTATGCTGTCCTTCTCCGCCCACCCCCCACTTCTTTAAATGCTAGTGAGTCAAAATGTTTCTGTTCATATATTAGCTTTAACATATTTTTTCTTTGGAAATTAAGATGTAAAGCTATTTTCTAATTAGCTTTTCTACACCAAGACCAGTCTTTAGAGAGAAATTTGGGCTGGAAAAATGTTAGTAGCTTGTTGTATTTCACTTATGCTATCTGCACCCCTAGAGGAGCACAGAGCTTATGTATTCAAATCCCCCTCTAGTCTTCTTCCTGGCTTCTGTGTTCCAGTCATTCTCTATAAGATGTAAGCCTGAGGTTACGCGGATAGTCCTTGTCTGCATACTCTTTGAACTTTTCCAAACTGTTTTCAGCAATGTGCCTTCTAGTACATTTAAATCTCTGCAGAGAAAGTATGTCTTCACTATTCTCCTCCCCCCAAAAATTATACCTTTTGACTTAGTTGTGCCCCCCTCAGAAATGATCCTAAGATGATTCTATTGAATCCCTTCCATCACCTGATGAAATTCCATTTATAATTTGGACCAAAAGCTCAGTTCAAATTATAGATTTAGGCCACCAGGTTATGCTCACAGCACCAAGGCCGTCCTCTGAGGAAGTGGTGATTATGTTTGTTCAAGTTTCCTTGTGGGTCTCTTGGAATTTCTTGGGTTATGGCTTTTGTTGTTTGTTTGTCTTTTGAGACAGTCTCAGGTAACCCAGGTTGGCTTCAAACTCATTATGTAGCCTAGGATGCCAGCATCACTTTGAACTCCTCCCAGCTGCAGGGTCACAGGCGTGCACTGCCACCACCACAGTCAGTTTATGGGTTTTTGAGGTGCTGGGGCTTGTACATTCTAGGCAAACATCCTGCTAACTGAGACACAGATCCAACCCCAAAGTCCTCTCAGAGGGGCACAATGGGGAGCAACTTTGGTTCCAGACAGTCCCAGAGTATCCCTGACCCGGGGGAGCTCCAGCTCCCACCTGCTAAAGAAACAAAAGATTCTCCATTTCTTAACCCCAGACCTGAATTTTCAGTATCCACCTTTCTCGTAAATCTGTAAGAAAGAGACCTCGCCTTTTATCCAAAGTATCTGGAGTTCAAAACAGCCTCTATGGAAAACCCAAACCCCGGCAGCAACTGTGAAGCACATTTGGTATCCAGCGGCCAGCTTATTTTTCAGGACTCACTCTTGTTCCAACTCTCAAATACTTTCCAGTCTGTGAAATTCACCTCCCTACCACTGTAACTGCAAGCGCCTCTCCTGGCACTGGCACAGATCTAAGGAGCCCGGGATCTTGAGGGACTTTTTATTGGTGTAACTGCTTTTCGGCAGAGCGCATGAAGCCTACTTGAGTGACTGTGGCTTGGCAATCCTGGAGGGATCTGGAAAGTGTGGAACTGGCCTTAACTCAGTTCTTCCTTAAGCAAAGTTCGTTTTAGTAAGGAGTAATCTTGCTGGTTTCCCTGGCAGCCCATCAGTCAAAAAGCAACAGCCCAAATTTACCTACATGTCAGTTCTGAAGGCAACGGGGTGCTGGGGACATTTGCCAGTATTTGAAAGCATTTTTAGTTGACCACTAAGGCAGAAGAATGGCCTTGTGGCTGGCATCTGTCTATAGGGTAGGGGACAGAATGGTGCTTAGAGCCCTTAAGTGGAGGGTGAAGTCCCCACAAAAAAACTAGTTGGAACCCCAGAGCTGGAGACTCCGTGCCTTGGACTTCCACAAGTGCCCAGACTCATCAGGCATCATGCCACAAGAACAAAGACTGCATTTTTACATTTTGTAAAAAGAGATGGCTGTTTTGAAGAGTGCCCTCGCCTCCAACTTTGGAAGTGTGTGCAAATTCTACTTCTGGTTGCAATTCCTTCTCCACAAGGTGGGAAGCAATAAGACAAATAGAGCCAACTGCATCCTCCCAGAACTCCCGGGCCAGAGACAGCAAAGAAAGCAAGCTAAGCAGTCCCGACGCCCCGCAGCTGGGGATTGATCAGAGCCCAGCTGTCCTGAGCCCTAGGGACCGCCCGCCCAAGAGCAGCATCCTTCAGGCACTTACTTGTCCAGGATGAAGTAGAGGTCGAATCCCCCGTAGCAAGCTGGTCCCCCGTCCTCGCGGCGACCCCCTTGTCCAGCGCACACGAGCACGAGTGCAGCCACGCAGAGTCCCCGCAGGCCCGCTCCCAGGCGCCCCGCACGGTCCATGCTGCAGCCGGAGCGCTGGCCTCGCTGGCGTCCGTGGGACATCAGGGGCGCGCCATATGCGGCCTGGGCAACAGTCAGGTCCCCCCGGCTCTCTGCAAACGCCCGGAAGCAATTGTCCAGAGAAGTTCAAGGATTTCACTTTGGTTTCCGCCGGTTCTGCGCCGGGGTTTCGAGTTTCAGGGACCCAGGGCGCTCTGCTCTGTGGAGCTGCTGGGATGGGGCCACCAGGCCGCTCCCAGGCTGCGCTTGAAGCTTTGCAGTCGAAGCAGTTCCGTCCCGACGACTCTTTGTCCTAGATTTTAAGTATGATGGGGTGGGTTTTCAAATTGTTCTTGGTTGGGGCAGTGCAGTGTCTTTGCTCCCTCCCTTCTCCCCTCCTTTCTTAGGTTTTTTTTTTTTTTTTTTTTTTTTTTTTTTTTTTGGTGAAAAGTCCAAAGAGTGCCATCTTGTGGCCAACGGCGGCAAAAATGTTGGGGTCCGCTAGACCTTGCTGGAGCTTCTAGAATTGGGTGGGGACTTTTGGCAGGGGATAAATCTTAAGAGTTTTCAGGTGAGCTGCACGCCTTTAATTAATCCCTCCTTTCCGTCTTCTTTCTTGTCTTTCCCACGGCCACCTCTTCATTCTCTCTACTCTGTCCCCGCCCCATGCCTTCTTTCTGTTTTACTCTGCATCTGCGGATACAGTCGCTGTAAACATTTGATGAAAACTCATTTCCTTCAAGCAGGGTGGCTCCAGCTCCAGGCCAGGACTTTTTAAACACGAGCCTTTGTGCAAATGAAGCACAAGACCTTTGCAATCTGAGCCACCACGTGATCGTACATAGTTTTATTGCAGATCACAAAGGACTCTGGTCGAAATCTGCACATACAATGCCACCGAATATAGTTGCAGAGGCTTGGAACAGTCAAAGCATCTGCATTGTCCACGTCTCCACGTTTTAGGGAGTCTTGTGGTAACCACTCTTCTTTCTGCCTGTGAACGTTGTCTTCCCCTCCCCATCTTTGCTGAAGCACCGTGGAAGCAAGCAGCTGTCAAAGCTGTGGACAGTTCAGGGGATTAAGCGCTGTCACACGAGTCTTGTGCCTGCCTTTCTAGACTGAACAGTCTTCCTTAGTTCGAGTCCCCGTTCCCACAGGACACAAGGTCTAACTTTCCCATCCTCTCTGCAAGTCACAAATCAATGTGCACTCTTGTCCCAGCTTCAAGCTCTTCTAGCTAGGTACACCTGAGACCCTCATGCCTCACCATAACCACCTTAGCAGTTTTCTTCCAAAGCGTACACCTAGTATCCAGTATCTCGGAGTGGTTTATTGATCATTGATTGTGTTTTTCTTTTTTTTCTTCTAATCTGTTCTGTGTATTTATTACAAAAAGTCAGGATAACAAAATTGCCTTTATTACAAACTTCTGCAAACTAGAGCATCCAAAGACCTAATTACCTTCTAAACCAAACTACTCCAAATTCTATTTACATTATTTTTCAGCCCCAGGCTTGAGGTTTCCTTCTAAAGTTTTTAGACTGTGGGCTCATACTCTCACTCAATTTAAGTCATGCACGTGAATCCAAATCATCACACATCCTATATAATTTAAAGGTTAACAAGTTAGAAGACTCCCCACCACCAGGAAATGTTTAATCTTAAAAAACAAACAAGAACCAGCTTTTACATCTGCTGTGTGGCACCACTAACAGGGAGGACAGTGTACGATTTAAACTGTCCTAATTCTTCCCGATTTTAGCATTCTCAGAAGGGTCCCATCCTTGATAATGGCAGAAAGTGCAGAGACATCTGAATGGCTCACTGTTCCCTTTGTGCTCGTTGCCTTCAAGCCTTTTTTGTCTCTGCGCAATCCAAGCAAATCTCTTCATCCTTGCTATAGGATCTTGCAGCATGGACAACAATGTGCGGACCCTTCTCTTGGGAAAGGTGCTTTGAACCTCCCTCAGATTTGTTCACGTTTGTTCTCCACAGGTCTGCTCTCAATCAGGTGACGGAGCCTGCGATGACGACGGGCTGGCCCCTTGGCACTGGGATTCAGGGTTAGCTTTTTCATGACCTTTGCTAGTGTTTCTGGTTCTAGGACTTCTGAATCATAGGATGAGTCCTCTTCATCTTTTGTCTGAGGAGTTTCTTGGCCTTCAACTGGGTCGACTTTCTCTGATGTCTCCTCCATGGCAGTTGGGCAGAAGCTTCAAAAGCTAGCTCCTAGCAAAATTGCTTGGTCTTTGAAAAGACCTAGATCCAAGTTTCAACTGGCTCAGGTGAAGTGAGTCAATTGTGTTTTCTAATAAGTATATTATTAGTGAACTGCCCTAGCTCCCCTTCAGGTGCTCTCCAGAACCTCCCAGCCTTAGTTCACACATCTTTCACACGAAGGTCACTTATACACGATATATAAGTGACTTATTTCATAGTCCAGAATTGATGGTGTCTGAGGTTTTTGAGGCACGAGTATGAGACATGCAGCTTCTCTTCTTCTTGGACCCTTCTTCTGAGGATGCTCAATGGCATATCATGAATCTTCCCCAACCCCACCCCACAGCTTTGTGGAGAAGCCCCATATGGCTGGACACTGCCAGCCCCCCCAGACAGCCAACCTGCTGACTTGTTTGAGGATTGACTGGTTCACTTCTGATTCTCCAGTGCCTGCCAAGCCTTCAGGTGACTGCAGCCTCTGACACACAAGCAGGCACCTGACCTGGCCCTTCCCTGACTCCCAACCCTGGAAAGCAGTAGACAATGTTTGCCTGTGTTCTGAGCTGCTGGCTTTGGGGTCGTTTGTTACGAAATCACAGGTAACGAATATGTGCCTGTTATCACTTTAAACACTGAAGAATTTCTGCAGGGAAAAAATGATTTAACAGTTAATCAGATGTGCTTGTTCACGAAGCTGTCTTCAGGTAACACCTCCTTGGGCCCACAATTTTGAAATTGCCATTTGCAGGAAAAAATAATTAGGAGTAGTAAAAATATTCTGACTGACTTACATTTGCCTTTTCTATAATTTCCTCTGTTTCAAACAAGGAAAATCCATCTTGGCTCCCCCAAGCACTGTGATAAGAAAGAGGAGGGGAAATCTACAGAAGCCAGCTGGAGCAATGACTGCTGGAAAACTGGGGGGCAGGGGGTACTGGTCCAGGACAAGAAGGAACTTGAGGGCAGTGTAATAAAGAAAGTGTTCTGAGACTGGAGGAAAGGGTGTGCCTGTCCCTGTAGAGAAGCAAGGGACAGGAGGAGCCAGGGGTAAAAACATCTCGTTCGCATGCCCTGGATGTCCTCCGAGCTATTTAAGAGATTGGGTGGGAGAAGAATGCCATGAGAATATTATGGGGTGGGGTAGGGGTGGTCTAGAAGGACAGCCTGGGAGAGCAAAGGGTCACTGACTGAGCTCCCGATGGCCTAAAACCATCGTGTAGGACAGGCAAAGGCTTAGGTTCCAGAATGGGAGATTTCATTCAAAATGTGTTTACAGAGAAGTGGGGATGGTAGAAGAGTGTGCCTCCACCAAGGATAAATGTGGCCCTGGAGAGGGCAGGGAAGTAGCTAGAGTCATCCAGGTATTGGAGTGTACAAGTTGCCATGTCTCTCTTTCAGGATTTTGCAAAAAGGCCTTTTGATCCAAGAGGACCATCTCCAGCATCCTGCTGCAGCAGCCTCTTCTGCTGCTGCCTTCTCCTCCATCCCTTCTTCTCCTTTTCCTCTCCCTTCTCCTCTTCTCTCCCCCTCCTCTTCTCTCCTCCTCCCCCAGCTATGCAAGTAGAAGCTAGGGTATGAACGAGTCTAAACAGTCCAGTATTGTGGACATCAGGAGAACAAACCATGGGAAAAATCCAATAACCTGACAAATGTCAGTCTCACAGTGGAGATGAGCAAGGGACTTGATCCTGTGTTGTGCCAGGTCTCAAAAGAACTAGGAGGTAGTTTTTGACTATTCAGATATTTCATCTGCCATAGGAAAAGTACTTAAGGATTCCAGAAATCTCCAGTCTTTGTTTTTCAAGAGATTGGAGAAATTGCCTCTAGACTGAAGTGGCAGCTTCTCACTGACCCACTCCCTGTTGACTCCTCCCTTCCATGATCCAGATGCTTCAGCCAAGCTGTCAGGCACCTGCTAGGTGCTGCATCATTCTCTCATGCTGCTATCTAACCTTCCCAGAATCTCACTGGGCACCAACATGCTACTTGGGTTATTGACAAAGATTCTAAAAAAGGCTCCAGACAGTACATCCAGAATAAAATTTAAATTGCTTCTCTTATAGATAGTTGCCAACAATATGGACAAATCTAACACATTTATGTCACTTGACTAGGTCCACTATTTGTAGGTTCTCACTAGTCCCTGGACCACACACTGTGTGCAAAAAGGTCAGGAGAATATTTATCAGAAGCAATTTGTCTTCTGGAACAACAGAATTTCTGAAGAATCTGAGCCATATTGGCTTTGGTGGTAGGATAAACAAAAGGACTAGTAATCAAGCAAAGCCCAGGCTCTGAAGCAAGGCTACAGGAAGATGTCATGAGGCTATCCCAGAAGCCAGACAATCTACAGCTTCAGCTCAGAAATGGTCAGAGCTGTCAACCCAGGGACATCAATACTCCCCACCACAAAACCAAGCTGAATCTAGCTTCAAGGAAATTCTATATAAAATAACTCGTGGTTCAATCCAATGCACCAGCCCAAAGCCCTTTTAACAGCCCTTGCAATGCAGAGATGAAATCCACATAAGATGGAACGTCACCCAACTCTGACTAATCCAGAGCCCTCCAAAGAATAAGTTCATATTGCAGATGGGTCAGTTATAAGCCCCACACATATCCTGTTTAATCTGATTCACAAGGTAGTTCTGCTAGGGACACATATTATCTATATTAATCATATTTTTTTTATCATCGGGACAAAAAAGCAATAAGGGGTCTTTAAGCAGGAAGGGAAACCGTCTCTGATGGTGGCAAGAACTTGAGACAGCTGGTCACATTACATCTAAGGTCAGGAAGGAGAAGGCAATGAATGCCGGGGTGCAGCTGGAACCCCAGCCTGTGGGATGTTATTACCTACTGTCATGGCGGGCCTTCCTGCTTCAGCTGACCTAATACAACAGGTACGATCAAAGGTTTAGCTACCAGGTAATTCTGAATCCTGTAATGTTAACCATCACTATTAACCCAACTTTCTGACGAACTCATTCTCTGGCCTTTGCTGAACTAAGAATTCATTTTACGAAGAACAGAGAGCAGGCCAGCAAAACTCAAAACTCAGAAACTGAAATGTGTCAGTACAGTGTGGGGTTATGGCCAGCCTGGAGCTCACATACACACAATGGATAGCTATACTGAATAAACTCAAGCCAACATAACGCCAGTCACAGACCATGTCAGTTCAGTGCTAACTCTGCTCAACTCTGGCATATTTGAGAGTCATTCTCACAGACTGTAGGCCGGCTCGCAACTGATGATGGCAGGGAAAACCTCTCCAGATCTGTGAAGACCAAAATTGTTTGGATCCTTCCAGTGGCTACCATTGTGGGGTATCCACCAGAGAAGACTACTTGGATGTGGGTTTGAGCTGTTAGGAAGTCTTTCATTGGCCTGCTGGTGACTATCCTGTGTTCAGGATCTCAGTGCAGTCCTAAGACTTTCTCAGGGTGAGCTTTTCAGCACAGAAAACCACATCCTCCGTTAACACACCTCAGTCAGCAAGAACAGTTAGCCAAAAACAGATTGCAGAAGCCAAAAGGCAAGGTTAGTACATTTAGAGACTTTTCCAGAACTTTTTTTTTATGGACTTTGATGGATTAGGTCTTTGTTCTAGTTTTTTTCAGGCAGTGCTGTCTATATTCTGGGTTCCAAGGCCTGAATGGTACTTCCATCATGGCGTCTGTTGTGCTAAGGTCTGGGAACCCATTACATCACCTTCTAAAGTGCACGCAAGTGGCCCTCCACGTGTGTGGGCATGTGGTGCATGTGCGGATGGGTGCTGTGGAAGGTGCTAGCGCACTGTGGAACGATGCCATGAGCACCTTCAGGGCACAAATATCTGTAGAACACTAGGCATGGATTTAGGGATTTGAGGAGCACAAATAGTGGTGACCTAGTTTGCTTCTTTCCTTGTCTGATTTCTTCTTCTCTCATGAAACTTATCAAAACGTGCAGAATTAATGTTCATTCTCCAAAACTGGTCAGAGTGACCTGCAAATGAGTAACAGAATCTCAAACTAAGCTGTCAGAGTAAAGCGAGTACTGCCTGCGCTAATTAGCTGAGTGTGGAAGTTCCTCGGTCTACTCAGCACCATTTCTAACTGTATAATAGAAAATAATAATACTGCCTACCTCGCTGAGTCGTTCAGTTGCTCCTCAAGATAGCCGCAGGAAGCACTCACTGGGTTTTGGATTTTATCACTGTTGGGAGACTCTGGAAAATTGCACTTGAATTTCTCCTGGGAGTAAGAGTGTGATTAAGAGAACCACTGGCAGGTCACGTGATTTTTCTAAATGCGAATCAAAGCTCACTTTGTGTACACGCTATTCATATCATCCACTTGTAAAAATGCAAAGATGAAGACTTTGGCTCATACAGGAACCACTGGGAATTGGTGGTTTCCTAGGATTCGTGTAGGAAACAAATGGAAAACACACCGAGGCTATCAATAATCCAATGGCGAAAGTCCTGTTTCTACAGCCAAGAATGTTCAGTTGCTGAGCTCCAGTGAGATGCCTGAGTGCATTCCATAACCAGAGATGCTCTTCTCCGTTACTTAATTTGTCATTATTATCACTATTATCATTATCGATATTATTATTTCTCTGTGTGGTATGTGTGTCTGTGTGTATGTGCTGTGTATATATGTGTATGTGGTGTGTGTATGTATGTGTATGTGTGTGTGTCTTTGTGTGTGTGTATATAGAATGGGGGTGAGGATATGCATTCTATGACATACACATGAAGGATAGAGAATAACTTTGTAAAGTCTGTTCTCTCACCTTTTTGTGAGTTTTAAGATCCAATTCAAGTCTCCAAGCTTGCTTGGCAAGTGCTTTTATCCACTGAACCGTCTCTGCTGGCCCTTATTCTGGTTTTTGAGCTGTATAGATCCATTTTAAAAGCACAGATAGGGGGGTGGATTGGGGAGGAGTTTGGGGAAGGAGTGAGGGGTCAATATGATCAAAATATGTTGTATGTATATATGAATTTCTCAAAAAGTCAATAAAATATTACATTACTAATAAGTAGAATTACTATTCATTCTTATTAACTGGTTCATTGGTTCAAATACTTCACAGATATCTACTGTGTTTGGTCATCTTCATGATCAACTTGACTAGATTTGGAATCACTTGGAAGACAAACATTTGGGAGTGACTGTGAGGGTTTGTACAGAGTTAACAGAAGAGAAAAGACCTGACCTAAACACAGGCTGGAGGCCAAGACTGAATAAAAGGGGGAAAAGGAGCCAGAAAGCCCGTGGAGCACCAGTGTTTATCTCTCTGCTTCCTGATGGGATGTGAGGAGCTGCCTCCCAGCCCTGCCTCCATCTCTTCTCCACCACGATGACTGTATCCTCAAACTGAGAGACACAAGAGACATTCGTTCCTTTCTCGGGTTGCTTTCTCAGTATTTTTTGTTATAAGAGTTGAGAAAATGTGACAATATATGTATTATGTGCAAGTCCCTGTGCTTTGAGCGGGAGAATCCGTGACTTAGCTTAGACTTTCACAGAGATTATCAGGAGACAGAAATGTATAACTAGTATTAGCACCCATGATTTTTATCCTCTCTTTGAGAGGAAACTCAACATGTCCTTTCCACCCCATGACAAGTCCAGGAGAATAATAGCATCCTCTGCCACACATTCACAGGGACGACTTGTTCAGAGGTGAATGAAGAAAACACAGACATCTCTTTCTGTTCTAATGAACTCCCTTTCACTAAGAGACCCAAGAGTGATCTTGAAGGAGCCCATGACGATAAGACTAAACTGTGGGCCATGTAAACAGCCTCCAGCATGGATGAGAGATTCCGGGTGCTCACCCCCTCCTAATCCATTAGGACTCAGCAGAGCACAGTGTGTGAATTAAGTTAGAGCTAATGAAATTTGTATTTCTCTGATGTATTTGCTCTGAGCATTGAGCCCTCTGGGAATGGCTTGAGAGTAGCAAGAACTGGGGCAGATTTTTTCAGAGATAAGTAAATATGTGCCAACCAAGATGGGTATCTAAGAGGCTGGCTCATCCTGGATCCTCATATTTGATAGCATCTACCTTTCCTATGGCCAAAGTAAAAGCCAAGAAACCACTTGTCACCTCTTAAGCATGAGAGTCAGCAGGTTTTCCCGAGTAGGGACCAATTCCGAAGCCAGAGCACACTTGCCAAATAGAAAACTCCAGGCACAGAGGGCGCTGCTATCCCAGCCTGTGTTCTCTTCCCCGTGGCGTTTCTCATCGCGAGTGATTGCCGTGAAATCTTAACCATGTTATAAATTCAGGCACTTAAATTGTTCCTTATGCCCAAAGAAAACAGTGGAGTCAATGAATAAACACATAAAGAACGCCAAAGGGAATTGTTATCTTTGGGTTGAAATAGATGAGCCACTCAATGGAATTATTACAATTCCAAGAGCCAATAAGGAAGAAATAAAGACGCGTAGTCAGAAAACTGCCCCAAGGCAGGAGGGAAATCTTGGGTGGTAGATAAAGAGGAGCCATAATTCATGGGAATTCATTACATACTTCCTAAGTAATGGGGTTCATTTGCAACACAGTTCTTGACCAAGCACTCAATTTAGGAACTGTGGGAAAGGAGAGAGGAAGAACATCCGAGCCCAGCAAAGCAGAGATGCTCTAGGCATACACAGTGGATATTTTTGGAATGCTTTTCCCACGAGTTGATAGTGCCTCATAAATCATATTTTCCTAACATAAAACCGTTACAATTACATTTTCTAGTCTCCCCTGCTCTTCAATTTAGTTATATGAACTGCAGCATGGCTAGGCCTCCCCAGTCGGATGACCTGACCTTGCTCTGAGATGTACCTTCATAAATCTTTTCTCTAACGTTTCTGATATATTCTCCTTCCCTAGCACCTAATACCACAGCTTTCCAGTTAGTTATAGAATTATAATACAGAAGACGGCTGTGTGCTCTTCACATTTGGGAGCAGTGTGAGGACAGAAGAGCTTTGGAAGCCATGACTTGTGGGAGCTGGAGCTACGTGTGTGCTTTAATGTCTCCCTGGGCATTGGAAAGAGACAAACAGTTGATCAAACAACAACAAACCTCAGAGAACAGCAATGGTTTTAAAGGGCTTGGCATTTCTAAGAGAGAACAGCCACTTGCTCTGATTGGAGCACAGAGGCAGAGCACTGAAATATCTTCATTAGATTTAGAAACTAGAAATTCTTTGGTGGTTCTCATGAATTATTAAAATATAGTGACATGTGGGGGAGAAATCGACACTTCAGTTGATATAAACCAACATGCAGCCTCAGGTAAAAGTGGTCTGATAGTTGGTTTAAATACCATCTTTCCACAACTCAGAATTACCTGAGCAGGAATCCTTAACTGAGAGATTGTCTATATCAGGTTGGACTGTGGGAAGGTCTGTGGGGCACTGACTTGATTGTTAACTGATTTAGGAAGGTCTGGCCCACTGCAGGCAGCACTATTCTCTAGGTGGGTGGTCCCTGAACTGTATAAGAAAGCCAGCTAAACATGAGCCTGAGCAACCCAGCAAGCAGCGCTCCATCATGGTTTCTGCTTGACTTCCTGCCGTGATTTTCATCAGCGTTAACCTTTGACCTGGAAGTGTAAGCCAAACAAACCCTTTCCTCTCATGTTGTTTGTGTTTGTTTGTTTGTTTGTTTGCTCTTACTGTCATTACTTTGGCTTTAGTGAGATTCTGAGACCAAAGTTAGATGTGGTCCACTCACCATCTGTTCCTGTGGGAAGCTTTGAGCAGACTGGTCAGTGCCCCTCGCCTGAGAAGGGCACAGAATCTCTTCCCTGCATCTCTACTTTAGCTCACAGAACAGGAGATGTGATGCAAACAGGGACTGGAGATGTGATTGGAAAGTTGACCTTGCTCCCTGTCCTTACCCTAAGAAGAGTTTCCTATGGGGTAAGATATGTCCTCTACCTGGAGCCCAGAGTGGGCTCACGGAGCAGAACGGAGCCAGCTTGAAGTAAAGAAGCTCAGTCACCCCCAGCTTCAGTCTGGCAGCTCCTGGCTAGCTGACCACAGCCTGGTAGAAAATGCTTGCTCTTGAGTGAGTCCAGGATGGCTTTAATAGTTTACTGATGTAGTTGATACTGTCTGATCCTGAGCAGTTAGCTAATTTACTTAGGAACCAGTTTTGGACTCCAGCTTTGCTTAATGTATCAGTTCATGCTAACTGCAGTGGGCACTACAGGAGATGGCGCTGCCAGCTGTGCCAAGCTCTGATGCTGCTCAGATCCACCTTGTGTGGAGGGGGCAGGAAGGGTTTCTCTGTGGGAAGTCCTCTTCTCTGTACTTATTCTATAGGAGATTCTTAGCAAATTGCTGGAGAGATGTCTGGGCTGAATTTCACTGTTTCTTGAGCAATTTTCATGGGATTAATTAATGGAGGAGGGAGAAACCATTTGCGTTCCTGGAGCATGAAAGGCAGCATTGTCGATTTGGCCTCCCTATGTGGTTGGGTTCTGGGCAGGCATAGATCGTAGTGTGTGTGTGTGTGTGTGTGTGTGTGTGTGTGTGTGTGTGTGTCCTAAAACTCTGGCCTTTGAAGAAACCCTGGGCTCATACTAACTAGGCTAACTAAACTAGACTAACTAAACTAGTATCTCTAATCCTTTAGTATCTTATATTTGTTTCCTATTTTAGTAATGCGTGATATTAGTGAATATCTTTATTTTTACTTTAATATTGTATATTTTCCCTCATTGAAAATTCCTATTTATGTTTAGTGTGCATGGGTGTTTTACCTGTATGAATGTCAGTGCATCACATGTGTGTCTAGGGCGTGTAGAAGCCAGAAGATTTTGGATCTCCTGGAACTTGAGTTAGGGGTGGTTGTTAACTACTGTGTGGGTACTGAGCATTGGGCCTGGGTTATCTGGAAGTGGAGCAAGTGGTCTTAACCACTGAGCCACCTCTCCAACCCCTTACCACTGTGATCTTTAACAGGTCTTTGATAAGTTTTTACCTTTAGTGGCTTCAGAATATTTCATAAATAACACAAAAAGTGATGAAATTGCAACATAATGAAGATAATTATAACCTTCTGGTAGGCAGTGACCAATATCGATCATTGTCTAAGGATGGGAATCAAGGCTTTGCTCAGTTTTGTTCGGCTTACATAGGGACAGCTCATGTAAGCATAAAAGAACAGAGCAAGAATTCTCTGATGATTCTAGAAACTAAACAACATATAGGGGCGACTTTTAAAATGAAGTGCTGGTTCCTGTTATAATGCACAATACTGGGAGTCTACTTTCTTCTAGATCTTTCCCCTTCGGTGAAGACCCATGTGTTTGGGTACCATGTGATCTCACTCTTAGCCTATCAAGGAATGGACACTGTAGACTATTGAATCAAATATGGTCAGGAGAATATAGAAGTACCATCCAACAGTAGGTCATGTTTCTTGAACTCGGAAGACAGATAAATGTGGAGAGTCAGGCTGACTCTCTGGTTTAGTTATCCTGTCCTATGATAAGAAAAGCAAGGGCCATCTTCAGATGAAAGAAAGAAGCAGAGTTTACAGCAGGGAAATATGCAGTTCTGGGAAGAGAGAGGCCGTCTGAGGTTCTCAGTATGAGCAAGAGTGTGTCTCCTCCCTCCTCCTTGAGTTATTACAGACACTTCTGGGTCCTTGTAGGAAACATTTCTTGCTGATTCCAGCCACGTTGAGTCTTAAAAAAAAAAACAAAAAAACAAAAAACAACAACAACAACAACAACAAAAAAAAAAAAAACCAAACTTGTTTGCTTGAAATGCGGTAAGGCGGCAGTGGCCTATCTGAGCCCAATCCCAGGTTGTGATTTGTGGTATCTGAGGCCTCTGAAGGGGTCCTCTATAGAGGAGAGGTCTTGAGTACAGGCTGACAGGTGGCTCTAACATGTCACATTGTACTCCCATAGAAATCATGAGGAATGCCATTACAAACTGTATGTGCTGCCATGTGGGTTTATTGAGCTAATCACAACCCCCAGAGAACATTCTCATAGTCAAACATTGCAATGGTCAGAGCCCACATTTTGTTTTCCTGTGACTTCTAGTATGTCTCCACTGATGTTCCACAGAAGGACATCCTCAGGATCCAGAGTATGTTAGCCGTGTAGCACTTCTTTGAGTACAAAGGTTGGTTTGGTCCTAGTGAAAAGAAAAGAAGCCTGGATCAGTGGCTTTCCTGGGACTCTTCAGGGATGGTGAGAGTGTCACAGAATTTCCAAACTGTACACTAATTTCAATCTCTCTATTCTTCCTGTCTTTTTGTCTCTGTTCTCTCTGCCTCTTACTGCTTGTCTCTGTTTCTCTCTCCTCTTTGTCTTTTCACTTCAGAGATCTGAAAACTTGCTGTTAGATTAGGTTCTTAGGCTGACACCTTGTGGATACTGTTCTTCGAATGCCAAGGACTTAAGCACTGGTGCTATAGAATCGATAGATTTCACTGGCATTCTTCCATTTGGCCATCTTTGCTTTTCACGCTTTCTTGGAACACATTTGGAGTTTACTCTAGATCCCACCCACCCAAGAAAGACAGTAGTCTATAAAATTAAAGACATAGAACCCGAGCCAAACAACAGCTCTGTGACCTTTCTCCGTGTCTCAGTTTCCAAAAAGTAAGACTAAAGCCTGTAGATTCTGCTAAGATTTCTGTGAGGAGCTTACGAACTAACACTTTCGAGGCATGGACAACTGTCTGACAAGGAGCAAGCACTAATCAAGTGTCTGCTCTGATGACCAACTCCACATGATCGGTCCATCTGTGGTCACACTTTAGAGTGTCTGATGGCTCTACCAGTACTGCATTGGGGTGCACAGTGTCTCGGGGTACACACCTGGAATCTCCTCAGCCACATAGGTAGGGATGCCCTGGCACATGCCAGCAATCTTTGGTCCGAATGTACTCAGATCGTCCACTTTGGTAGGGTTGATGGAGTACATCAAGTCCTTGGGAGCTGCTCCTTCAGGCCCTTTACCCTGAAGTTGAGTGTGAAGGGAAAGAAAGAAAGTGAATGAGCCCCGACCCCAGGGCTTTACTGATCTGAAGAGGCACAAGGACAGCAGCGGCAATTCTTGGTTGCCATTTTGTTTCCAACTAAGGTGAAGAGACAATTCTAGCTTTGAATTGTCTCGGTATTTCTAAGTGTCCCAAGAGACTTAGATAGTTTAAAATTATAGTTGTTTATAAAAACAGAAGTCTGAAGCAAAACTTATTCTGAAATTTGAAGCACTTTTGCTCTCTTAGAATCTAAGGTACCACCACATGGTCACCTCTGAGACAGCACATACTTATATTCATTAGCTTGTGCGTTATAGGAACCAATTTATCACTACGAAGAAGAACTCAGGCATCTGACTCAGAAAAGCATTGACTCTTTCCATCTGCTACAGCTATGGCTGACAATGGACACAGGACACTTGATCACATTTGATTTTCAAGCAAGCAACAGGTCTTTTGTTAGTATTGAGAATATCTCAAACATTGTATAGGGCACACTTCGACTTTTAAAAGGATTTCTTTTTATCTTACAATCAACCTATCAAAACCTAGTTCTGATAACCCCAACAGCTGCAGGAGTGTGTCCTTGAAGCATGGAGGGCTTGCACTGAGGTGAGACCTTTGGGTCTCTGACACTGAGTGAAGCCCGTGCCTTATTGAACCCTGCAGAGGCAGATGTGGGTCACAGCATCTGATCCAGTGGCAGCCACCCCCACTCAGACAGGAGCCTAACAGTTTTACTTTACTTTTGTGGCATTTACCATGACAAACATGCTGGCACGCTCCACCAAAGAGGGAATGGGGGTGACTTCATTGTTTACTTGAGACTCTAAGACTTCCTGTCACTCCCCCGTCACTCCAAAGAAAAAGGCCTGCCTTTACCGTTTGCTCCTTGACCAGTGTTTCGAGGTCCTGAAGGGAGGGCATGACATCCTTGTTCATTCTGTGCACAATGCATGATCTCTTGGCGAAGAGTCTCGTTGCAGCAAAACTCTATTAAAGAAGACACAGGTTCTAAAGAGCTTTGTCACACGTCACAGCTGAGGGGAACGGAGCTGGGAAGAGTGCTCAGGGTCTGGCTGTCCTGCAGTTGTGCCTCTGGTTAACATGTATAGATGACCTGCAAACTCTTAGAGGGTAGACATTTGTAACCCACTGCCTTCGCTTCAGTTCTAGTGTGACAGGAGTGTGTGTGTGTGTGTGTGTGTGTGTGTGTGTGTGTGTGTGTATTTTGCTGACAAATTTTTTAAAGTGGTCATACCTTAGTCCACTTCCATCCTCAATGTTTTCAGGAGGCAAGGGAAGACGGGCTTTGCTTTCTAAAAGTACATTTTAGTAGGAAAGTAGTACTTGGCTGGTGGGGCAAGTGTTGCTTTGCTTCTCATTCTCCTACAACTAATATTGTTCATATTTCAGTCAGTTTCCATAAAATATTGGACCTCCATCCTGGAGGCTCCTGCAGAGAAGAGCAAAGGATGCTTGTGTTTGTTTTCGTGCATAGTTTATCCTTACTATTCATTGCTTTGAACTTCGACCTATTGTGTGATACTTATTACCAATAATTATATCCAAAAGGTAAAATTGTTTGAGTGGAATGGGCACGTTTACTGGCAGCTACAATGCTCATGAACAGCTAGAATTCACTTTGAATTTTTTTTAATGGGTAGTGGGTATACCATATCTTTACCCTGTGTGTCTATTACTTACATTTTCATAATCCCAGAGGGCATTCCAGGAGTCCCAGCCATTATCGTTGTCAATATTGGCCACGTTGTGCCCACCGTTGTAGCTCACCGACTGCTGTCCACCTACGTCTACATTGCTGTCACCTTTGACGCTGATAGTCTAATGTTCATAAGACACAAAGAGTGATTTAAGACTACATTTCTTTGCAAATTCATTTCGGCAATGAACTTCAGAAAATGAGACTTACGTAAGCAGAACCAGGAGCCACGAGGAGTCCAAGCAGAGCAAGGACGAGCATCTGAAAGCACAGAGAACAGGGCTGGTGGTCACATGGTTTGCAGCCTCTG
Source organism: Rhabdomys pumilio (assembly GCA_030674055.1). NCBI lineage: Eukaryota > Metazoa > Chordata > Mammalia > Rodentia > Muridae > Rhabdomys > Rhabdomys pumilio. Next base: position 23,940,312 of record JANHMN010000008.1, read on the forward strand.
CTCCCCTCACCAAGCTCATCAGAAATATTTACTGATTTTACCTATGTGCCAAAACAGCTGGGCTTTCTTATTCCACCTTGTTTTTTTTTTTTTAACTACAGAAAAACTTAATGGTAACAACACAGAATTGCTGAGTTACTGTAATGATAGTAACACGGAGTTTTAGAATTTTGACAATGAATTTTAGACCATGAAAATGGATGAAGAAAATGTAACATTAGTGCATAGCACAGAGTAATGAAAGCCCTGGAAAGTTGTTGTTGTTGTTGTTGTTTTTTCCCTTGATCTGAAGCACTTTCTTCCTAGCAGAAGGAATCCTCTTTTTGTTGTCTTAGTAGGTTAAGTGTTTCTATTATTTTTATTTTCAGTGCAAGAAAATTAAAATCTGTCTCTTAAAAAGCCGGATGTGGAGGGAGTTTTTGAGCACGATGTTATCTCCTATAAACGAGGCAGCTACTGGGGAGTAAAGGGCCCTAGACCAGTAGTTCTCAACTTGTGGGTCGGGACCCCTTGAAAGGTCAAACAGCCCTTCCTTAAGGGTCTCATATCAGGTATGCTGCATATCAGACATTTACATTACAATTCATAATGGTAGCAAAATTACTGTTATGTAGTAGCAATGAAAGTAATTTTGAGGCTGGGAGTCACCACTACACGAGGAACTGTATTGAAGGGTCACAGCGTTAGGCAGGTCGAGAACCACTACCTTAGACAAAGGTAATCCCCCTGTTCACAGCAGAACTAGAAGAGAAATACAACCCTCTGGCCTGTGCTTGGAGCTCTCCATCCAATCTGTTCTGGAGTGGGCACTTCTTGGTCATAGTTTTCACTTATGATTGCATAAATTCATATGACTCATAAAGCAGAGCCCATAGAGTATGCTGAAAGAGAATATGTCCACCCTGTTTGACCACCTGTATCCTAGGACTTCAGCAAGGAAACTAGCTAGTTCAGTGAGGATGCGCTAGCTTCATCCTCAGAGACTTTCTCCAAGAAATGCCTGCACAGGGCCCAAGGACCATTTATTTCTTGGAGGGCTAGTTAACAGCCAAGAGTATTGAAGACTAGTTTTGACAACAGTGATCTTTCAGTCTGACCAGAACATGCCCAGAACTGGTAAAAGTGGAAATCAAGGATAAGAAAGAAGAAATCAGAAATAAGAGAGATCAAGGCTAAGGAAGACTCTTTCTGGAGCCCAGAGACTGCTCGTCTTGAGTAGAGCCTTGGAACAGGCCATGTGGAAGACAATTCTACTGTAATCAGCCTGTGACAGACTCTTCCAGGGCAATTCTTCTTCTCTATGGACATGCTTGTAAACACCACGATTCCATGAAGAGGAAGGAGAATTATTTCCATTGTGATAACAGTGCCATAGAAATCAGACCCTCTCACCTTTACTATTACTGGTTTCCAGGTGTATGGTACTGAACGTAAAAGAAAGATCAGACTTACTGTGAACTTCATGTCGGCAGGAGCCTGGTGGAATGGAGGAGCAGGCGGCATGTCCACAGACATGCAGCCCTCTGGTATTTGTACCTCATCAGCTTTGCTCAAGCGAGGTGTGCTCAGGTGGAGTCCACAGCTTATCTCCTTCCCTCGTCTGTATCTGTAGCAGCAGAGTCCCCGGAAGTCTTTAGCTGCCTGCTCAGTAGGGCGCTTAGGCAGTAGGTGTTCTGATTCATCCCATGACGAAGGTATCTCAGTAAACTCAACATGATTTGTGATAAGTTCTGGTCCGATGGAAGCCATGGGTGTGGGTATTTTATGTATTGCTGCTGCTCAGATTCAGGAAAAGAATAATCCCCCAAACCAAACATGGCCACAGATGAGATCTGCGTGCACACCTGCCCTTCCTGATACTGGCTCCTACGGGAATGTGTGAATGGTTTCTTCCCCTTCCCTTTACCAATCCTGTGAGCTTTCCCCAGCTCTTCTCACCCTTACTTTCCCCTTCCCTATGCTCCCTGAGCATGCTCAAGTCATATTGAAAACTTTTTAGCAAAACCAGCGGGTGGGGGACAATGTTCTTAGCTGTGAAAGGAACTCCAGGGAAGGAAACTAGCTCTTGCGCCCCATCCAGATGTTTCCTTGAGGAACTGTCTGACCTTGAAGCCAGTGCAGCTTTCCACCCATGTCATGAGCAGCTGGCACCAAAGCCATCTCCCATCATTCATTCCTGCGTTTCTCAGTGGTAACACTGGCTACCGGGTTAGAGCTCTGGGGGCTGTTGTCAGCACCACCTTACCATCTACATATCCAGCAACTAACCCTTGCCATTACATCTCACCAACAGCTCTCCACTCCAGCCTTGGTCAAAGCACCCTCTAACGGATTTTTACCAGTGCTGTAGGACCAGTGAGCCTCATCCCAAGTCTCTGATATTTCAATGTATGCCTTCTATTTTCCCCAGGGCTCTCCCCAGGGACATGGAAAATAAATAAGCATTAGTTTCCATGACTTAGAAACATTCACTGGCAGTCCGTAAGAGAAATTTCAAGCTCATTGGAATGGCATCCTTGGGACGTACTAAAGGTGTTTCCTGTTCCCCCAACTGCCTGAGTACAAGATGCCCGGCACCTGCCTTCCAACCGCACCAATTTTCCCAAACAATAGTTAAAGGCATCTCACGCAAGCTCAGCCTTTCACGCCTGTTCTCCTGGACTATTAGTAGGCATTTTTTTTTTTAAGTCTCTCACTGCTGTGGTCACCAGACATTCTTCACTTTCCACATGGATACTTCTTTCATTGCCTCTAGATGCTGCCAAGGAACTCTGTCCTCTTATTTGCCTCTAAGACAACGGTTCTCAACCTTCCTAATGCTGCAACTCTTACGTTGTGGTGACCCTCAGCCGTAAAATTATTTTGTTCCTACTTCATAACTGTAATTTGCTACTATTATGAATCGTAATGTAAATGTCTGATATGCAGGATGTTTGATATGTGACCCCCGTGAAAGTGTCGTTTGACCCCTACAGAGAGATCATGACCCACAGACTGAGAAATTTAGGTTGCTGCTCTGTCAATGAAAATTTTCAAATATTATATTAAAATAAGGGACGATTTCTCCTGGGAGAGGAAGCAGAGACTGTCGCTTGGAAAAATAAGTAAACACTCAAAATAGTTTTGAAGAACGATACTTAATTTTTCCCCTGTTCTCTTCTCCAACTGAAGCTGGTGATTCAAATTTGGTAAAGGGAGAAGCTGGGTTTCACTAATCACTGGTCCACAGATTTCCACTCTGAAAAGCTCCTTGAACCCACAACCTTCCTCTTCCACATGGGCCGGAGCTTATGGAGCCACAGGGGTCTGATGCTTAGCTCACTGCCAGCATCTCTTCCAGAACGCTGGTATGGCTAGATTTGGACAGTGCTGGGGAAAGATGGCCTGCTGTTTGAATTCATCCTCAGAAGATTTCAAGTTCATTCTTTAACTGTAAAAAGTCAAGAACCCTTGTGCCAGGGGCAGGGAGCCATGAAGAGGTCTTCCCGTGTTTCAGAGACCATAATAGCACTGTGGACGTCAGAGTGGGCATGACAGCCCTGCTTTTAGACTTTGGCCTCTGATGGTGATTTGGGGGCACCTATCGAATTCCCAGCACACATTTTGTGTGTCATACCTTACTAAGGACTCAAGGTGACATGTGGATCTGTGAAATGCTGATGTGATTGATGCTCATGATAGATGATAGATTGATAGACGACAGACAGACAGACAGACAGACAGACAGACAGACAGACAGACAGAAGATATTGTTCAGGGTTTCTATTTTGGATAAGATAACTTATATTCCCATGTCAAATGAGCTAAAGGACCTCCGTGTATACATTCTGTGCCAAACTGTGACATCTTGAACATGAAAGCAACCTCACTGCATGTCTTGTTTGCTTCTTTTCCAAGCACACTTTAACTTCTGTAAGGATTCACTTCATGGGGGAAATGCTGCCCCTAGGGTGTACCTTGGATTAAAAAAAAATCTGTGTTTGGAGCTACTGGTTGGAGCTGAGAGCCAGGAGGCTTGGGTCTGGTCCTGTCTTTTTCCTGTCTTAGGTTTTCACCTCTGCATAGGTAGAAGAGACGGAATTCCACGCTCATACAATACTGTTAATCAATTAGCTTCAAAGCCAGGAGATGTTTTTGCTGTGGCTTCAGTGTGGTGTGGGTGTGTGACTACTCAGGAGATGTAACGTTGACATCTACCTCCTACATGAGATGGCATCGGCAACTGAACAACTCAGACAAGCTCATCCCAGGAAGTAAAATGGATTTATCAGGAGTTACTTATGAAGCAGTGGATGGCCATGCACAGCCACCATCTCCAGAAGTCCCTCTCCTCCCACACTTCTATTTTATAAGACTGAAAGTCTGCATCAGAATCAATACAAGTCTGGGCTCAGGGTGCTACAAGCCATGGACAAAGTAAGATTCTGGAGAAGTTGTGTGTTTAAGGGTACCTTGACTTTGTCCTTCTTGGGGATTCTTGTGGTCTCAGAAAACACTGTCCAACTGTGATAAAGGTAGTTTGTCTTGGTGCAGTCCAGCTTACAGAACACAGAGGTGCTGCATGATGGGGTTTCTTTGTCTAGGATTTGGAGGGCTGTTGTCACCATTTGTACATGTGTGTGCGTGCATGCGTGCGTGCGTGCGTGTGTGCACATGCACATGCATGTTTATGCTTTCTTCAATTCTGATCTCCTTTAAGTCCTAAATTCCTCAGCAGGAGCAAGGCTCTTGTTCCTGAGAGCTATGCCTCATGTGGCTTGTGTCTCCTCAATGGAAGGAGATATGGCAGTGGTTTTTGTCACCTATATAGGACTTAGACTGACCCATACATGGTGCTTACTAGGTACCTTTACATTTTTTGAGTAGCTGGCAGGAGATGGCCAAGCTAGAGGCTACCATGTAGATCACATCCATCCATTTCTGGTATGGGTGTAATCTGGAGAACTTCTGTGTGTGCTGCCTGTGGTGACACAATGGGGGAGTCTTAGGTGATAACGAGACCCTAGTACTCTGGGGTTAGTGTGTAGTAAGTCAGGTCATGGGTAGAGTCTGCCCTGCCCATGGGGGTTGGAGCTGGGCTTTCTCCCAAGCAAGGCCCTATCATCACTATCGGCCAGCGCACACACCCATGGCTTCATTTCAGTCCACACCCTGCCACGTGAGGCTGAGTGAAAGCTCTCTTTCTTTGGAACAATTCAGATTCATTCCATGTACAGCACGCTCACACAGGGAGGGAGAGTTAGAGTCTCACACAGAATCAGACTTTATTGCATGGATTTTCCCTCCTCTTTGAGTGGAGTGTTTACTACCAAGATACATTTCCATTCTTAAGTATTTGCAATTCCCCAGGCTAACAGTTATTAATAACTCTGAAGCCTGTGACTGTCTTGTTCATTTTTTTCTGGTACTTAGGACTTGTTGGCCAAAAGGACAGTGCTATTATGTATGATTTGAATGAAGCATGGCCTCTCATGTAGAAATTCTGGCTGTCTCCTTGCCTTGATTGTTTCTCTGTGAAGCTGGTTATATAGTCTAATGGATCCTGTGACAGCCCCAGGTTGGCGGTTATGTAAAACCTGAACACATTTCATCCCTGCTAACGAGCTTGATACTGTGCCTTTGTTTACCTTCTTGTTGCTAAGACCATAAGACAAGCTCCAGTGCCCACAGCCCTGGTGCTGTGGGATAGCCTACACTCTTTGCTCCCTCCGTCTGTAATTCTGTCCAGAAACAACACACCCAGAAAACAGCAAGAGGGAAGTATCAAGTAATGTTTGAATAATTATTGCTAGAAAGCTTCTAATTCCAGAAGATCCAAGCTTATTACATAGTTGTTTTTGCACAGGAGAGAAATTTTTTCCAAATTACAGCAGAGTTGAAGCTGTCTCTTTTTTATGGGATCTTGGGCTGTTTCTCTTGGGACTGCCACCTTCCAAACACACAGCTCTGCCTCTCTACTGCCGCTTGTCTAAGCCCGTACAGTTGCATTTACCAAAGTTCTTGGGTCCCGGCAGTGGCAAGCCTTGATGTACGCCTCAAATTAGTTGTTACTTTAAGTTCCTGAATGCTATAAACAAGATTTGGAAATTATTATTGCCTAAAGAAAGATCTCCTGGGTAAATTTACCATCTGCATAAAGATAAGGAGGATGTTGGTCAATGGCCCATTTTTTTTTAATCATTGTGAAAACTGGCCAAAGCTGGCCATGTATTTAATGATTCTGAAAAGAGGTTTTGAAAAAAGAAAAGAAAACATGAGCTACCGTGTGAAGAACAGACAGCACAGCGGTGAGGGTGTTGGCTATAACTACTCCTTGAAAATTCAGAAATAACACCACTGTTCCCTGCTCACTCGTGCTTAAACAATTTAATGACAATGTGTAAAAGAGCTCATGAATAAAGTGTGTCCGTTCAGTCTTAGCCTTCAGGCCTAGAGGGATGAGCCTCTCCTTGAAAGATGTGCATCTAATAGATACCGAGTGCCAGAGCCATCGGAGCCACAGCTGGAGCCAGGTGGCCCACAACACTCTGCCTCCTCCAGCTTCTGCAGCGATGAGCACAGAGTAAAGGATCCCAGCATTGCATAAACAGTGAGGCTTGGCTCTGTACGTTAAGGACCAGAGCGCTACATGAACAGTAAAGTGTGGCTCTAAGTTTTCTGCAGGATGACTGGTCAGCACTGGCTTCCTTCTCTTCTTCTCAACTAGACTGTGCACATCTGTATGTGCCTTCTTCACTTCCGCAGGAATCTATCCTCAGAGCAGCCTCAGGGAACCTTCATCTTTACAATTATCCACCCGCAATTAGTCATTATTCATCCGTCTCCCCGTCTCTAGTTCCTGAAACTGCTTCGTGAATCAGGTTCATATGCTGGGGTGTTTTTTCCTGCAGTTTCCACTGGATTCAAATAAGAAGCATCTCCTTCCATCCAGGTTAAGAAAGCAGCCATCCCAATTACTGCTCCACAGTGGGCTACTAGGCTGGTAACTTTCCACGCACACGTTGGAAGCCACTGAAAAGCGACTCACTGGGCTCTAGTTGGGCAAAACCCTGTGTAAGGTTTAAAGTTGTAAAGCAACTAGTGCTCTGATCACAAGACACTGAGATGTGCCTGAAAATCTGTGCTGTGTTAGTGTGTCATAGGACAAAAGCAGTCCTCCAGGGCAGTCCTCCAGGGCAGTCCTCCAGGGCAGTCCTCCAGGGCAGTCCTCCAGGGCAGTCTTCCAGGGCCCATATTCTAGTGCAGAAAGGGTCAGGTCAGACACACCATTTCTGAGTAGGACCTAACAAACATGTCCTTGCCAGAGGAACTGTGACACTAAATAACAAAGTATTAACACGTGTTGAAAGAAAGAGAAGACTTAAGATTGAGAAGGAAAAACTCTCTGGGCTTTGCTAGGCAGCTATTCAGTGAACTCCAGGCTCAGCAAAAGACCTTGTCTCACAAAAACAAGGTGGAGATTGAGGAAGACACTTGACATTGAGCTATGCATACACACACACACACACACACACACACACACACACACACACACAAGAAAAAGGAGAGAGAGAAGAAAAAGCCACCTAACAAAGCATCCTGTACTCCCATCATGCACTGGGCTAGATAGGTCCTGAGGAGAGGCAAGGCACTTGCATAGGATGGATACTGAAGTGTAAGAACAAAAAGTGGTCCCTAAAGGTCTTCTGACTTGTGGGAGACACATAGTAGGTGAGAGTACAATGAACCTTTCCCCAAACCCCAGAACCCAGGCTTTCTCTTCATGCTTTGGAGCTGTAGAGACAAACACTCACAGGGATGTAGCTTCCCGGGCTGGTGTAGTTAGAGTGCTCCAGTCAGCAGATAAACCCCGTGGCTGAGGCAGGTACAGCTCTGCGGAGTAATAACAGAGCCACTGGCGTGAACCAGGTTCAGTGACCTTAAGGAGACCACATTTGAAACACCCCAAGACTCAACTTCAAAACCTTTAACTATTTCACTTAATCATAAGAGAGAGAGAAACGGGGTCAGAACTACTCGACTTACCAGGAACCTACAGATTCCTACAAGGTAGGCAGGGACATGACAGGACTTAAGTTTTGCCAGCATCCTGCCCTGTCCTTTAGCCCAGCACCTCCCACGTGTCCCTCCTTCCTCCTCTCCACACCCATGTTTCAACAAGCTGCAGCTCCTCCCACTAAATTAATATTTTATTTAGTTCATGGCAGTGGGTGTTTCCTCTAAAAGAAACAATCTTGCTCAACCTTTTCAGAACTGACACGCCCTTAAACATCATAGAGGGCTGTCATGACCATATAAAGGAAATTCATCTGCCTTAATGATGAACACCCCTGCAGGTGCTGTCTAGGGTGCTCATGGCTGAGGGTGTGTAGCCTACACCTGCCTCCATGCAATTAGAGCTTAATAAAGGATTGCCTCATTGAGAATTTAGGAATAAAATGGGTCCATACCACTAGTCTCTCGCCACATCTATGACAGGCCAAGTAATTTTCCAGAAAGTCCCTTCCTCCTTCCTCTTCTAAAAGAGAAAAGGGAACGTAAACTTAAGACCTGCAACACCACCAGCAGAGCTCAACCCTCCTCATCTGTAGCCCAGGTTGCCTCTTTTCATGACTGGTGGTGCCTCTCAGTCTATCTGTTCCCTACTCCTAATCTTGTAGTCATTGCACCAAGGTAATAGACATTATCAGCTTGAGCTGCCCCCTCTCCAGCTTCCCCCTTCAGCTAGTCTCCATGACAACTCACCCAGGAGAAGATATTTGTACATCATTGCCAGACAAGCATCTCCTTTTCAGCTTTGCTTTCTCTATTCAATAACTTCCCTTTTCTTTCAAACTTCCATCTCTTCCTGTTGGTTTGATCCTGTTGATATGTGGTCAACTACCCCCTCCCCTCAACTCTAAGAAAACAAAACAAAGACAGAAACCATTCCTTAACTCAACCTTTCTCATAATCGGATAACTAACCTGGGCCCCCCCCCAACTCTACAACACACACAACTCAACAACAGATATATAAATAAAGATTTATTCTATCTTGAGGAACAGTGATTCTTTATAATTCCACAGTTTCTCTATTGCTGACAGTACAGTGAAATCTGCTTTCTCTAAAATCCACACCGCTGCTTCTTTCTGCCCTCTCTCGTTTGCTCTTTGAGACAGGGTCTTACCATGACGTTCAGGCTGGCCTGGAATCTTGACAATGGTCCTGATTCTAAGTTTCCTGTCCAATAATTCCAACAATTCCTTCTGAGATTGGCTTGGTTGTGTCTTTCCTTGTCTCGTAACATGTTTTCAGATCTTTTATTAAGGGTAGACATAATATAGCTAGACTAATATATTGGATGATAGAAATTGAGGTAGGTCTTTTGCACTAGTTTTTGGGTTTTTGTTTGTTTGTTTTGTTTTTGTCAATCCTATCAGGGATTTAATTGTATTTACTGTTTGTGAATGTTACTGTTTGTTGCCAGATGTTTCACTCAGCAAGATCTAGTTGGGATTCTTTTTTTAAAAATTTCATCTACCTATCTACCTATCTACCTATCTATCTATCTATCTATCTATCTATCTATCTATCTATCTACCTATCTATCTACCTATCTATCCATCGATCATCTATCTATTGATTATGTATATAAGTGTTTTGTCGTTTACAGTGTATCATATATGTGCAGTATCCTTGGAGGTCAGGGAGAGCAACAGATCTCTTGGAATTGGAATTACAGATGGTTGTGAGACACCATGTGGGTGCTGAGAACCCAAACTGGGTCCTCTGCAAGAACAGCCACTGTTAACTGTTGAGCCCTCTCTCCAGGTCCCCTCCCCTAATTTAAGGTTCTTATGCCATGGTAAATTCTTTTTTATGGTGTTGCTCTTTTTCCTTTTCTGTTACACAAAGGTCCTTAGTTTATCTATTCATTCAGCAACTAAAGGGCATTTGAGGACTGAGAGGTGGATCAATTGATAGGGTGCTTATCTTGCAAGCAGGATGATCTGAGCTCAATCCCCGGAACCCATTGTAAAGGCTGGGCATGGCCGTGTGTGTGTGTGTGTGTGTGTGTGTGTGTGTGTGTGTGTGTGTGTGTGT
>JANHMN010000008.1:23952490-23987679 GCA_030674055.1 Rhabdomys pumilio
TGTCTGCCGGTAGTCAGGTCCAGTTCAATAAGGCTGGCCCTTCTGAAATCTGTCTGCCGGTGGTCAGGTCCAGTTCAATAAGGCTGGCCCTTCTGAAGTCTGTCTGCCGGTAGTCAGATGGGCTATTGGTCTGGTGGTTTTCCTTTCCTTTCTAGGATCTCTGTCTGTTTCGCTAGAAGCATAACACTGTATTCAGCAGTGACTTGAACTTATTCTCTCCGTTCTCATTTTTGCAGAAGAATTTACACAGAATCAATATTATTTCTTTTGCATATGTGTGACAGAATTTGTGTGCAACCCATCTGAGCCTGGAGTTTCTTTTGCAAGGTTTTTAGCTAAGAATTCAACTTTAAAAGAAAAAAAATTTTTAGACTCATTGAAGTTATTTATTTCTTCTTGGCTCAGATTCCTAGGTTTGTTTGCTTGTTTGTTTGTTTGTTGGTGGGAACTTTGGCTAAGGGCCATGCAGGAGGAATGACAAAGGACTTTAGAACTTATAGAATGCGTCTCACTGGTTACTGCAACCACATGGGTGAGCCTCAGTGTGGCAGGACCCAGAGGACTTCATGCTGTTATAAAGTTCTGCTCTGCTTGCTGCCCTCACATCCCTCTTAATCTAAGAATCATACAAAAACTCTAAGGGGGCTTCCAATCCCTCACTGGCCAGTATCTCTGGCACTCACAATACTAATGCCTGATTTCTTTCAGGCATTGCTGCTGGAGCAGATTAATGATTCAATCGTCACCCTAAGAAAGAACTTAGAGATGCAGATTGTCAGCTGTGACCTCCACCCCTAGAAAATATTTGGAAAAATAAAATTGTCAGTGAAGCTGGGTTGAGATGATTTTATTACTGGCTCTGATGTAGAAAATCTTGGGGAAGAATTTAATGTTGAGAGAGGCACACTCTCATTAGTTAATCTAGGGACTCTTTATGGACAGGAACAAGAACAATGGCAGCACTGGCTGACAGGGCTCTCATTGAGGCTGGACTAGTGATGATTGATTTCTTATACCCATTTTTTTGCCCTCAGCTTTCTGATATGATTTATTAAAAATTACTGATGAATATATATGCATTCTGAGGATTTAAGGTAGATATGACTGATTTGCATAAAAGTTTAGATTTGTGATTCTCCTAAGATTTTTACAAGTTTACTTTTGAAGAAAAATAATAAAATAATTACTTTCTTTGTAACGGCAAATTGCTGCCTTCCAGTAAGAGAAACTGGTTGAGAAAACGACCTTGCTTGCTCACACTTTGTTAATCTATAACAAGTTGTTTAGTTATGAATGTGCGTGGGTTTTGGGGAATAATTTTTCTTTACCTGTACTATGTAATGTTATTTCTTATAAAGGTACTGGGGAACATACTGTTTCTTCACAATCATTCACTAGAAAAGAACTAAAATGTAATTACATTGTAATTGCTTGCTGGGATATATTAGCTACAGAAGGAAATATAAATAAAGAATAAGGGCTGAAACATTGTCCCTTCCATTCATAACTATGTGTATGTATGTATGTATGTGTGTATGTATGTATGTATGTATGTATGTATGTATGTGTGTGTGTATGTGTGTGTATGTGTGTTTGTGTGTATGTATGTGTGTGTGTATGTATGTATGTGTGTATGTATGTTGTGTGTGTGTATGTATGTATGTATGTATGTATGTAAAGCTTGTCCAGGTGTGGATCGGAGCTTGCTCCATCCAACAACAGTGTGTATATGAATGTATGCGTATGTATACAATGTGTGGAGCCTGCTTGCTGAAGCTTTGCTCTAAGCATTGTATGTGCAAATGTGTATATCTGTCTGTAGTTCTGCATGTATGTATGTGTACATGTATGTATATATTTGTATTATGAAATTATTGGACTGTATCTTTTGTTTCATCCACTCAATCTCTGTCTCTGTCTGTCTGTCTGTCTGTCTGTCTGTCTCTCTCTCTCTCTCTCTCTCTCTCTCTCTCTCTCTCTCTTTCTGTGTTTATTGTTTATGTTTGTGTATGCGAACTTTCTTTCCTTCTTTTCCTTGCCTTCCCAAGGAGTTAAAAGAATTCATAGTTTTTCCACTGGGAGTGCCAGCCCCAGTAAATTAAGCCTTGTTCACTTAGAGAAAAGTCTACTAAATAACTTCTCTAATCACTGACTGCCAATGGCAGCAGCTGGATCCATCCCATCAGCAGCTATAAGCACTGACCCCAATGACTTCCTGCCTCAGTTTACCCACCACATGGATGACAAAGCTGGTCATTGGCATTCTGGTGCCTGAATAGGGACATGAGGAAGTTAGTCCCCTATTGTTTTGAGTAGACAGGATAAACATCGTGAGTAATTGGAGTTGAGTTCACCTAGGCTCCAATAGCAGACAGAACTCCTTTGGCCAACAGCTGACCCCCATGAGCCAAAAGCTGGCCCTGTGAATCTCCTGCCACAGTGGGTGTGGGCTCCCGTCAGCTGGAAGGCTGACCCCATAAAGTCTTGTCACTGTAGGTGGGGGCTCCTATCAGCTGGAAGGCTGACCTCGTAAAGCTTCTGTCACTGTGGGTGTGGGCTCCCATCAGCTGGGAAGACTGACCCCATAAAGCTCCTGCCACTGTGGGTGTGGACTCCCGTCAGCTGAGAAGCCATTAAGACTGTTAACCATCGACCCCACCAAAATGAGACAAGGTGAAACTAAGGACAAAAAGTTTTCCCCTGGTGTTATTAAACATATATTTAAAGAGAGAGAGAGAGAAAATTAAGGTTATTACTAGTCAGCTTATTGGTTTTCTCCAGCTTGGTCAGCTTACCCTTGGTTTCCTAGACCACAGTATTTTCGATATTAAAACATGGGAAACAGCAGCTATAGATTAAGAACTGGTTTACAGAGAACAGACATGTCTTTTACAGCACTTGCTGTTTGGGAGATGCTCAAACAGGCACTGGCAGGTGACACAGAGCTCTGGTCCACTCAGGAGCACTCTGTTCCCCCGATTGAAGGGACTCCTTTATTGATGTCTTATTCAGGATCTAAAAGCAATGTTCCTCTCTTGACAGAGAAGCATAAGAAAGATGGCTCAGGGGAAGAGAGTATAATGAATCAGGAAAAAAATGGCCTTGGAGAAGGAATCTAACTTGAAGACAGAAGAAAATATTGTAAGCCTGAATGTCTCCCTGGTGACACTTGACCACAGGCCATCTCCCAAGGCCTCCTGAGAAACTGTAAAGCACAGCTAACAAGGTCTATGGGACTCACTGCTGCTGGGCTGTGCTGTCAGGCTTGACAGAAGGGTGATTCATCAAGGTGGTTTATTTTTTTAAAATTCTAAATGATTTTCAAAAACTTCTTTAAAATATCAATTGGATTTGTCCTTTCTTAAAAATAACTACAGCTGAATGGAAGCCATTGTGTGATACTCTCAGTCTGGATGCTGCCCCAGAGTCATTAAGAAAATTTACTTCTAAAGTTAAAGTTTTATTAACCCTTTTAGAACCAGATCATTCCCCCGTTGCCCCGAGACACTAGTGTTTACCTATGGCTTCCCCTCAGACAGGCTGCCTTGATTACTGATGCTCATACAAAGTCTTTCCCTACACAAAAATTTTTACACAACAAAGAGAGATAATAGCAATAATTGCTGTTTTGAGATGCCCTTTAACTTGTATATTAATATTCATAGTCAAGTTATTTTTCCCATATTAAAAATTACTTCACTGCCTTCTGGCTGCATCCCTAACCTAGCCCTGCTTTCAGAGTTACAAGTTTTTTTTTCAGTCTAGAAATTGCCCTTTTTCTGCGGGGCAGGCTCAGGCTCATTCTCTGCTTCCTGATCCATTGTTAAAGGCTAAGATAAAGTTGATTCCCTAACACAGGGCCATGCATCACCTCGTCAAAACATTACTGCTCTCTGCTTTCAAAAGTGGCTGGAAGGGTCCTGTAGAACTGTTTGGCGTGTCTCACCCACATGCATGATCTCCCATGGCAATCAACCCTCAGGGCTTACGTATGCCCTTGCAATCTATGATACCGCCATTATCTGTGCTTCCGTCTGACCTGGGGAAGCTTTCAAAGATGTGGTACAGCATTTGCTTTACTGTTTTACAATCCTGGGAATGCCAAGGGCTGTGTAAACGGGCAGTGCTCTTGAATGTTCCACTGGCATTCCCCACATCCCTAAAACCAGGCTATTATGGAGAGAACACATCAAGCTTTAAAGACTCAAATATTTAAGTTATAAAAAGGAGATTATAAATACTCGTCCCTTTATCATAATTTACAAAATGAATTATAAGCCCCCCCTTTAAACACTTTAATATATAATTTACTCCAAACATCTAATAAGATTAAAGAAAGATCTACTAACTACATAATAAAAAAAACTTGCTGTTTCATTCTGGGAGAAGCTTTGTTTGTATGTTTTCACAGGACTCTAATTCATCGATGCCAGACCAGTTGATTGTGCCAGGACTTCCCTTATTGACACAGAGGCCAGAGCTTCCACCCCTGCCCCTTCCTCGCTGCACACCTCAGCCAGCAAAAACCTCCAGCTCTCCACCCATGTCAGCTTCCCATCCAGGGAAGACGCTGAGGACATGGGTCCTGATGCACCTGATGGGCTGCAACCCTGTGCTATTTCACCTTTGCTATTCTATACCCAGGGGATATAGGGGATGTAAAATTACTAAAAATGGGAGTCTATATAACATTTCATATAAAAATACTATTTAATTAACTGCATTAATTGCACCATCAACCCTAATATTTTTATCATTGTACATTGGGCACCCTATGTTTTGCTGCCTGTAATCTTTCCCTGCCTTGATATGAGGATTTTTTTTCTATATTTGCATTAAAATAGATAGTCAATGCTCTCCCACAGCCTAAGGGATTTCTTGTTGTGCTTCTCTTAGACGATGGGATTTCTGTCGGCATCTGCTGCTACTTTGATACAACAGGTGCACACTACTTATCCTGTAAAATTGTTAACTCAAAATGTTTTTTTATATTAATTACTCACAAAAAATAAAGGATTGACTAATAAGAGTATGGTCTAGAGAAAGATATTCTTTACATGGGCTCCCAAATTCAAAATATTAAGACTCACCTGAGCACCTCCCGCCATACTAACTTTACCTGGACTTATGTTACATCTCTGCCTTATAACGGTTCAAAAATATCTTGAAAAGAGGTTCAGCCTGTTTTGAGGGGTACGTAAAATATTTTCCTACTTTCGTTGACACAGATACTCATCATTCGCAGGTTAGTACCACTGCTCGTGCTGCTTTATAAGTCTGTTCAGCTGAGGAAGTAGCCGATCCTCTTATTACTTCAACTAAAAACTTTGTTAGAAATAATTCCTTTTGGAACTTCATCGTTAATTTAAAAATTACTATTAAAATAACTGTTTTACTTCCATTTCTGTTTCCAGTCATCCTCAGATATTTAGGAGCTGCCTAAATGCCTAAAAATGCCATCCATTTTGCCCGGAGAAAAATTCATACGCTTTATTTAACAAATTGAAAAGGGGGAGACGCTGAGGGCCATGCAGGAGGAACGACAAATGACTTTAGAACTCATGGAATGCGGCCCACCAATTACCACGGCCACATGGGTGGGCCTCAGTTTACCCACCAAATGGACAACACAGTCGGTCATTGGCAAACTTTGGCCATTTCCTCTGGTTGGTTGGGTTTGTGGGTGCAGGGTGTTGAATGTTTTTCTTTCATGCATTAGTGGGTCTAGGGGGTGCAGCAATGTTCCCCTTTTCATTCTTGGAGGGAAGAGTTGATACCCTCCCCCTTTCTTCTCTTGGACAGTCTGACTGCAGGGCCGAGCCTTGCTGACAGTTTACACAAGTCTCCGGGGGTGCTCACGCTTCACCCCATGTCTGTTTCCAGCCTCTCTGACTTCTGATCTTGTCCTTTTCGTTTCTGCTTGAGATTATTTTTGAGTAACTATGATCTTTGTTTTCAAGTTTCTTTTTAAATTTTACCTTTTTATGTGTATGAGTATCTTGGCTGGGTATATGTCTGGGTGCCCAGTCCCATGCATGTCAGAAGAGGACTCTGGATCCCCCAGAACTGGAGTTACAGACAGTTGTGAGCTGCTACGTGGGTGCTGGGAATCAATTTGGGTACTCTGGAAAAGAAGCCAGGGCTTTTAACTACTGAGCCAGAAAGATGGCTCCTGATTTCAATGTTCTTAAGGCATACATCCTAACATAAGCATTTTACATAATTTTCCTCTAAACACTACTGAAGCTGAATCTTACAAGTTTTATACTGTATTTTTATGTCCATTTAATTAAAAAATTCCCTAATTTCTGTATGGCTTTCTCTTTAACCTAAAAAAGTGATTTTAAAAATTACTATGTTTGAAGATTTCCCCTGATAACTTTTTTTTTTTTTGCTTTTCGAGACAGGGTATCTGTATATAGCCTTGGCTGTCCTGGTACTCACTCAGTAGACCAGGCTGGCCTCGAACTCAGAAATCTGCCTGCCTCTGCCTCCCAAGTGCTGGGATTAAAGGCGCCACCACTGCCCGGCCCCCTGATAACTTTATTTTACTTTAACTTAAGTGTTGCCCTGAATCCCCAGTCCTCTACTGTTTGTGCAGTTACTTTATCTATGGTGATAGTCTTTAGGTAGCCCGCACTCTGAGCTTACTCTCAGCCACTGTTCTTGGCATATTTCGTTGGCCAGCTTATCAGAATCAGATGATGATTTGAGGAATTCTCTGCTCTTTTTTTCTCCAGCTGAGGGTCACGATGCACACACACCAGAGGGCTCAGATCTGGGCAGGAGTGGCTGGAGCCTCAGAATCTCGGCTTTTTCCAGTCATTATTTGTCCACTCTGTTGATTTACCCATTAATGAAAGGTCAGTGGTTAGTAATTTCTTGTGGATTTGAAAAACACCTTTGGGAGTTGAAGATAGTATCCCTTGCCTCTCATATGTGTTAAATATATTTTGCTTTTACATCTAACTTTTTAAGAGTAATGATCTTCTACAGATTATATAGTCAAACTTATATAAGAAATTGGTAGCTGATTCACCTTGTTGAAGGGGAGCATGGGCAGAGCAGAAGCCAGGGCCACACATGTTATGGTCTAAATGTGGACTCTGAAAAAGACAGAGTCTCCAAGATAAATCTAAAAGACTTCAAGGTCATCACAGGAAATGAGTTATTTTCATAGAAAACAATAGACACTACTGTAGGAGGAGATAAGGTGGGAGGGGCCAAGGTGGGAGGAGCTAAGGTGGGAGGAGGAAGGGAGGAAGAGGGGGAGGAAGGGAGGAAGAGGAGGAGTAAGGGAGAAAGAGGAGAAGGAGAGAGATGGAGAATGAGAGAGGGGAACATGGAGGTGGATGTTCACGTGTCTCCACCAGTCAAAGGTAGTTGGTATATCTAGGCTGGGTATTGGGTCACACTTCTGATTGTATGGGCATCTCGTTATTGATCATTACTAAATATATAAGCCTTTGGATAATCTAAGCATTAGAGTATCATCTGTACCGAGCCCGTGTGGTTGGTGGGATAGTTTGGGCAATGCCCAGCCTTGCAGGGACAGCATGGAAGGCTGGCAGAGCCATCTCCCAAGCTGGCATCTCATGGGTGGCAGGGCTGGTGTCTTTAGCTGGCCATTTCTAACCTCATGGCCTTGGAAAATGATGTCTGATGTAGGCAGAGACGCTGCAGCCTAAACAGTCGGCTTAACTGGTGGCCATTTTTAAATAATTACTACAACAAAGTGGCACACCAACTTCTGGCACAAATTCACTAGAAATTTAAGTCTATTCACCTGAGAGTAAAAGTTGGATTTTTTTTTTAAAAGAAAGTGAGTGATTGGTGCTGATAGGAGTCATGTGGCTCCAGCACAGGAACCATGAACAAAGAAGACCTGGCAGGCAGGTCCTCTGTTGAGAGAAACTGCAGGCTGCTGCAGTCAGAGCCAAATAAATAAGCCTCTGTTTTGGAGCAGTTACTGATTGAAGTATAAAGTTAAAATATAGGGATAATTTGCTTTTAGGAAAGATTTATAAACAGATTGGTCCGAATCACGTGGAGATTATCACCCTTGATTTGGAACTTAGATAGGGAAAATTGTCACTGGCTCTAGAGTAGAAAGTACAGTGTACAAGTGGAAGCTGATCTGGAGTACAGAGCCAAACAGATAGATGGTACAAATAAAAAACTGTTCTAGGCAGAGGGCAGAACAGAAAGTGTAAATCAGGTGTGTTTAAATGATTAATGTTCTATTGCCTCACAGGAGACTCGGGTTCTGTCTAATGTGGGCCCCACAGGAATTCTGGATTCATTTCCTGCTTGGCAAAATAGGGAAGGAAGATGGGTGTGATTTTCAGTTTTGTGGTTATATTTTTCCTCTGGGAAAGAGGTCAAGATAAAGGTTTTTCTGGTTACTGGCTCAAGGATATCTGTTTAGGGAAAAAGATTTTGTCTGTGTGTTTTCAGAAGAGATGATTAAGATATTTCTGCCTTCCAGAATTATACGGATTAGACATGACGGAGGCAGGCCGCCAGAAGACTAGATTCCAGAATTCAAACAAAAAATTTTCTTGATACTAAAATTTGTTTTGAGAATTGTATATTGCAGAATACACAGCCTTGGTGAATCTACTTATCAAGCAAGCTGGGCAGACCTGCTCAAACCTCTGATGTCCTGGAATTTCAGCTGGATGCAATGAAGACACAGACATCAGAGGCTTATCAATTTACCCTTCCTCCCACCCCTCTTGTAATATCTCAGCACCCGTAATCAGCTTGAAGAAGTTAATGAAGAGTTGGTACCCCTATTCCCTGGGCTTGGGGACTGAGGTGGTTAATATTGGGCTGTCTTTCTAAGAAAAAGTAGTGGTTTTATTAAAACAGGGAGGAATAGCTAGGAATTGTTATTAAAGTGAGATTAATATTGTTACTCTCATAGGCATTGTGCCTATATAACACATTTAAGAATACAAGGCTTAGACCCAGTCCTTCTTTAACTTTTTTTAAACTGATTTGAGATGGTTAGCCTGTGAGTAAGGGGATATAGCAATTGCATGGCTCTGAGTTTATTGTTAGGGTGTTTTCTAGATTTTAATTAGAAATAGCTGAGAGGAGTTAACAGACAATAGTCCAGATTGCCTTATATAGATAGTTGGTTTTCAAAATGTCAGAAGTTCACAGAATTGACATTACAAACATTTCTGTATTAATGTTCATTTTGATTAGAAACCTGTCTGCTCCTGACAGCTTCCCTATATTGGATTCTAAAAAGAAATTGAGCAACTTTGGAGTTACTCCAGTTGTGGTTAGACAACCACTAAGCAAAAAAATTGCCTCTTTTCATCTACAGACAAAATACTGTCCAGAAAAGGACACATTTGCGGAATAGTTGACTGATTATATCTTCCAAGACAGAGTAATCAGCCCTTAATAATTCTGCATCACTAGGTCTATCAGATGATCCTGGGCCAGAAAGTTGAAGATCAGATGCTCTAACATTTTGAAGTATAGGGACTGTCCAGGTGTTCAGTGGTCTCTATAAATTGGCTAAGTTTTAGAAGTCATGCTTTGTGCTTCTCATAATTTCAGTTAATTTAGTCATTCTGGATTTCTGATGGGGTTGAAGACTTATAGTCTCATAGCCAGTTCCGGCTCTTTACTTTGAGAGAAAAGATTTGTAAGGATGGTTTTCAGCTGACATTCATTCTAAAGCCAAGAAAAAAGCCAGGTTCAGAAGTAAGTCTTTTAGTTAGGAGAGATGACAGAGGTTCTGTTTAGTCAACAAAATGATGGACTGGGTATTAGGTCTATCTTGTACCTTACTGATACAAATTGGTATAGTTATAAAATAATTGTATTTTGAGAGAAAGTTTTTTATTTTAACAAGAAAGGTGATATGTAGGAGGAGCTAAGGTGAGAGAAGTAAGGGAGGAAGAGGAGGAGTAAGGAAGAAAGAGGAGAAGGAAGAGGAGGAGCTAAGGGAGAGACAAGACAAGAGAGAGAGAGAGAGAGAGAGAGAGAGAGAGAGAGAGAGAGAGGAGAGAAAGAGGAGATGGAGGCTGATGTTCACTTGTCTGTAGCAGTCAAAGGTAGTTGGTATATCTAGGTTGGGTATTGGGTTACACCTCTGATTGTAATGATCTTGTTATTGATCATTACTAAATATATAAGCCTTTGGATAATCTAAGCATTAGAGTCTCATCTGTACCAAGCCTGTGTGGTTGGTGGGATGGTTCAGGCACCGCCCAGCCTTGCAGAGACAGCGTGGAAGACTGGCAGAGTCATCTCCCATGCTGGTGTCTTGTGGGTGGCAGGGCTGGTGTCTCTGGCTGGAAATTTCTAGCTGTGGCATGCACATGGCCTCTGGTCACATGGTTGAGCTAGGTAGAGTCACTGCAGTTTAGATAGTCGGCTTCTCCAGTGGCAGTTTTAAAATAATTACTACAACACACTATAAATGTGATCTGTCTTGTTTATACTTCCAATCATGACACTCTTTATTTTGAATTCTTGTGTATTTCTAATCCCATACATTCACATTTACTGTTTTTAAAAGTTATTTATATTTTCTGGTAGGCAGTAAGTCCTCAGTGAGCAGAGGTCATTGGCTTGGGGCCCCAGACTATTTCTCCTGTGATTATCACTAGACAGATGGTTGTTAAGGACAGAAGAAAGAGAAGAAATAAATGCCAGGTAGAGAGGAGAGGAAAAACATGTAGTGAAGGAAGCATGGAATGAGGGGAACACAGTAAAAGGAGATTAGGTGTTGACAACACGAAGGGAAAGGGCATCTGAGTGTGGGGGATGTATGGCTGTGTGGCACTCATCTCAGTAGATGAACTTCCTTCTGCCCCTACAGGCTTGTTTTCTTTCCTTTATGTGATATTCAGTTTTCTGTTGCTATGACTGAAAGAGTTAAAATTTTTTAGAAACTTCTAACAGGCTGAGCAGAACCAAGAGTGCAGGTCAACTTGTTCCTGAGCTCTGTGTTTCAGGAACTTGGCTGACCACAAGATAGATGGTTGAATACGAATAGGCTCTTTGAGAATAGTCTATACAAAATGTTCCCCATGACTGTTCCTTAGACCCTGTCACAAATTGAATAATGGACTGGGACTTTCCACAGGTACTCTCCAATAAGCCTCCTTCACTTCCCCTGGGTTGTGGTTTCCCCCCTGGGTTGTGGTTTTGGCCTTTAAATTTTCTCTGCCTCCAAAGCCCCGGGGTCAGACCCCACTGCCCCTGCGTGGGTCATGGGTCTTGACCTCAACATGTTGATCGAAATATACCTCTTGCTGATTGCATCAAGTTCGGTGTCTTGTGAGTTAATGGGTGGCCAAGAATTCCTGAGGCTTGGGTGAGGTCCTCCCTTTATGGGGGCCTTACAGACAAATGCCTAGATAATCAGCTTCAAAAGAAGAAAGGCTCATATTAGCTTACTGTTTCATAGGTGGAAGCTGGAAAATGGAGACAGAGAGAGAGAGAGAGAGAGAGAGAGAGAGAGAGAGAGACAGACAGAGAGAGAGAGAGAGAGAGAGAGAGAGAGAGAGAGAGAGAGAGACCAGGGTTCCAACAGTCTCATAGACACACCACCACTCATCTAACTTTCTACATAGATTCCACCTCATAAATGTTCCACTTCTTCCTTGGCTGGGGACCAAGTCTTTAACACCTAGCCTTTGGGATGCATTGAGATTGTAGCAATTTCTCTCATCTCACCTTTAAAGCTCCTCTGGTAGAAGACTACAGATTGAATTAAATGGCAACCTCAGAGTTTTCAACTTTATTATATACTTAATGGAGTTTTTTTTTTTTAAAGTCTGAACAAAGAGAAAAATGTAAGCAAGGTGATATTTTCAGAACCTAGACTGAAAGTGATGCTAGGAATGGGATGATAGACAGCCAATCCCTCACATCTAGACAGGACCAATGATGCTGAGGATGGGATGATGGGCAGCCGATCCCTCACATCTAGACAGGGCCAATGATGCTGAGGATGGGATGATGGGCAGCCGATCCCTCACATCTAGACAGGGCCAATTATGCTGAGGATGAGATGGTGGACAGCCAATCCCTCATGTCTAGATGGGGTCAAGTGACTGTTCTTTGCCAGGAGATGTGAGCACAGGTCACCTTCAGTCTGAAGAAGTTAAGAGCAGGTGTGTTTTCTTCATACCATTGTTCCATACTTCTGTCACCTGAATGGTTCTAAGATGACCACAAGGCCACAAACTGAGGACAGGAAAGCCATATAAGAAGAAAGCTGAAACACGGAAGTCATGGATTGGAGGAGAACTGCCCACACAAAAGTCATTAGCACTTGATGTCACACAAATTCAAAACAGGCTCATGTGCCAGGCATGGATATTTAGGAATTTATTCCTATTTATTTGCTTGTTCTTATTCTAATTTTAATATTTTTCTTTCAAACATTATATCCCAGTTGCAGTTGCAGCCTACAGAATGGGGAAAGATTTTTACTAACTTCACATTGACAGAGGGCTAACATCCAAAATATATAAAGAACACAAGAAACTAGACACCAACAAATCAAATAACCCAATTAAAATTGGGGTACAGGTCTAAGCAGAGAATTCTCAAAGGAAAAGTCTCATGGCTGAGAGACACTTAAAAAAAAAACTGTTCAATATTCTTAGCCATCAGGGAAATGCAAATCGGGATGACTCTGAGAGTCCATCTTACACCTGTCACAATGACTAAGATCAATTGTTCCTTATTGAAGCTGGTGTTAACCTTCTTCCTAGGTCACAACAATGGGTGTGTATAGTTGTGAAGGAATGGGTGGGAGGAGAGGCTTTACAGAGGAAAAACAGCAGAAGAATCAAGTGTGCGTGCTAAAGACCCGAAGAAGTTTTTAAGAGAAATATATGCATAAAAGGAGCTGATTGAAAAGGAGAAAGGGAGGAAGGGAGGAAGGGAGGGAAAGAACAATACTTTATATAAGAAATTGAAAGATATTTTAATAGCTGGGTTAAAGAGAAAAAAATCACAGTAGGAGTTAAGACAGTTTTTAAAAAATAAAATAGTTATACAATGTAACAATGCAAATAAAATGTATTTAGTGGTAAATACATTATTGCCTAATGCTTTCATTAAAAATAGAAGAAAAGACTTTCAGTTTAAGCCATCAGACAAAGAACAACAGTAATTCTACAAGAACCAAGATAGAAATACAAAGGAAAACAAGTCGGTACCTGAGGGAACAGACCGGAACATTTAGAAATAGCAATGCTGGGGGAGCTGACCTCCTTGGTCTAAGACCCAGATGCACACATCTGGGGGTCATTGTCATTGAACAGCATAAATGAACCAGTGAAGCAGCATTGGTAACAAGCAGGAGGCTATTTCCACAGACCCTGAGAGGCGTTAGCAGTTAGTGGCAGACAGCTATTCACTAACAGATGTTGGAACTGCTAGATGTCTGAGTGGGAAAATGTAAACCTCATACTACGCTCAGAAGTAATATTTAACTTAAATTCAAAAGCAGAATTTTAAGAAAATGTGGGAAAGAGTGTTAAAGACATTGAAAACGCTTTTTACAGCAATACTGAAGCAAACATGACAAAGAACAGTGCTTTCGGGAGTTGAAACATCTCTGTGGGAACTTAGGAGGTCTGCTCGCCTACACTGCCTCATAGACCCACTGTGCCGAGGCACACACGAGGCATGGACCTGCTTAGCACAGGCCCCTCCGAGTCTGGGATTTTATCCGCTCTGCGGCTGTGAGGCTTAAGCAAGGGGAATAACACAGCTAGCGTCACAGTCTCCTAGCAAAGTTTTCATGGAGTTGTGGTCAAGCCCCACAATTTCCAAGGCTATCATGTGTGTGTGTGTGTGTGTGTGTGTGTGTGTGTGTGTGTGTGTGTGTGTGTCTGTTTCAAGACAAGGTTTCTCTGTGTAACAGTCCTGGATGTCCTGGAACTCATTTTCTAGAGCAGGCTGACCCCAAACGCATAGAGACCTTCCTGCCTCTGCTTCCCAAGGGCTAGGATTAAAGTTCCAAGGCTATCTTTAAGCTGGGAACAATCTACATTCAGAACCCTGCTCATGCCCCAGCTCAGCAAGGTGAGAAGTCATGCTTGTCCCACAACAGTCTGAGAGGACTTGTGGTTAAGAAGGTGATTTATGGCATCAGGCTGGGCTCAAGCCTCAGCTTCTGCCTTTGGAAGTTGTGTGGTCCCAGGGAGTTACTTTAGCTTCCCTGTACCTTGGTATTCCTGCCTGGGAAATGGGAGCGGGACCATAAGAACTGAGTTCATATGTGCACTGTGTTTAGAAGGTGCTGGAACATGCTCCATAATGCTAATAGTCTCACATTAGACCTATGGACTTGGAGCTCCTGGGATGGGTAAAATGAGATAGACGGTTGAGCACACATCTGAAAGCAATCCTGTCTAGAGTCCTGGCCTTCTTACCTCCTTGTGTCTCTGGAGCCAGGGATAGAAGAGCATTAGCAGATGTTGTACAAAACCGTACCCTTCCTGCTGCAGGGACCTCAGAAACACTTAGTAAAGGCATGCCCTTTGACACTCCAGCTGAGCAGTCAAGGCAGCAGAGTTCTCTGGAACCAGGCCACCCCTAAATGCCCACTTCCAAAGACTTCCTTCTTTAAAATCTTGCTTATTCGTGTTAGCTCCTTGCTCAATGTCTCACAATTGACAGTTGTGTTAAAAACAAAATGTCCCTTTGCCTTATTACAGTCATCATGATGCTAACTGTGGCATTTAAAAAAATCTGCTTTTCTCTCAATCTCTTTAAAATCTGAGACTTTTGCAAGGGAAGTGGAGGTGTGTCACCCTCTGTCCCTGGTGCACTGGACAAGGCCCAGCTGAAACATTTGGCCATTGCTGGTTGACTTCCAAATCTTGTTCCTCGTGAACCTGCAGGTGGCCATTGACTCTAAAGGAAGGGAAGACAGGCATGGGGCTGTCCTTATTCCAAACAAAGCTCCCAGTCACTCTCTTCATCTCTTCTTTTCATGTCTAATGTCAAGGCAGACAAATTCGATAAGCTGAATAGTGTTGAGGAGACCCTGAATGGGGCCCAGAAGTCTTGAGGACTTTACACTTGGGTGAAGGAGCTAGAATGTTCCTTTGGTGTCTGTGTGTGAAGAACAAGTATCCTGGAGTATCGTTACAGGGCGGAATTCAACCAGTGCAAACCTGGATAAACAGAGATTGTTTGCAGAGTGACCAATGGGGAGTTTTCAGTACAAACTAACAGACTTCACTGATACCTGGGATGTGGTTATGTCTCAAGTCCTGATAAGGGAGTTTGCTAAGGTGTGTCAGAGATACGGACTAGATCCTTTCTGACACAATCACTTGGGAAAGAGATTTCCACATCCTAAAGCCAATATAAAGGCCGGACGCTGCGCAGGCATCCACACTCACTCCAGCTCCTTCTCTTCAGGCAAAATGAAACCCCTCGTGAGTATGCGTTTGTCTCCTTTGCTCTTGCTTCTGCTTGTATCCAATGTGCTTCAGATTCCAAGGATCTCAGATAACACTATGCTACTGTGACTGAATTCACAGTATCTGTGGTGGGAATGTGGAATATTTGTGTGTCCATTCTCTACATTTCTTAGGTTGACTCAAAATGTACAAAGGGAGAGAAAAAGAAATATGTAGAGATTTTGTTTGGAGGGTGTTTTTAAATAATAATCCCTTCTTATCACTCTGTGAGGGGTTTAGGCATTTGAGAGCAATCCCATTTGTCATGAAAGAGAAGCATTACTTTAAAAACAATGTCTGTAATAAGAATGAGAGCAGCTACTCCCAAACCATGCAAGCCCAAGCTTTTCTCATGGATGATTACCTCTGCTTGTTGTGCCGATAGTGTAGACTGCTGTCCTCGATGTAAAGTTGAGGACACTGAGGCAGAGGGGACTGGATCCTCCTTCCATAGCTTTGCTTAAAAACCCACTGTGTTCACGTCATTCACAGATTCGTGTTAAAGGGTTCATTCCCTTAGTGTCAAGAAGTGCAGGCTTTCCCTTTATCAGAAGACATAACTTATCCACTAATCAAAAGCTAGTATAACCCATACCAGGTCCCTCCCTGCCCATGAGTCTGTCCCTCCTCATCCACCCAAGCTTCTCCACCATCTGGATGATATCATGCCGAAGAGCTGAGAGATGGGTAGTCAAGGAGAACCATGTGTCTAACAGATCCCACGAGCTCAGCAAGTGCCTACTGAGTGGGCAAATGTATTTTCTACCTTTTAAAGTAGGAAAATAGACCACTGGCTATGATGGCTGCCAGCTGAGCCTCGGTGCCCTCTGTCTCCTGTTGATCCTCTGAATGGACGACTCAGAGAGTTGATATGTGTTTTTCAGGTGGCATTTCTGGTGGTGCTGTCCATCTTTGGAATACAATCGCAGGCAGAGGAGGTGAGTTGGCTTCTTAGACTATGGGAGAAAACAAGAACTATGGGAGACCAGGTCATCCCAAGGACCGTGGAGTCCACGTGTCTTCTTTGAGATGGGATCCCAGTGATGGAAAGGATGAAGCGATCTTCGTTTGTTTCTGCCTGCGACACCTTCACAGTGCAACCCAATGCACTAACAGGTGTCAAGTCCCATTTTCCTTCCAAAGACATTTCTCCAGCTCTCCCATATGCAATGTAATAAATCAGTGAGAGAAGTGTTATGTCCTGCCTCAGCCCGAGCTTTGCCTCAGCATGAGCTTTCCTCAGCCAGAGCTTTCCTCAGCCCAAGCTTTACTCAGTACAAGCTTTCCTCAGCCCGAGCTTTACCTCAGCACAAGCTTTACCTCAGCACAGGCTTTCCTCAGCACAGGCTTTCCTCAGCCCAAGCTTTATCTCAGCATGAGCTTTCCTCAGCCCAAGCTTTGCATGGGCTTCCAGTGAACTGTCCATTGAAGTCAGAGGTTTTATCTTGGCGAAAGACCTTCTTTTCAAATGCACACTGTCTATGGAAAACTTAATTTGGCTTTGCTGTCAATTCTAGGTTTTTAACATCTTCGTCCCAAGCAGCAATGGTGGAATTGTTCAGGAGACAGTGGCCATTGACAACCAGAAGAACATGGCCACCATCAACATCCACTCGGGCTCTTGCTCTTCCACCACCATCTTTGACTATAAGCATGTAAGCAGAGAGGGGACCTTTAGGGAAGATCCGTTTTGTAAAGGGCCGGGGTCAGCCTCATAGTATATATTTAAATTACATGATCTATCTTTACAAATCTTTACATTTCCTCCCTTCTTCCTTTCCCTTTGAATAATTAAGCAAGCTAATAAAACCATTTCTAAGGAAAGAAATACATTTACTGGACAGCAGTAACGTCCCACTACTGGCGCAGACATGAACAGGAAGAGTGCTCAAAGAAATACCCCGAACTGGAAAAATCACAGCTGAATAATTAAAAGAAAATTTCTGCTACAAAACACAGAGAATGAGCAGTGTCAAATGAGCAGAAACCCAGACCCATGCACACACTTAAGTGACTAATGCAGTACAGACAGCACTGCACTCTCTGTAAGGCCTTCCCAGTGTTGGTTACTGAGCTAAAAATAAGGCTTAGAAACTTGCTCCGAAAGCTTACTGCCCTCCATCCACTTACTGATTTGGGTTACTTTACTAACGTCTTCCTCTAACGACAGACTAATATCTAGTATGACTATATCATAACAGACTCGTGTCTACTATGGGACGCCTTACCTGGGGATGGCCAGCCTTGAATCTACGCTGAAGTTCCTCTCCTCCTCTTTCTCTCGAAACTCCCCACCTGCTTTTTTTTCCTGGTGGCACTGGGAGAGGGGTCTCATGCCACCTTTAAAAGCATAGATTTGTTAAAGTCTTCAACAACTAAAATTATCTTTACATAGATTTCATGGAAATCCCAAAAGTGACTTTTAAAAGATCAGATGTGGAGACTTTGTTTACCCCTCTCCTCCATCACTGGCCTCGGTCTAGTGACTTGTTTTAGGTACTAACATTTTTGAGAATTGATAACTAGGAGCTAGAATGGTTTTTGTGTATTTGAAGCATCTCAGAAAAATTTCCCATTCAAGGTCAAAATGTCACGACAGCCTGTGATCCTTCCTCATGTCAAACTCCCCCATATCTGTGCGTTTCCAGTGAAGCTTCCTCCAGCCCCCTTCAGCGTGTGGATAGAATCTGAGGAATAGAAGTGAGGGAGAAAAGGGGAGAACAGGAAAGGCATGTGGCAAGAGGGTTGACGTAAGCCTGCCTAGGAGACTTTTAGAACAACACGACCTAAGAGAAAGAACTTCAAGCCGGGCAGAGATGTTCTATGTTCAAATTTCCTGGAAGGGAAGCCTCTAAGTATTGTGGCTACTGTATACTCAAAACACACCCTAAAATGAATTGTAAATTTCACTGGATTTGAATTTAAATCATTATGTGGAGTCATTATGATATTGAATGATAATGTAGTTAGTCAAAAATGAAGAACAGGCTAGATAAAATTCAAAGGAGAGCGGCAGAGAGCTACTCCTTCTCACTTTAAACTCCACATTGTAGACCTTGGTTCCAGAACACAGAGAACATATGCCAACTCTCACAGGGGCTCACGTGACAAGTGGAGAAACAAAAACTCTGTATCGAAGATGAGTGAACAGAATTCCTGACCGATAGACAATGGCATTAACTCATAGTCGATACTCAGTCTTTTCTTCTAAGACTCAGTGTCAACCCCACCAAATCAGAATGCAAGGAAATGTGGAGTCAGTAACTCTGTTCTTCCCTCTCAGGGTTACATCGCATCCCGGGTGCTCTCCCGGAGAGCCTGCTACGTCATCAAGATGGACCACAAAGCCATCCCTGCTCTGGACAAACTCCAACGGTACCTCTACGAGAAGCAGGTAATTGGGGGTTCTTTGAAAACTCTGCTCCTGAGCCAGCCCATGTTTCTGCCCATCTTACTGTTTCATGAGGCTGGTACTGTAGACCATGACATATGTCCACGTATATGATGCTCAACATTCCAACGTGTCTTCACGTTTGGGAGAGGGAGGCATGGATGCTCCTCTCAGTACAGTTTTCATCATAGAGCCCTGAATACATGAGCTTATGAGAACTTAAATGGACTGTCTTTGGAGAGGGGCTGGCGAGCCTCTCTTCTCAGAGGTGAGATCTTAGATACAATGTTAGTTGAAAATCAGTACATTTATGATATTCAGTGATGCATCAATGACACAGACAAATAATACCAAAGAGTGAGAATCTACACACAGCACACTGAGGCTGGACACCGAGTTCTGGTCCTGTCTACACAGCCCCATCTGTCCTCCTTTATCAGATGGTTTACCTTCTGCAAGTTTCATTGCAGTACTGTGCTGTGAGTGAACATGAGCTTTTCCTCCAGACACAGCGGTCAGAGGAGATAATGACTTGAGGTCCTCGAATACCATTTATTCAACCACTCGGCAGAGAAAGCCACTCACAATTTAAAGTAAGGTCCACTATGCTTACCAGTTTCCTCAGCACTGTTCTTTGTTATGTCATCTAGACAATGAATGCCATGGACTCCCCAGAGTATACCTGGGTCAGGTATAACCCTCTGAAGTCTCTGATCACGAAGGTGGACTGGTTCCTGTTTGGGTCGCCTATTAAGAATCTGTGCAAGCACGTCCCTCTGTATGAGGGGGAGGTGGCGACAAAGCCAAGTGAGTCCCATTGAAGCTAAACACGTTTTGGAGGCTTCTGCATGCCACACAGTCTGTGGGGGCGGGGGGCTGTGTGAACTATGCATAAGTGCCTCCATGGGCACAGTACAGTGGGAAAATGGCTGAGTGACAAATGACAAATGGGGTCAGACAGGGTTCCTGGGCATCAAGAGGATTCTGAGATCCTCTTTTTTCACACATAAGTGCTCCATGTTAAAAACAACAACCCACTTCCAGAGTATCTTTCAAGCAGTATCCTCTGGGAGTGGTAAAGAATGCCGCCAAGATCCAGCATAGAGCATTCCAGGAAGGAGAAGGCAGAGTCCATGGACATGCAGGGGACAGCAGCCAGGTGTCACTGACTGTGGCAGAGTGACCAGAACCAGTGGAAAACAAGAGACATTTGTCAGAGTAGTGGGAGGTAAAGAAGGTGTTAGCATTTGCTGACTGTCCAGAAAGTCAGCACTCATAATCACTTAGAGAGGCAGCAGGGCACTCCATCAGCACCAAGACGGATGGCATCCACCAGACCACACTTCTAGACCTGTCAGTCTTATGGAAGTTAAATCAGCAGTAGTAGTGGTGGTGGTAGTAGTAGTACTTTCAATAAAGCTATGGCTAAACTCTTGGGTGCCATGAAATTATAAGCTCTGTCCCCACCCCTGCAGTCAGGACCCCTTGAAAATATTGGTTTTCTAGATTGAAACACATTTTAATGCTGTTTCTTTACATTTTTCCCATTTCCAGAAGAGGTGAACACTGGAGTCTGTGCAAAGGTGGGGCTCCTGGGGCTCCTGGGAATCTCCATCTGTGGAGGAATTCACGTTTAAGATGGTCCATCAACTGACTTCGTCTTTCCAAAGAAATAGACCTTTGGTTTTTCACTCAGAAGCCAAACCAAGTTCTTCCCAACATTCCATCTACTTATGAAATCGAATAATAACACAAGAGTGATATATTTACAGATATCCGTGTGTGTTTGTTCCTTTTGTGGGCACAATGGGAAGCCAAGCAACATTGCTCTCAGTGAATAGAAGGATTTCATATAAGATAAACACTGTATGAAAGTGTCCAGATGATGAGGCATGTGCAATCTAACCAGTGGGGTATGAGCCTCTGTCTCTGCAGCTACCTGTAGATCAGCTGAGCACCTGCGATCTCAAGGCTCAGACAGCAGGATTGAGCAGGGACAAGGACAGTGGCAATGCTTTTCACTGGAAATAAAGTGGGGCTTGGCATATTCTTGTCAAACAACCTCACTACCCTAATGAAGGAAGTTTCCTCTTCTGACCAATGAGTTGGCTTTGAGGGCCATGCAGGTGCCTTTTAGGACATGCATTTTAATTTGCTGAAGTAGCAGAACAATATTACAATATTCTCTAATATATTGACCTGGAATAAACAGGAGGAAGCACCAGTAATGCCAAGAACAGAATCAGAGAAGCTGGGAATCCAAGTTCATACACTGTAGAAAAAGTATCCAAGGCTTAAAATTGGTTACACCATGCGGATCAATTCCAAGATCAATTAGCCAGGTCTTGTATAGTCTGGGCAGCTGGATGCAAGCATGGAACAAGGAAAGGTTTAAGCAGGAATCTCTGTCACTGAGTCTTTCTAGTTCTCACTCTGACCCATGACAAATACATCAGAAGTGCCTTCTGGGTACTTGGCACTGAGGTGTGATGGGCTAAGAGTCTCCAGCTACTATACTTGAGGATGCTATTTTCTTGGTGGGAAGCGGGACATTTCTATAAACAGTTTGATGGCAGTAGTATTGAGTGTGTTCGACACTGGTAAGGAAAGGACAGAGTGTTTTTGGTGTTTGCTAGTGATGGAACTCAAATCGGGTTTGTTGCAGTAGAGGGCAAGCTGAGAGTGTTGTGTAGTTAGCTGCAGATGAGGACAGCGCACCCTGGAGCTGGGTGCTTGACTGAGGCTGGACTCTTTTCCTGCCTTTAGCTGGGTTCTTTTTGTGGCAGCCTCTTTCCTCCCTGAAGAGAGAGAAGCAGCACCATGGTTCACCCCAGCGTCCCCATCTCAGCTTCGTTTTCAGAGAGACAGAGTCGACTCTGATTACGCATTAGTTTTAACTATAAAGTCCCTGGAGACGATTCCAACTGACTCCTATGGCCAGGATGGGTGGCTGGGTGCAGGGAGGGTGTTAGCATAGGAAACCTCCTGGGGTTTGGTCTGATAGGTATGCTCCCTATTGCTTTAACCATGTTGGTTCCACTTTGAGAGCAGAGCTACAAGGTCTGCTCTCTCACTTTGCTGACTCTACATCCTCCTCTCTCCAAGGGAAGCTGGGGCCTTGCTACAGCTTCTTATAGTTAGCCTCTTAATCCAGGGATGCTCAAGCCTGAGGCCATGAGCAAAGAAGAGGGAGCCTGGACCAACTGGTCTCAAATGCTGGAAGAGGCCACAGGTCACAATAGGCCAGAAGATCAGCCATACCTGGAGCCCGCCTGCCAAAGGAGTCCTTGAAGAAGCCAAGGTGGGGGTGGAGTGCTAAAACCCTGTGTGTCATGCACACCCCTTTGCTCATCTGAGGGCATAAGATGGTTATTCATTCTATTCACTCTTAGATACTGAGGTTAGAAGATAATAGACCCCGTTACTTCGTTATAGAACTACCTGCTAGGATTATTGACTCAATGAATGGATTCAGCATTATTTTGCCAGACGTAATGAATGCATTGGTGAGCTAAGACAATGCTGAGCTGACTGGTTTCTGATAATGATGAAATAACTTAGAACAGTCCAGCTTTCCTACCGTTACAGTCATGTACCTGGACGAAATATGAAAGAGAAAACCTGAAGAAGGGATCACTTACCTGAAGCTGTCTAATACTGTTCTTCAAAGCAAGCTTGACTGAAAGCCCATGCCTCTTCCCCAGCTCCCTCTTTCTGGCTAACATAACCCTAGGCTACACAAGCAGCAGCTAAGCATTCCTTCTGTGTGTTCCTTCAGTTGTAGGGGACTAACCACGATCCATCAAGTTAGCTTTCAGCTGGCTGTGACATCACTCCTGTCCCCAGATGAGCTACCATCACTGTCACAGCCAGAGATGGGTTTACTGGTATCCATCAGTGAGAAGGCAGACCCTGCAATGCATAGTATGGTCCCCTCAGTGAAGAAATTTTGGGCTCAAAATGTTTATAGTGCCCAGGTGGAGACAGCTGAGCTAAGTCAGTCCTGTTTCCCCTAAGAAAACAAGATCATAGCTTCTCTTAAGAAAGCAAGGAGCAGATTGGTCTAGAGAAGTCTGGTGGCCAATAACATGTAAGCAGAAGTCTGTCAAGTGAGCCATATTTTTTCCAGATGAAGAGGGTAGACTCAGATGGCTGGAAATTCTGTTCTTTGCTTTTTCCTAGCCTTCTTCCTACAGTGCGTATATAATACTGATATCAGGAAATGCCTCAGCCATTTTGGAGTCATGGGGTAACAATCTTAGAGAGACAAAGTCGGGAAAGGAAGCACTATGACTTACCCTGTACCTCAATACAAATCACGATCTATTTCCAATGTTTAACTCACAACTGAAGGAAAAGAGAGCCACCCAGCCCTTAACATCTCAGGAAACAAGCTGCCATTGCTGTGTCACCCACAACAGCCCTGAGTAACTTGTGCTCCAGCTCCCTGGTTAGAGCACTCAGGCCCTGGGGCCTCACTGGGTCCTTCCACGGAGCTGAGGAGGCTGTGGCATGAACCACTACAGGGGTCTCTTGTTGAAGACCACAGAAGTCTGATTTGTGGAGTGCACTCCAGTCTAGAGGGACCTTGAAGACCTTGTCCCAAGGGTTTCCGGGAGCTGGAGAGTAAGATGACACCACATGGATTGGAGGGGCTAGCGATGGGGACAAGGCTGTCCCTGCCAGGGAGACAGTTACAGAATGAACGCTGAATATCTGGATCCTTATTGCTTTGCAATGGGGACACCTATCTAAGGGATACAGCTCCTGGCTTAGAGTTCTAAAGGGAGGTTCCAGGGTCACCCTGTCGGCCGTCACTGTGTAGCTGGGACAGCACGAGAAAGAGACATCCCAGGAGCCTCAGTCCCAGTTTTCAGGAGATGAGTGAAGCCTCAGACCTGACTGACAGACTGGGCTCCATTGGTGGTTTACTCATTTATTGCCAAAAAATTCTCGAAGGATAGCCTAAAGAGAATCTGAAATGAGAGGTTCTGGTGGAGCCAACTCCATGATGTAGGATGTTCTGGGAAGCACATGGCCAGCAGTGCACAGATGAGGGAGGACACAGAGGATGAGGGAGGCTGCAGGGGATGAGGGAGGCTGCAGGAGATGAAGGAGACTGAAGGGGATGAGGGATGATGCAAAGGATGAGGAAGGCTGCAGGAGATGAGGGAGGCTTAGAGGATGAAGGAGACTGCAGAGGATGAGGGAGGCTGCAGGAGATGAGGGAGGCTTAGAGGATGAAGGAGACTGCAAAGGATGAGGGAGGCTGCAAGGGATGAGGGAGGCTGCAGGGGATGAGGGAGGCTGTAGGGGATGAGGGAGGCTGCAGGGGATGAGGGAGGCTGCAGGGGATGAGGGAGGCTGCAGGGGATGAGAGATGATGCAGAGGATGGGGGAACCTAAGAGGGTAAGGGAATCCATCTGCTGGACCAGTGACACTGAAACTTTATTATTTCTTCATACAAGGTAGAAAATGCACCTATCCCCCACCCCCACCCCAGATCACAAGGCTGCATGTGAAGTCAACATGTGGAGTGTGAGGACTGCAATGAGACTCTTCCCACAGGCAGAGGCTGGACCAGGCCTGTCCAGTCTGGCTGACTTAGAGGTTCAGAGCCCAGGGATCTCACCACAGATGGACAGTCCCATGAAAGATAGAAGCTGGAGCTCAGAACAGGAGTCTGGGTCCATCGCCAGGGCGGTACCTTCAAGAAGAAAGATCCACACTTTAGAGACAAATAGACAGTCAACAGGTACATGGGTCACCTGAGTTGGATGAACACTCAGGTCAGCGGAGGCCCACCCTGGCCCCTCCCACCAACCTTTTCCATAACCACCTCTTTCTCTTTTACTCTTCCTTTATTATGCTTCTTAGCCCCTTAGCCCAGCATGCTCTGCTTCTCTTCTAGACCCTTGTGTTTTGAAGAACTCAGTCTTGTGGGTTTAATACCAAGGTTTAAGAGAGGGGCACAGCTGTATTGTTGACTGCTTCTGGGCTCACTGGCGGATCTTGGAGTTTTAGCCTCTAGGTATTTCAACTCCTCGGGTCACTGATTTCCTCCCCCCACTCCCCATCAGGACTTCCAGCCACCGGCTGCTATTTATAACTGTTAGGCTGCAGGCACCTTAAGAAAGAGTTGGACTGAGGACTCCAAAGTCACCGGCCTTCCCCTACAGTAGGTGTGACAAAGCTCGAGTCAGGGCTGGGTGTCCATCAGCCATCAAATCCCAAGGCAGTCTATGGCAGCTTCCCTCCCCGCATCGGCCTTGTAAGGAATCCCCTACATCTCAGACCATGCGACTTTTATTCCACTGGAGGAACGATGGAATGAGTTGTCAGTGCAGTTTGCCGATAGATCATGAAACGCCTCCCTCATCTTTTGATGCATCAACTCGTGTTTCTAGTAGTGAACATACCTTCTTTTTGCTGCCGAGCAAAGTAGGTGGGGACCGCTCTGCACAGGTCTTTGACTGGCACTCCGTATTGGGCCAAGTTTTTGATTCGGCTGGGTAAAACTGTGTAGGTCAGTCCGTGCGTGGGTAGATAGTGACCAGAAGCCTGTAAGAAGGGGCATCTCAAATATGGCATATTCAAGAAGGGGTTCACAGGCAAGCTCTGAAGGTATGTGGGGCCATTCAGTTACCAATCCAGACTTGCTTTCTGGGTGTCTCTAACTGCAATGTTTTATCAAGCCTCAGGGGGGCGAAAGAGAGTCTGGCAAAATCTGGACCCAGTGAATTTTTTTATTGGCTTTGGGTGCTTTCTTATGCGGAACGTTAACACCGTGTAATTTAAAACATTGATTGCGTTTATATTTCGTCAATTTAGATGAACTGGACACTTTGAACTTCTCTTTTAAAGATTTGTATTTTAGTTTTATGTGTAGGAGTGTTTGAAGTTACAGACTGGTGTGAGTCTCCTTGTCGGGGCTGGGAACTGAACCAGGACCCTCTGTGAGAGCAGCAAGTACTCTGATCCTCTGAGACACTTCTCTGCCCTTTTAAAAATGGCATTGCTTTAGCACGCTTTTCCCCCCCTAGAGTTAGTACCGCCACCCCCAGTTCTGAATGCTGCCCAAATGTGTCGATCTTTAAACAAAGTTGGAATAGATTCCACGAGTTGCTAAGGATTTGCTCCTGGTTTTAGCTTATTTCTCTTAACAGTTCCTATCTCACTAGAGAGGGTGGGTAAGAACTTCAGCAGTGCTGGGCTTAATGGTAATAATAGTATGTATGGAAGCTCACTCGAGTGTGTGTGTGTGTGTGTGTGTGTGTGTGTGTGTGTGTGTGTGTGCCAGGAAAGACAGGAAGGAGAGAGACAGGGGACATGAAATCATTTCAGTGTTTGCATCCAGCCACTTGTCTTCTCTAGTAGCTTGAAGCCATTGGGAATGCATCCACATGAGGTCATTATGTAAGGTATTGATTGATTCAGTTGTGATTTTCCTTGAGTGGGACACCAATGTCCTCGAGACCTTTGAATATCCTGTGAGCGAGGCATTGTTTGAGAGAGTGGCTGTAAGTCGGAAAAGCCCATAGTAGACACCTATGGGAGAGAACTGGACTTGCTCACTCACCTGTTTGCCCAGGGCCTGGGTAATATCATCCAAACTTGGGAAGGCTTCTGGGTCCATCTTGGCCAGGACACAGGCCATCTTACTAAACAGCTTAGCTGCCAGGAGGGCCTTAAAGCAACAGAGCAGAAACATGTCATTCAATCAATTTCAGTAACTAATGTACCTGCTCGTCTCAGGGGTGCAATACTCTGCTAGTCTGACCAAAATGCAGAACATCTCAGAAGGGCCGTACCCTGGATGCCAGAGCACAGGTCAGCATCAGGAGCTGTGTGGCACTGAGCCCTTCTGCTCCTGTCTCCTCTGCTCTTCCTGGTGAAGGTTTTATCTCCCAGGGTATTCTGAACCGCTAACATTAAGGTGTGTGTGCCTGACTGGGTAGGATGGTAATACAATATGGATGACCTTAGGGGTCTGCTCTGCTACTTAACAGCTCTTGGGAACCTCAGCTGTTGTTGTTGCTGCTGCTGTTGTTGTTGTTGCTGTTGTTGTTGTTGAATTTCTATCTATAAAGCAGGAGAAAGAGAGTGTCTTCTATGGAGTTGTCATGGAGACGAGGTGAGAGCTGAGGTCCTCACTGCCTGGGGGAATGTTATATAAGCTGCAGAGGGCTCTTTGAGTGCCCAGGGCTGTTGGGAGGGCTGTGTTAGGACTTGTGTTCTAGAGCTAGTCTGTTCCTGCATGTCCCTTCCTTGCAGTCTGTTATTTGTTCTTCCCTGGCTTGTATCATAGCTGCAGTTTGATGCTGCTGGGTTTGACAGAGCCCCAGGTACAGCTGTGAGAAGCTAAGCCTCTGGATAAGTGGTTTTCAACATGTGGATTCTGACCCTTTGGGGGTCAAACAACCTTTTTATGAAGGTTGCATATCAGATATCCTGCATATCAGATATTTACATTATAATTCAAAACAGTATCAAAATTACAGTTATGAAGCAACAATGAAATAATTTTATGTCTGGGGGACCACCACAACGTTAGGAACCATATTAAAGGGTCACAGTATTGGGAAGGTTGAGAACCTGGACCCTAGCAGTAATTCTGCCTTCCTTGCGCCACCTAGTGGCGTGCTGTGGAATGTTTTGTTGAGGAAATTTTTACTTGGCTTCTAATCCATCAGAGGCAATCTGTAGACAGGGAGGAATTGGGGAATCTCCTTGGGAAATTAAGAGTCAAGAAGGTGAAGAGAGAGAAGGTGTTAGAGGAAGAGAACATGGCAGACACGGGGAGAGTGGAGAGGACACTTTGTGTCTATTCTGAGTTATCCATTGTGCTAGAGAGAATGTGACAGAGGTGGGTGAGGAGGACCTCGATGGCAAAGGGCTGAGTAGGGAGGGTGGGTGTTGACTTCTTTTCATCCTTTAAAGTCCCACTAGGCAGGAGAGGCAGCTGTTGGAGCTGTTTTGCAGATATGGCAACTGAGGCATGCTAGGCAAAAAAAAAAAATAATAATAATCTCCATGGTCACAGAATATTTTATGAAAGAGTTCAGCTAAGGTACAGGGTTTCTCTTCCTAATTATGTGCCATCCTCAAGGGCCTTATTACTGAAGGAGGTGGTAGTTCATAGCCATATTCTTTTATAAGTCAATATCAAAATATGGAGTCAAGACAAAGTAACTTCTAAAGCACACCCCAGTCACAGAGGACGACAGTGAGGATGCTTCACATTTGGACCAGACCAAGGAGTTGTCTTGGCATCGCAATAAGTGAGTTTCACGTCTTACATTCTTGTAGTCCATGACTCCATTCCATTCACTCAGAATGTTGCTGTCTTGGATGCTGACCACACCTCGGAGGGTATCAACATGGACGGTCTGGGTCCCCACAGAACCATCCAGAGGATGGTTGTCACTAGTGTTCTAGAAAGAGCAATAGACAAGTAAAGTCAGTGGCCCCAAGTGTCTACCTGTCCATCCCTTGCAGGGTTAATGGGAATCCATTAATGAGAAACTGCAGGAATGCTATCCCTGGTTATTAGCTTTGAAATGTTTCTGCTAAAAGCCGTACTCACCATCAGCGCCAGAGTTGGAACTAGGAAGATGGCCATAAGAATGGAAGGTGCGATCTGAAATAGAACAAAGGTCAATGCATTTTGTCCTTAGCCTCTGATGAGCTTAGACTCCAGGGTCTGCCTTAGCCTCTGACAAGGATCTAGTTTTCACCTTGGTCCATCCCTGTAGGGTTCCCAGGTGTGTCCAAACACCAAAACTTCCTGTGCTCACACAGGGTGTGCCTGCTGCTCAGGAGGCAAGGTTTTGTCAGTCACTCAAGGACACTCCTATGTGGCTTCCACTGGGATAGATTTAGCCAACCTGAGAGGGTAGGACCAGCCTGGACCACTATAGCTCAGGTTCTCTCTCTTTCTTTTTGTGCCAGCCTCTCTACTTCCAGGGCTGGGCATATCCAGCTCTTGATCCAAACCCCAAATCTCAGTCAGCTCTGATCCACCTCTATCCACCTTCCACCCCTCCGGAAACAGACACCCTCCAGGTTTCCTTTCCTCTGAATTCTTTTATCTTGTCTAAGAAGGAAAGACACTCACTGTTGTTTGCATACTATTTTGGGGACATTTATGTTAGAATGTACCTAGGCCTTAAAATATTTGAGTTGCTCACGTCCTCTATGTGGTATGCTGTGCCCATCGAGAGAGTTTTCTGCAGCAGATGTTAATGAAAGAGTAAGGGACTGGCATAAGCTAGCCATAGTTTCTTGTGTATTTGAGGCTTGCCCAGCTGAAGTGCACCCATCATGTCAAGTGGAACTGACAGCGTCCTCTCTTCTCTGCACACCCATGAAAACTCAGCATCCAGTTTCAGTAACAAAGGGGAGATACCCCTCAAAAGCAACGGAAGCGGCTATTGTACAGCGTTACCAACGCCACAGTACGGTGTGGCCTGCCATAGACACTGAGCTACAGACGGTGAGGCTGCTTTATTAGACCATTGAAGGCTGGGTGTGGCCATGCCTGCCTTGAGTGCTAGCACCCGGGAGACTGAGATGGAGAATTTGGCAAGTTTGAGACGAGCCACAGTGAGTGCAAAGTAGCCTGGACTACAGACTGAAGCCTTGTCTCAAAAAATCCAAAGGAACAAAAACCACTCTATCCCAGATGGCGCCACATATATCTAACTCATTTCCCCCACTGGTGATTTGTAAATAAGGAAAACCACTGCAGACAAGACTCTAACGTATGAGTATCTACCTAGCTCCCAGAGAGTCTTGACTTTTAAGAAATTAGTTTTTGATTCCATTAGAGAACACCCTTCACTCAGATTCTCCAAAACAGAGCTGCCAACAGAAGATTATATGCAGAATCATAGTTTGAAAACTCTAACTGGGTTTATTTGAACAGTTCCTGAGGGAGGGAGGAACCAGTCCTCCTTGGCTGGTCTGACTATGGGAATGTAATCACCCACATTCAAAGTTTAAAATGTACTCACAAAGTATTTCATGTTGTCTCTCTTTGGCGAATGCA
Organism: Rhabdomys pumilio; assembly: GCA_030674055.1. Lineage (NCBI taxonomy): Eukaryota > Metazoa > Chordata > Mammalia > Rodentia > Muridae > Rhabdomys > Rhabdomys pumilio. The sequence continues at coordinate 23,982,397 of JANHMN010000008.1, forward strand.
ACGGCGTGCATAATACAATTTTCTATGGCCCGTTAATTTCCTAAGTCCAGTTTATATAGCCCTCGGCCTCTCGAGTCTCACTGTGATAAGGGACTCAGGGAGCAGCTATCTACAACCCAGAAACCATTAGGGGGAAAGCTAGTTATGTGATTATGGTTATCATTTCCTTTTACTACATCTGAGTGTTTTCTTTCTCTCAATAGCTTGGCAGGTTCCAAGGCAAACACGGGATAAGAATAGGTCTTTGTGGCTGGTGTCCTCATGACCTTAGCCACCATGTAAGGAGGTGGGAGCCGCCGATACAAAACCAAAGGGGTCACCACTTTTACTTTTTGGTTTCTGAGAAGTATTTTTTTCCTAACAGTGGGGTGTCTTGAAGAAACCTTGTAAAACCCAAGAGGCAAACTGATCTACAAGATCAGACTGGTTGACAAGCAGTCTGGTCCCTTCCTCATCCAAACATCACACGGTTTGCTCTGTATGCCCTGCTGCCTCCACCAACCTCACCTCTATTCGTTTCTTCAGTGCCCTCTCTGGCTGACTTAGCTCAGGTCCCAAAGAACTCTCCAATGTTTGGTCCTGCTATGTGAATTCTCTGGTCTTTTTGTTTTTTCTCTTCCTTTCAGGGCACTTTTTCTATCAAACAAAACAAACAAAACTTTCAACCTTCCCTAGAACTACTGAGACAAAAGGATCTCTGACCCTCACACAGTAGCACCAATTCAAGTGCTTTCATGCGTTGTTATTCTCTCAAGCTCTGATGGGTGGTGTCCCAGACGGCTGGCTGAAATTCAGATTCCCTAGGGTCAGACATTTCTTCTGAGAGGAGGATTACAAAGATGACCCTGGGCATCAACTGATCAGAGCAAGAGAGGGAGGCAGGCAGCTCAGTCCTGACTGGGCTCAGTGCAACTTGGCTTTGGGAATAGCAAATAGGTAGACTTTGGAAACTGCCAGGTCACTCAGGGTTTCGATAACACCATAATCCCCTCTGCGGTGTTCTCGATACTTTCAAAACACAACACACAGTCCACATACTCAGCCACCACTGTGTCAGCAAAGCAGATTAAAGAGGATGAAAAGGAAATATAACTGCATGTGTTTATATATGCCTTATAAATAGAACTTGTAAGTCAATACCACATCATGATTTCAGCTTCGTAGTGCCAACGGCATGAGTTGGGAGGAATGGCACTGTTAGCCATTCTGCAAATGAAGACAGATTAATGGTGCCAACCACGTTCAACTCCTACCTCTGCACTAGCCAGGACTTTGACTGCAGGGCTAAAATTTGGGTTTGAATCTCTGGACTTCAAAGAATCAAGCTCTATGTATTTCCTTCTAACCACAAGACCCTTTAGAGTTAATTTAGATCAAGCTGCAGATTGAAAAGGCCAAAGGTTCTACTTCTAGGTCACCACCCAAGGTCTTCTGGGTTTTAGGATTACTGTGTGAACAACTAATTTTGTTGGAGTCTCTCTTCAAGTGGGGAGCAGAAATCATTCAGTGGGCAGCTAGGTACCCCTCCTCTTATGCTAAGGAGCAGAGAGACCAAACTACAGGCAGCCGTGACCTAGAGGGAGGACCAGCAGATCCCAAATGAGCTTCCATTTTGGAAAGATCTATGAGAAGACACCTAGATAGGATTCCAGACAGCAAGGAGACTCTAGTCTCTAGTGAGATGCAGAGAAATGGCCTCAGGGAATCGAAAAACCATGTAGAGGTGGCAACCCCTGTCCTTCACCACCATCCATCATGATGAGGGCTCTAGCAGTCATTCAACTTTCTCCTCGAAAGTTCAGTCTGGTATTTCACTCCCTAGCTAACTACCGGAGTCTCTATTGACTGATGAAACAAAGCTGTGATGTTTTCACAATAAAATACCTCAGGCAAATGGAGTTAACATCAGAGTGTTGGACGGCTACTTTAAATGATGGCGTTTTAGCTGGTGACCAAATGATCTCTCCACATTCAGTTTTGCAAGGCCAGTAGCCATGTGTCAGGAGGAGTGGCCAAATCCATCCAACCATGGACTCTAACTGATCATCGATGTTCATGGAGATAAAGTTTAGAAAGTACTTCCTTCTGAGTTTGCATATGATTCTTCAATGTGTCTCAAGCTCTTCTAGTCCTCAGTCTGATTTGGCTGCTGCTGTTCTTTGCCTCCTGTCTTCAGACTCTTTCTAGTCTGTCACATACACTGAGCACCTCTGACCCTCCGTCTTCCCCATGTGCAGCCCTGGTTTTGCTGACTAGCCCCTGTTCATGACCAGACACTCCAATTTCTTCCTTTTCTACCTTCTTTCAGCCATGTTTGAATACTATACGCCCCCACCCCCAACTTCTAGGCTTGCCTCATTCCCAGGCAAATATCTTCCTTGTAAGTAAAGTTCTCTGCCTGTAACCCTTGTGTACGTTTCCATTGGGTTTCATTTGTTTGTACAGTTGTGTGGCCAGGGCATCATTACATTGTAAACCTATGTCACTTGACTGCCAAGTCCATAAGTTAGAAATTATGTTGTGTTTTCTGGTATATCTGCAGCATCAAATATTTAGAGCAATACTTACTCCAGAGGAGGCATCTGGAAATCCATATGCTAAATGGCTGAATAAATGGACTTTGTGTAAGAGGCATTATCCGTCTGTCACAGTTTCGTTTTGTTTCCAATATGGCACACATTAAAGCTATCTGGGCAGAGGACTCTCACCTGAGAAAAACCCCTGTAAGACTGGCCTGGAGGCAAACCCATTAGAGCATTTTCTTAATTAGAGATTGATGGGGAGGGCCTGGAGACGCTTTCTCAAGTTCCTTGTGATCACACTGCTTTATCACAGCATTAGAAACCCGAAGGCACCACGTTTGTGTTTCCTGGAGTTCTCAGCAGTGTCTGGTAAATAGTATGGAGCAAATATCTGTTTAAGTCAATGGCAAATAATGAAATCAATTCTTTAATGACAATGTGAACAAGGAAGGCAATTAAAATATGAATATTACAGCCCTCTCTGTAACCCCAGCTACAGTTCAATTAAGGCTCTCTGAGAGACATCATTAATATTTGTGTCTGCAGACTTGCAGGTAGGAGGTGAAGGGGAAGGCCAGAAAGGCCAGGCATCAGTGACTCTGTTTGCCCTTTATCTCATATCCTGGAGCCTTGGCAAGACACAGACTCCTTTGCCGGATGCCTGGTCCTGTTGGTGTTTGCTCGGTGCACTTTCATCTTCTCCTGGATGCACACACTGCCTACTGCAAACCAGAAGCATCCTCGTCTATGTTTCACACTTTTCAGCTTCAGTCTGGATGCTGACATCTGTGCTGGCCTCTGCAGTGGTGCGATGCTGGTCTTCTCACTTTTGCAGACCCAGGTGGTCATCACCAGTGAGGCTTTCCCATGCTGTTTGTGTGGACTGCTCCCCAGTTCCCCATTCCAGGCAGAATGTAAATCTCTAATCCTGCCCTGTCACAAGGCCACCAACGTTCCACTGTCCTGTGTTCTGATTGAATCAGCTCCTTTCCACAGAGTGCTATGCACTGTGTGTCTGACCTTCACACAGGTGCCACTTGTTTTATATTCCTGTTTCCATGCTCTCAAAAAGAAACAGTTACCGTTAAGCAATTGCTTCCCCTCCTTCTGCTCAGAAGCCTCTGGTCACTGCAAGTTTTCTGTCTATTGGGGCTTGATATATTCTGGACACTTCATATAGCTGGGACTCTGCAGTCTGTCACTTTTGTGTCTAGAGTCTTTCTCACTTAGTGTGTTTTCCTTTTAACCATGCTAACATCCACCTGTACGCCATCTCATTCTGCAGTTAATATTTCTCTGTATACATACATCACAGGTTACACATCTGGTGATGGGTATTTGATTGCTTCTGCCTTTGCCTTTGTGAACACCTGTTGTGAAGTGCAGGGTGTACTTGCTTTTAATTAGAATGGATTTGTACTCAGGAGTGGAATTTGTAGGTTATGTAGTGACTTTTATGAGTCACTATGACTGCCTGCGACATCACCAAACCATTTCCATGCTTTTGAACACCATTATGTTACCATTAGTAATACATAAGGGCGTCAGTTTCTCCATATTGTCACCAACACTTGTTATGTTTAGGGTATAGCCTTTCTAACACACATGACCAGATGGCATCTTTGATTTTGCATTTTTTTTTTAGTGAAGGAATATATTTAAAACATTGTCTGTTGGGGTGTGAACTTGTTCTGTGTGAGCATTGATGCACTGGAGTGTACAGTTATGGGTTCATGTGTCTGTTGAACAAGCATTCTTTGAGCCGTGGGTTCTACGCAGGACATACGGCAGAACCATTCACTGAAAGCTTCCTGCCAGCTTGAGATGTTTCACTCAGCATGCATTTGCGATCTATTCTGTCATTAGCAGTTCTGCAGGGGGATGTTGGATTCGAAAGTATTTGAGGACTTGGCCTCACACTAAGGAAGGAAGATGGAAGGGTTGGCTGGGATCCAGAAGCCAAGGCTCTGAGAGTTCGTGAAATGCCACTGTCAACTTCACAATTTCGTCTAGAATAAGTTATCAGCTCAACAAGAGAGCACTTGCTGGTGGCCACCCGGCTTCTTCTCACTTCTCACATGTGCTCCCCTGAGTATCCATCTGCTTTAAGAAATCTGGACAACAGCACAACCACTTGGTATCTTGGTGTAGGTTTGGAGTTGGGGGAGCAGTCTTGAGCTGGACCTTGGGTCAGGCTTCTCTCTTGGGCATCTGCACAGTCCTTATATGCATGAAGGGACCACAGCTGACTGTGTTGAACAGTTCTGTTTATTCTTCTATGTAGGACTGGGAATTATGTCAGATTCTTTGATTGAATTTGTTAATTAATTACTAGCAGGCCTTAATTTGTTCTTTCACCTTTCTGGGTGGAATTATACATGGCTGGCCCTGAATTTTTAATGGCTTACTCTGCTTTTGTTTGTTGGGTTTGCTTTTCTTGTTCTTCAGATTGGCTCAACTCATGTCACATTTACATACATACATACATACATACAACATACATGCATGCATGCATGCATATGTACGTGTATATATAAAAGTGTGTGTATATATATATATATATACATACACACACATAGATATAGATATAGATATAGATATAGATATAGATATAGATATAGATATAGATATAGATATATATAGATAGATATAGATGATATAGATATAGATATATAGATAGAGATAGAGAGAGAGAGAGAGAGAAATAGATATAGATAGATATAGATATAGATATAGATATAGATATAGATATAGATATAGA
>JANHMN010000008.1:23987689-24035189 GCA_030674055.1 Rhabdomys pumilio
ATATAGATATAGATATAGATATAGATATAGATATAGATATAGATATATGCATCTGCAGCATGTTTGGCAACATGTTAGTAGAAACTATCTGATAAAAACTTCCAAAAAAATCTTTCTCCATGTTTACGCATGCCAGCCTCTGAGTGTCTAGACTCCACCCTCTCTCCCATTTCCTCCCATCCCCCACACAGCACAGTCTCCACTGTGTTTTCTATTTTCACTTCTTTTAATAAATAATCACTGGATTATGTCTATGGCTAAAACGTCACACTGTTAAATTCCCTATTTTCCAAGAAACAAAAATGACAGCCACGAGAGAAATAAAACAAAAACAAACCCCTCTCCCAGCAACACACCTACCTCTTCCCCTGCAGCAGAAGCCCTAGGAGTCATGGCGCACACGATTTTCTTCTCTCTCCCTTGAGCCTGCCCCAGTCAGGTGCACCGCTAGACACTCCGATGAAGTTGCTGTTCGTGGATCCCACACATTGAACAACCCCAATAACAGTAAGAGCAGTAGTCAGCTCTCAGGCTGCTCTCGGCTGAGGAACCAGAGACACTCAACACCCCGAGTCCCTGTGCCCTCAGAAGGCCTCCAGGACAACACAGCTGTCTGGGGTTTCACTGTTTCTCTTTTCCAACTCTGTAGCCTTGAAGTGCAGCAGTGTCCAGACCTGAGCCTTGGTCTTTCTTCCACTTATCTGTGTGTAGACCACTTAGTGATTCCACCCAGCATCTGCCTTCCAACACAGCTCCTGGTCTGATGGCTCCACCTTAGTCCCAGCCCAGCCTCCTTCACCTCCAGACTCGCATGTCTAACTTTCTACTTGATACTCAATTATTTAAGCATAATCATGTTTAAATGAATCTCTCTCTCCCTTTCTCTCTGACACACACACACACACACACACACACACACACACACACACACATACACACACACACCCCTCCATTCACTCAGGCGATGGCTTGAGTTGTGGGTATGAGTAACAGACAATGAGAGATAGAGTGGGTATGCCGGTATGGGGGTGTGGGAGAATTAAGAAATGCCCAAGACTTTGGCAAGAGCACACTTCTGGATGTGTCTGGGGGCTTCCCCAGAGAGTGTTAACTAATGAGGAAAAGCCTAAAATGAATGCAGATGACACCACCCTGGCCTGTGAGCTGGGATCCAGGAATGAGTAAGAGAGAGAAGGTGAGCAGCCTTAGCTGGCATTTCTTTTCCTGTGTCATGGTCTGATGAGATCTGAGCAAACAGCCTTAAGCTCCCAGCACCACAGACCCATCCAGAGCCACGTGAGTCACAGTGGCGCCCACACCATAGGGCAGTGTAAAAGCCCTGCTTACTGGAGCCCCATGTCAGGCTTCAAACTGTAAAAGACCTTTCTGCCCCACGTTTGGGGGCCAAACTATAGCGGCCCGCTCTGTTCCACAGGTCCGGGTTTAGCAAGAGAGAGAGTGGGGGGAAGAAGGGGAAGAGCTGCGAATAATAGAGACAAACCCGAGGATCTGTAGTAAAGACTTCTTTACTGTCTCCACCATACACACACCACTACACCTACTACTAATACACCCCCATTCCTCCTACAACAAGGAAATCCTGGGTATTTATAGGCTTTTGCCATGTGCCTTGTAGGCACGTGGATACCACGTGCCTTGCAGGTGTGGATATGACGTAAGCCTTACAGGCATATATGGCGTAGATAGCACGTGGACAACACGTGCACCGCGTGCCTTGTAGGTGTGGATACCACGTGCTCCTTGCAGCTGGGGGCACTAAACAGCAAAACAAGCTATGTGGGATCAGAGTGTGCTTCAGCTGTTGTAGGCCGTTGAAAATCAAGTCTCATGTCAGGGTATATGGCTCAAGATGGCTGCAAAGCTGATAGCTGCTTTCTAGCCGCTTTTTGCTTAAAGTCGGCTCCCAACAGGGCAGCGCCTCCACATCTCTTTCCTGTTGTGATGGATCAAAGATCCCCAGACCTTGAGCCCCAGAGAACTGCTCTGTGGTTACTTCTGGAGGCATTCTACCACAGTGAGAAAAGTGGCTGACACCATAGGAAATGGAAGCTTGCTGCCTTCGGGGGATGAGTGTGATGACCGGATGAGTGTGATGACAGGATGAGTGTGACAATCGGGTCTGGGTTTTGTGAGCATCCCAGGCTGGACCTTGGAAAACAGCAGAAAGGTTGTGTTAATGCTGCCTGGTCTTAGGACTAAACACAGGCTGTATATATCTAAGTGGTCAATGCAGACCATGCTCCGCATGGTAACTCGGCTGACGGAAGTGGAGTTTGATAAAGCAAGAGGTTGCCTGAGGGGATTTCTGAGTTGTTTTCCCCATCAACCAACAGAGGTGTTAATCCTCTATCTAGATAACGGGTCGGTCATTGGCACTGATCTTGGCTGCAGTTGAAGCACCATCAGGCAGGCCCGGCTGCTGAGGAATGTCAGAATCATGCAGGAAGGAGGGACTAGACAGTCCAGGGCTGGCTCCTCCCCACGGGAGGCATAGAAGGGACCATGAGAGCTCTGAGTATTTTATTCCCCAATCCTGCTGTCTTCTCACACCAGGACAGTAGCAAGAAATCAATGTTATTCCTGATCGTAGGGTAGCATTTCACAACTCTAACTGTTCAAGGCAAAATCAAACAAGCAAGCAAAAACAAAACAAAACAAAACAATCCTGTGACCTAAGGACAGAGGAACTGTATAAAAGCATCATCAGTGCATTTTTTTTCTATTGTAAAAATAAAAACTCTGTGAGTTCAAAGCCAGCCTGTTCCATATATTGAGTTTCAGGTCAACTAGAGCTACATGGAGAGACCCTGTCACAAAAAATAAAAATAAATAAAATAAAAGCTTGGGGCTGGAGAGATGGCTCAGGGGGTGAAGAGTGCTTGCTAACAAGCCTGTAGATCTGAGTTCAATCCTCAGAAACAACAGGGTGGAGAGACCTGACTCCCATGGTTGCCTTCTGATCTCCACAAGTGCCTTGTGCATACATGCACACATGCGCATACACACAGATAAGTAAAATTATATACAACTTTAAACAAGAATGACATCGATAAGGCCACCCCAATGCTGCGGTTACTCTTACACCATCTTCCACTTACACATTTCTTGCTCCGTCAGTGTTGTTACGAGTGCGACGGCACGGCCGCTTTATGAGAGACAGAGCAGCAGAGCAGCTATGGGCACGGTCCTCGAGAAGATGAACTTCCAGAAGCTGACCCAACTCAAAACAGATAAATTGCAACATGTGTGGCACGTACCGACGCCTGGTTTCTAACATACTGATCTTTGCTTTCATTCATGGTGTATTAGTATAAGGATTGTATCTAATTTTCATTCTTACTTTATTTAGTAGGTAGAAAGTCATATCTTTATTTCAGCTTTATTTCTTTGGCTATTGTTATGATTTTAATATGAAATGACCTCTCCAAGGGTTTAAGAGTTGGGGGCTTTTTCTGTAGCTGGTGGAAGACCCGGAAACCTTAGGAGGCAGAGTCCCAGCTGGGGGAAGCAGGCCCCTGGGGAGCCTGTTCTTCCTTTGAAGCTGTGTCCCATCCTTGTGGTGGGTGGGGATGTGGAAATCAACCTGGTAGGGGAACCAATGGGAGAGAGAGCGAAGCGCCACAGGCTTCTCTGACTCCTCGAAGAGTCCTGATCTACTACTACACGTGGTATGGGATCTGAGATGGCTCCTGGCACGCTGGTGAGACAACACAAAGGACTGGAGGCCAGCATGGTGGCTGCTTCCCCTGTCTTCGCTGAAATCTCCTGGACGACCAGCGCTTCCAAAAGCTTGTAGGCAATCGAGTCAGATTCAGCTAAACAACACATGCTGCGCCCCCATTTGCCTTGAGTACATAAACATACTCTGACTGGCTAAAGCAAAACAAAGCAAACAAGCGGTATATAAGCTTATGTACTAAACAAGTTAGATCTGAGCCCCAATGCTGATCTCTAGAGTTCAAATCCTGGGGAATCTTTGTGGGCTCCACCTCCACATTTCCCCTATGTCCTGGTCCCTGTTCCCACTTGTCTCATGTCAGATTCTTCTTCCACACCCTGGTTTCCCTCCTTCTGCCCCCTTCTTCTGTCCCATCTTCTCTTGTGGGGCGGTGGGCTGTGAGAAGCAGCTGGGCACCTGTTCGAGCATAAGCTTTGAACCCCGGACCCCCATGGGATGGAAGGCATTAGCATTGCTGCTGGAGCCTGGCTCTTTTCACTCAGTCTCAGCCTCCCACAGCCCCTCCCACAGAGAGATCTATGACTACCCGTCTTGTAGGAACAGTGCCTCAGGTTCCCCTACATGTAGATGAGGCATCCCCAAGCTCTCAGACCAAGCCAATAGGGGTTACCTGCTGCCAGACCTTAACCCACCCCAAAACTGTATATATTGAGCTAACTCAAGAGAAGGAAAGGTGTGTGCAAGAATCATCCCTGTGTCTGAGAGTTTCTATCACAAGAGCTCATAACACTAGAGCTGTAACACTTGGGAAGAGGTCTACTCTCCCGAGATGCCTTCGGGATTCTCCCTCCCCTCTGCCCCGACCAGCTTGCCCTGGAGAGACAAGTGCAGCACCTGGGAGCAATTAGGTGGTGACAGCAGAGGCAGCACTCTCTCCCCTTTGGCCCGGACCTCCTGCACCGGGTCAGGCCAGAGACAGACAGTGGAGACACGGGCAGCGGCAGTAGGAAACCATCTCTGCTTGCACCCTGTCCCCAGCTAGGCCAGAGATCCTTGTGGGACACCCCCACCCCAGCAGAAACCTACAGCTGCGGGAACCAGTGGCTAGAACTCAGGGAAGTCCTCAGCGATGAGGCCGCAAAACAGCAGGCCCCAATAACATGAGAAAGTCCATGAGTTTCCAAAATGGCTTTATTGACATGGCGGATGGTAGTTCATTCTGGATGTACACTCCCTACTTAAGCCAGGGAAGGGCCTGACTTAAATAGGGATGGAGAGGGGGAGGACAGTCACTTAATTAGCTACACCCTCTGGCCTTTAGGTAACTCATTAATACGGAAATCTCTTGAGGCTGAAGCCTGTAGTCATGCCCTCTACCTGTGGATGGTGATGCAAACCTCTCTGGGAGGGGCTGCTTTGCCCTACTTGACTGAAAAGCATGGGTCAATGGAGAGCTAGACCTCATGTCAGGACCCTGGGTTCTGAGGGCGTGGCTGAACACCTGCTATTGCCCCATTGGGGTCGGGGTTCAAGGCCTATGCCACACCAAAAACCAAGACACTCTTTCACAGCCCCACATTCTCTCTTTTCAGTCCCTCTTCCTCTCCCTTTTCTTGCTCTCCCCTCTCCTCTTCCTTCCTCTCTTCTTTCCCTTCTTTACTTCCATCTTCTTCTTATCAGCTTCCAGGAGATGTGAAGTCAGCAGCAGCCATGCTTTCTCTCACCAAGGCCCAGAAGTATACTGGGTGAGCACTGAAACTATGTGGGGGATGACACCTCCCCCCACCACCACACACACACACATCCTGTTTCTCTGGTCTTTGTGGATCTGAGGAGAAACCAATGTAACTACTACTGGGATCAAACATTTTCTATAGAACATTCTTCTCTTCCTCCCTCCTTTCTCTCCTTTCTCTTCCTTTCCTCATTCATCTTATCACTCCTTCCTCCCTTTTTTACTGCCCATGTACAATTTGCAACTCTTGGACAAGCCCTGTGTACAATGGGATTCTGCAGTATTGCCCGAGTGGGATTGGTTAAGAGATAATTAGAAAGAGCCATGTGGGATCACAGTGACAAGCCTGCCTTGGGCACCATCACACTGGCTTTGGAGGTTGGCTCTGGCATTTGAAAGTTGACAGGAGGTGATGGGGTCATATTGGCAAGAGTGGATGACATTATAGTTATTATGTCTGTCATACCATATATGACAGCAATTGGTTTTGCTTTTAGGCAAATTTCTAATTGCACAAAGAATGCCCCCTATTAAAGCATCAGTAACAGGGCAATTTCCCTTTCATTATCACCTTGGTCATCTTGAGAGGCTATTACCGTGGTCTTCTGACATGTGTCTAACATGTGTGTTTTACATGTTTTACACACATGTACTCATGGGCACATGCATTCTCACATGTGTCCATGTAGTCTGAAGTGCTTCTGTGTCTCATGTAAATAGGATCACGTTTATTTCATCACACTGTCCTTTCATGGTGTTGGCAGTGCTGGTGTTCTTGAGATCTGTCTCACACTCCTACGTCTCTGCTCAGTAAAGACCCAGGACAGTCTATGGATGCCCCTCTTTGTCCACAGAAAGCCACTGGCCTTTAAGAAATGTCTCCCGCTTCTGTCAATCAAATTGATAAAAATGCACGGTTACTTTGCACTTTCCCTATTATTAGTGAAAACTGACAAATTTTATATTCATGGACCCCTTTCCTTTTCTGTGGGGTTGGCTTGTGTTTATACTTTGTGCCCTCTTAAATAAGTATTTAAAACTTAATCTATAGAAATCACACACACCCCTTAGTTTATGAGACAGGGTCTCTTTATATGACCTTGGCTGTCCTGGAACTCACTCTGTAGATCTGTCTGGCCTCAAGCTCACAGAGTTTTTCCTGCCTCTGCCTCTAGTGCTAGGATTAAAGGTGTCTCTGTGTCTGGCTATAGAGATTTCTTTATGCTCTCTTTGTTGAAAGAATTTCTTCTTGGAATTTCACCGATGGCCTGACTTTGTTCATAGCTCATCATTACACAGAAGGTTTTCTATTTTCATGTAATCAATGACTTTATTTAAGGTTACTAAAATTTTTGTTGAAAATGCTTTCTTACTTTTTTTTAAAAAAAAGATTTATTTTATTTCTCGATGTGTGTGTTTCTCTCTGTCAGTCTCTGTCTTTGTCTCTGTTAGTCTCTGTCTATCTCTGTCTGTTTGACTCTGTGTGTGTGTGTGTATGTGTGTGTGTGTGCACCATACATGTGTGCAGGTGCATGTGGAGGGCAGAAGAGAGTGTCTGAGGTCCTGGAGTTGGATTGCAGGCAGTTGTGAGCTGCCCACTGTGGATGCTAAGAACTGAACTCAGGTCCACTGCAAGAGCAACAGGCAATCATAACCCCTGAGCCAGGGCTTCAGCCCTGTAAAAGCCTTCCCTATTGATGAACTACTTTTCTTTAATATTATATAGGTATGGTGTAGAGATTAAATATAACTTATTTAGGATTTACTTTTGTAAGTGTGTGGCTTAGGTTTTAATGGGCAACCTTATTTCAATACTATTTATTGATATAATTATTTTTCCAGCTCATTTAAATGTTACCTTCACAGCATGCTTGATTCCTACATACACATTGACTGCCAGGTTTCTGTTGTGTTATTTCAATATTTTGTCTGTTTTCATAACAATAGTATTTTTGTATTTATAGCTTTCTAATGTTTTTTATTCCCCATCTTTCCTATTTTTAAATTTCTTTCATCTCTTCCTTCTCATTATTTCTATATGAATTTTAGATCACCTTATCCAGGACCTTTGACTGACAATGCATTGAATTTATTAATGAACATAGGATTAATGAACATAGGGGAGAATCAACAGATGGTTTTCTACTTGTGAGGTTGATATTGTGTCCTGGTTCTGCTCACCATCCTAACAGTAGTATGCCATTTTCCACGTGGCCACCAGGTGGCGCAGGAGTGAAGAGGAGGCCGGTGAACTGCACTGTTCATCAGTCTCTCCTGGGGTAAAGGAGATGGTGATTTTCCTTAATTTTATAGATGAACAGGTGAAACCAGGCAGGTTTCTCAAGATCTGGAGAAGATGCAGAGCCCCTGTTAGCTTTAGCACCTGAAAATGAACCTCAGTTTCAAAGCAGACAGGAAAATCATTGCTCAGAGTCTTATTGGCCCCTTCCTGGAGCTGCTCTACTCACCATCAGACTCAGGTCATGGGGTCACCAAGCTTGGGCATGTAACCTTTAGGATGTACCTCACACATGTGTCTTTCCTCCTCAGGCTGTCATCCTCATCTGCCTTGGTTACTAACCATGAACCTCAGCTTCCTTCCAATTCATCCCTTAACCAAGGCAAGAACTTCTATTGTGTGTGAAGGGAGGTGAGGTGGGAGCAAAGTAAGGTATTGTTTCAGGACGGGGTTACTGGGGCTATGTGAGAAACTGGGACATCTAAAGCTGGGGTTGTTGATGGACATCAAGGAAATGCCCACGGTGGTTATCTTGGCTCCTTCGAGGTTACTCACAAGGAGCCTCTGGGGGGCCTCAAAGGACCATTAGCATCTGTTGATCCCAGGGGACAAAAGGCATGTGTTAGAGACAAGTATTAGAATACGCTCCAAGCATCTGTATGCAGCTCTCCTGTCTGCAGCAGCTCAGGGCAGCCGCTTCCTCTCTGTCACCAGTTCCAGGAAGGCTGTTAAAGAAACCCTTGGTGAGCCTTGCTAAGCCGCTGAGGAAATTAGACCCTTGGGCATGCCTCTCAGCACTTAGTGTTTTGACTTCCTGTAGCCTTAAGAAGAGGAATTAGAAGCTCCAGTGTTGCCTGATAAGGCCAAGGGAGGCAAGCCTTCTGGAAGGAAGCACGGTTGCAGGAGGAAGACAGAGGGAGGAAGACATCAGTGTATGGACCAGAACCTTTCAGAGTGACATGTGCAAACACACACACATAGACACATTCACACACAGACATACACACACACACACACACACACACACACACACACACACACGACAAGTGGCACAGTAGCAGAACATTTGCCTGTTATGCTTAAGGCCCTAGGTTCAATACCCAACACTGCCAAATAGTCCACAGAGTGTGGGTTTCTGTATTAGTATGATAGTGGTGGGGACTGGGGAGGTATTTACTCCCATCCTCCAGAGAACAGTGAGTTGTGCTGGACACAGCTCACAGGGGATCCAAGATTCATGCCTTGGAAGTAATTTCTTATTCAACTTGTTTCCAGAGCTGTTGCAGTTATAATTTTAAAAATGGCCACTGGTCAAGCCGGCTGTCTAGGCTGCAGCGGCTCTGCCTAGCTCAGGCGCCATGTTGTGTGGCCAGAGGCTACGTGTGCGCCACAGCTAGAAAAGGCCACCCAGAAACACCAACCCTGCTACCCACGAGATACCAGGGTGGGAGATGGCTCTGCCAATCTTCCACACTGTCTCTGCAAGGCTGGACATTGCCCAGACCATCCCGCCAACCATGCAGGCCCTGTTGAAAAATGAGATTCTAATGCTTAGATTATCCAAAGGCTTTATATATTTGGTAATGATTAATAACAAGATGCCCATACAATCAGAAGTGTGACTCAGTACCAACCCTAGATATACCAACTACCTTTGACTGGTGGAGACACATGAACATCCATCTCCATGTTTGCCTCTCTCTCTCTCTCTCTTTCTCTCTCTCTCTCTTTCTTTCATCTCCTCCCTTAGCTCCTCCTCTTCCTTTTCCTCTTCCTCTTTTACTCCTCCTCTTCCTCCCTTATTCCTCCCACCTTAGCTCCTCCTACACAGAGCAAATTATCCTTGTAATTAAAAAACAAAGATTTATTATTTATCCCCCTCTCTCTCTCTTTCTCTCTCTCTCTCTCTCTCTCTCTCTCTCTCTCTCTGTGTGTGTGTGTGTGTGTGTGTGTGTGTGTGTGTGTGTATGGATGTGGTATATAGTGTGTGGTGTATGTGTGTGTGCATGTGTGTGGTGTGGTTTGTGTGTATGGTGGTGGTGTATGTGCATGTGTATGATGTGGTATATGTTTATGGTGTATATGTGTGGTGTGTGTGCATGTGTGTGGTGTGGTATGTGTGTGGTGTGTGTGTATGGTGTGATATGTGTTTATGGTGTATATGTGTGGTGTGTGTGTATGGTGTGGTATATGTTTATGGTATATATGTGTGGTATGTGTGTATGTGGTGTGGTATGTGGTGTGTGGTGTATGTGTGTGTGGTGCATGTGTGTATGTGTGTATGTGTGTGTGTGTGATGTGTTATGTGTGTGGTGGTGTGTGTGTATGTGGTGAATGTGTGTGTGGTGCATGTGTGTATTTGTGTGTGCGATGTGTTATGTGTGTGTGGTGGTAGTGATGGTGTGTGTGGTGGTAGTGGTGTGGTATGTGTTTGTGGTGTATATGTGTGGTGTGTGTGTGTGTCCATGAAGGCCAGAGGGATGTTAGATTTCCTGGAGCTGGTGTTGCAAATGATTGTGACTCGCTTACCGTATGTGCTGGGAAGTAGACTCTAGTGTTTGCCATTCCTCCATCAGTCTTTGTACTCCACCTTCTTGTTTGTCCTAACGACATTCCAGACCACAGTCTCCTCCCACTGTCCTCAGACGTCCACCAGTCCCTAAATGGGAGGTGAGCTCACACACCCCAGCACCTTATTTCAGGAATGTTCTCTGTGAAAACTCTTTCACAAGGCTTGGAGTTGAAGAAACTAAGTCTAAAACTTATGTTCCCCTCCCAAGAAGAAATTCTTTGTTCAGGAACACCTTTAACAAATTGCAATATTGTGACCTAAAAGGGACTCTGTAAAAACCACTACGGGCTGTCCCTCTTCCTTTGAGCCCACAAGGGCTACCAGGGCTCCTGTTAGTCTTCAATTCTAACCTTGGCTGCATAACACATACCTGGAGAGGTATGAGAAAATCTTGTTGGTCTTGTCTTGTGTGTGTGTGTGTGTGTGTGTGTGTGTGTGTGTGTCATGTGCAGTACATGTGTGTGCATGTGTCTGTGCACATACCTGCAGGTATGCAGGCATGCAGGACTCTACACATGCAGAACTTGTAGAGTCCAGCCGTGGATATCAGGCATCTTCCTCCATTGTTTTCCTTATGATCTTTCAGACAGGAAGTGTCACTGTCCCTGGAACTCACGAGTTTTAACAGACTAGCTGGCTGGTGAGCTGCAGGAATCCTCATTTCCATCCCCTGCCCACCAGCACTGTGGTTATAAGCCTGGTCCTTCCGTAGGTGCCATGGACGGGGACTGACGCTTGTGTGGAAGGTTCTTTACCAATAGCCATCTCACTAGCCATGACACAAAGCCTTAATCCAGAGTGTGACCTGATTGTCATTGGTCCCCTTCAGTCTGACAGCTCTGGATCCCCCATAATACTATGCACATGTTTTAATTGTCCATCCTGCCTTTCTGGAAGGCAAAGGCCATTTCCACTATACAGGTGTGTTGCAGGCTTGGGGTTCACTGCTTGTGCCATATCAAGCCAGGTCTTGTCACCTATCCTCAATAAACTAATTACAGGAGCCAGATCAATGGGGGGAAAGCAGGAAACGAAAACCTAATGCATTGGTACTGGGAAGAGGAACAAGAGATCCAGCACCTCACCCTGAGCTTGATTTTGTAAATCTTTCCCCTGGAGAGAAATTCCACCTCTGAATGTGTCGGGGATCCTGCCATTTCCTCTTCCAGCAGGAGACTCTAGAGGAAATTCTGTTTCTTGGGGTCCCCTCTTTCAAATAGTCTGACTGCCAGATGGTGGAGGCCAAGTGTCCCTTTAGAGTATATTTAGTTGGGACACACAGTCTGGTTCCTGGTTCAGTATGGCAAGTGGGGCAGCCCAGAGGGTGTTTGTGGGTGAGTAAAGGCAGCTCTGAATGGTGCTACTTTCATAAGGCCTCCCTCTTTGGAGAAACCCCAGATAATGCCAAGTCCCAGAGCTGTGTGTCTTTCTCCAGCCAGTGCACTGGAAGGACTTCCATCCCTGCCCTCATAAAAAGTCCCAGTGATAAGTAGAGGAAGTGGTTTGCCTCTGGAATCTCAACTGCTCTGGAGGGTCCTGGTGTGTGCTTGGGATTCGAGGCCACTTGCTGTATGAGGCGGAGGCTGTTGTGGTTTCTAAGGAACGCATGTCCAGTATTTGGTGCTGAAAGGCTGGAAAGAGAAGCAGAATTCAGGAAGTGTCAGGGCAGCTGATTCTCAGAGATGAAAGGGTCTGCGCCTCCCTGGACTACAAGGGATGGCCAAGGGCAAGAATGTGGGGACAGCCAGGGGCATCTCACTAGCTCTCAGTTTTGAAGGAATTAGGAAACCTGTTTTTCTCTTCTCAGTCTGTCCTATCTGATTCCCATTAAACTTTTACAAAGCCCTATAAAAAGAAAACAAGTAAAGCTTGAACGAGTGTCACTCCTGCGGAGACACTGAGACTTTTGAGATAGCAGGCAAGGAGCCCACCTGCTACAGCTTAGCAGGGACGGACTGGAAGAACAAATTCCCAGAAGTAAAGAGCTGTCTCCTCTCCTTAGAGAAGAAAGGGAAAGGCTATAGCAATAACTGAAAATGCCCTGACAAGCATGCTATCCATCCTTCTGGATCACATATTAGTAGAAAAGCCCGAGACCAGCTGGCTGAGGGTCTGGAGGCATTGCCTAAACCTTGCCACTTGCTGGTCCTGTCTAGAGAAAGAGCAGTTCCCCCCCTGAGGTTCGTCTTCTCTGTTGTACGACAAACAACTAGCATGAGGCCACTGTGCAGAAGTCAGAGACTGTGCAAAAGACAAAAGTGATAAACAAGCAGTGCTAGTAACAGCTACTTCTCTAAAATCCCAGGGTATGGGGCTGGAGAGATGGCTCAGTGGTTAAATCACTGGCTGTTCTTCCAGAGGAGCCAGGTTCAATTCTCAGCACCTACACGGTAGTTCACAACCATCTGTAGCTCCATCTAGGGGACCCTGCACCCTCTTCTGGCCTCATGGAGCACAGATATACATGCACGCAAACCACCCCCCACACACAGTGATAAAATAAAATAACTAAAACCTAAGGTTTGATCTATTCTCGTTTACCCCGTGGTGCTAATTGCACTAGTTTTCTCCAGTTATTCTACAGTTCTCTACAAGCGGAGAAATCAGAATTTAGTTTTAGGACAACCTCAAACACAGTTGAAAGGAGGACGGTTCACACTGGGCAGCTGTCAGGCAGGCGGTGGAGAGAAGGAGCTGTGAGCACTCGGGTGGAGGTGCTCCAGCCTCACAGAGCTGACTTCCGCTCTCAGCTCTGTGTGAGCACTCGGATGGAGGTGCTCCAGTCTCACAGAGCTGGCTTCAGCTCTCAGCTCTGTTGGAGACTGTAATCTGCAGAGGTGAGCCGATGTTGATTCTTGCTTTGTTTTCTAAGCAGTGTTTCTCTGGGTAGCCTTGGCTGTCCTGAGGTTTTCTCTGTAGACCCTGAACTCAGAGAGATCCACCTGCCTCTGCCTCCTGAGTGCTGGGATTAAAGGTGTGGGCCACCACCTCCCAGTTACGAGGTTGACTCTTACTGGATCCACCAACCATGTGTGAGGTTAGTCATTTTGTCCACCACAGATTTTTCTCTCCTACTTTTTCTTCTTTAGTGTTTTAAGAAACAACTTAGATATTTAATAATAAAAGTCTGGCTAAGTGGCCAGATGTAGTGGTGTTTGCTAATTACTGTGGTTTGGGGAACCTACCAGAACTTTTCAAAACAGCATGGCCACAAGTTAGCAAGGTGTGACCAGCTGGGTGAGGTCAGTATCCTCAGCAGGGGACTCCCCACCAAATGAAAGGTCAGTGAGAAGGAAGGAAAGAAAGAAATAAGCCACTCAAGTCAGTGGAGTATTTGGGTATTTGCAGGGGTGCATGTCTGTAAGAGTCAGGGCCTGCCATCTGCTTACCTGCCGACACTGTTACTGGGCAGAAGTGGCGGGATGGGGAAGGAGGTTAATAAGTTTCATCTTTTGGCCAGAGATGGACCTTGGCTGTGCGTGAACGAGAAACATGTCGTCAAAGAATGTCAGGTGATCCAAAAACACGTCTTAAGACCAGCTGTTCCCAGGACCCTGCAGGGGGTGGGCGTGGAGGATTCTTGGCCAGCCATTATCGGCTCTCCAGCAGGTGTATGGCAGGAGTCTAGGTAATTCCTAGGAAAATCACAGAAGGCTAATTACTGTGCTGTCGTGGGGTGGGGTTGAGGAGGGCTGGAACTTTTCAAAGTGAGACAGCCACAGTCGTGACTAATGTCCCTGACTTTTACACAGGAAAGGGGGCAAGGGATGGGGGTAGGTTTGTCAGCTTTTGTGCTGGTTAGTACTTAATGTCAACTGGACACAACCCAGAGTCATTGGGAAGAGGGAACCTTGATGGAAGAATTTCCCAAGTCACATTTGTCTGTGAGGCATTTCCTTGATTGCTAATTGGGAGCAAGGCAATAAGCAGCATCTCCTCCTCCCCCCCCCCCCCCCCCCCCCCCCCCCCCCCCCCCCCCCCCCCCCCCCGGGTTTCTGCTTCAGTTCTTGCTTGAGCCTCTGCCCTGCCTTTCTCAACCATGGATAGTGACCTGGAGAAGGAAGTCAAATAAACTCTTTCTTCTTCAAAGCTGTATTTGTTAGTAGTATTTGTGAGGGCAGTGGAGACTCAGACTAGAAGAGCTGCTCTTTCCTGATGGACAAGAGTGGCTCCCCTTGTGGGGAGGGGTAGGGAGGGACAGTCTCTGGTATTTGTCATTTTGGAAAAGAAGGAGGATACTTTGAAGGGCTCCTTCCTCTTTGGCCACTAAGCCTGTTAGTCTCTGTCTACCTAAAGCTCTCCACTCAAGAGTTGAGACCCTACAATCACTTAGGAGATGGGCACTGAATCAGTCTGATCACTTCTGGTTGATGTTAGGGACAGAGAGATTTACTCTTGTGACACCCAGGCAGTGGAGAGCACTCAAAGTGATCCAGATAGATGGAGTTGGATTGTCACAGAACCACCCTAGTGTGATCGACTATAAACAAGAGGAAGAGACAAAATTAACACAGCAGTTGAATAAATAGTACCGCCTCTAAGATTATACCAGATTTGACACACTTCACTGAAGGTCCAGAGATCCAGGTTTAAAGCCGTCCACCAATGCAATAATGTTTGTTTAGTTTGATTTGTGTAGGCTTTGTGAAGCACATAAAACACCCACAGAATTATCAGAAACATACAGATAATGGTACATTTATAGTGATGAAAAGCATGGAAATCCTTGATTTGATTAAAGCTGGGATGGCTGTAGTTACTCCACTGTGCATGTCAAGAGCCATGTCAGAGGCCCGTAAAGCCTGGTCAATTGTCTGTTAGTTTTTTATTATTATAAATTATTTTGAGTTTGAGTATATATTCTTGCTGGTGTTTAAGACCATGTAAGTGGCTAACATTAATCACTTAAAAAATCAGTAAAAGCCAAGTGAAGGTCTGGTCCTCAGAGGAGGACACTCTAGGCCCTTTAGCCTTTCTTTCTTTTAAACCAGTAGTTCCATCTTGAAAGGAGAAGCCAAAAGCCCTGTTTGACTGTGGCTTCCCTTGAAAGAATGGACAAATTTTTTCATCTATGTTGACCTTCTTGTTGTAGAATGAACACTGATTAATGTCCCCCCAGTGGGGTCTTCGTGACCTGTTTGAACAAGGGGACAAGTGACTCACCATAGCTATGCCCCACGGATCCATGGGAATTAGTTAACCTTGGAGGTCAAAGGGCAAACCATTTAACCCCTCTCTCCACATCAGTACAGGCCTCCAAGCATAGTGATTAAACACCTATGACATCAGTTACACTCGTCTGGTAGTTTGAAGTCCTGGCTAATATCTAGATAAAGCTTGGACAGAAATAAAACATTTTTGAATAGATCCCGGTGAGAACTATGCTTCTGCTCTTGCAAGTACCGCCAACCAAGAGTAGCTCGATAGCTTATAACTCAATTCATTTAAGTTGATGCTGAGTTGAATTTTGACCTTAAGAAAGCGTTTGTTGCTTGCTTAGGGTTTGCAGCTCTCCTCCTCACCTGAAAAACCAGGCAGGCATCTTCCTACAAATGCCTTCATGCTTCCACACCCTCAGGATTTCCTTCTACTAGCTGCTTCCCTTGGATTTTGTTTCCTTTCTTGATACTCCGAGACATAGTAACAGCAAGAAAGACATTTAACATATCATTAAAAGAGAACTGAATGCAAACACAGCATAAATGTAATAAATTAAATGAGTCTTTGTAAGTTCCTGGGGGGGGGGGACACAGAAAATAGAATACACACACACACACACACACACACACACACACACACACTTTGTGTTTTATGCAATCTGCAGAATAATTTACCACATCTGTAAAATCAAATGACTTTTGAATATGTATAAGTATCAGAGAGAGAGAGAGCAGCTGGTGAGAGAGAGAGAGAGAGAGAGAGAGAGAGAGAGAGAGAGAGCAGCTGATGAAGACCAAAGCATATCAAACTGTGGTTTACAACATCCAACAGAATCAACCAAAAATGCCCTTGCCACTATGATGCTAGCCGTGATTGAAGACTTAGGCAGTCCCTCCATGTGGAGGCTTACCATGACCATCATAGCTTTTTTTTTTTTTTTTTTTTTTTTTTTTACCACGGTCTAATCAGTATCAACCTCTCTTGGAAACATTGTACCTTTTGGTGTTTCTGAAGGCACAGTTCTTTTACTTGGAGCTATTTTCTTATTCTCTTCTCTTCCAGGTGACAGAGTCGGGGGCCAGACTAACCCAGAACAGGGGAGTTTGGAGAACTTTGAGATACAAACACCTGGGTCTGTGGTGGGAGGGTCAAATCCTAGTTCCTGTGACAGCTTCTCTGTGAGTCAGAGGTACAGGATAACTTACCAGCAGACAAAAGATCTATTTCCCTGTGTAACAGATTAGAAGAGAGGAGAAATCCAGTGGTGTGGGCTGGAAAAGAGATGTTGTTGAGTCCAGTGATGGATTCAGAATATGTAGAATAGACAAAAAGTGTGGAGCAAAGAGTCTCAGAGTGAGGTCGGGGAGAGTCTGTTAGTCAGAGGAGGAGCAGGCCTGGAGATGCTGGGCAGAGAGAGAGGCACTGGTCCTGAAGGGGATCTGGGCAAACAGCTGAATCAGAAAACCCCAGAACTATTTGCATTTGTAGTCTCAGGAAAATCGAGATTAGACATTTTTAATCACTGAGGAAAAACCCAATAACATTTTAACATTTTGTAAACATAACAGTATCCAATTAATACAAAAGTCTGGGCCTTTCTGTTTAAGCTGGAAGGTATCACAATTTATTAGTAGCAATTGTTTAGAATTATTCTATAGAGGGTGAAGGTCATAGGCACAATGAAATTTTGCATAATGGGTCAGATTTCTCAGGAGACATAATTTTTGTCCAGTAAAATGATCAAACTATGTGATTTACTCAATAATAAAACAGAAAAACAATATTTAGAGAAATATAATCAGATGTTTTAAATATCTCTTTTAGTAAAAGGATAAAACAAAACTCTAGGGAATTTTGGGGGGTTAGTTTATTAAAAAGATTTATTTATTTAATGTATATGAATATGGCATATATACCTGCATGCCAGAAAAGGGGATCAGATCATATTATAGATGGATGCAGGCTACCATGTGGTTGCTGGGAATTGAACTCAGGACCTCTTGAAGAGCAGTCAGTGCTCTTAACTGCTGAGCCATCTCTCCAGTGCCCCAAATTCTAGTTTTTATAAGTCAGGTTTTGTAAACATCACGAATATTTGGTAAACATTAGTAAGATGAGATCAATACTTAGGAAACCCTTATTGTTCATAAATTTCCTGTGGCTGTAACAGAATTTTGACCCCGAGTGTTAAAATTAATTAAGCTAAAACTAACTGTAAGCATTCTTCATAAATTTTCACATTAAATATTTTACAAAATCATTTTCTTGTCTTTATCCGGTTTGTCAACTATGTGCTTTATATCTTTTAAATTTAAAGCCTTGATTTTTGTATATAATAAATATATAAAATAGTTGTTTAAAGACTGATCGTATTTTAAAATTAAAACTTAATAAAGCTCATTTCAAACAAAGAAAACACATAGCCTGTATTCCAGATGTTTGCCAATTATCCATACAGAGCATACCAGCCAATTAAATGTCCTGAAAAATTAAATCACCTTCAAACTTTTGTATAAATTCTTGTATAGACCAACCCACATACATCCACATACATGTGTGGTTTTAAAACTGGGTCTCTAAGAGCACTCTATAATCTTAGCAGCTGCCATAGGCTTACGGCACATACAGTTTACATAATGCTACCATTTAGCCACAGCACATCAATGACAACACATTGAAATAACATGATCGCATTTAACCAGTTAGAGTGAAGGCGGGTGTGACACTTTCCTATCTGGGCAGAGAATGTGGGTCCTGGGCAAGAGCTTCACTACATAAGGAAGGTAAGCTGGGCACTGGTTAGTTTAGCCCCCCCACCTCTAACCTCACCCCTGAAGCAAGGGTGGGGTCAGGAAGAGAAAGAAATGTGGCTGTAGGCATTCCTGCAGGCTGGAGAAGCAGTTCGGAACTCTGCAGACTGTATATAGATTAGCTTTTTAAAAATAAATAAGTGGAAGTCATGAGGTTAGCAGTAAGGGGAGCTTCCAGTGTGCTTATCATGGCGGGCCCCCTGGTGGGTGGAAACAAACTGAGAGAGGCTGAGACCAGCTTTGATCTAAAAGTCAGGCTGGGGTAACTGGTGGAGGCTTGCGCTGGGTTTCTTCGACAGAAACCCACTTGACAGATCCTATCTGATGACCTTGCTTTAAGCCACCATTCCTCAACATTGTCTCCTGGAACCCCAACTAGAGGCCAGTGTTGCACCAATAATGGCCCGGGTGGCTTCTTAGGGTTACTGATGTTATGATGAAGCACCATACTCGAAGGGAACTTGCGGAGGAATGGTTGATTTGGCTTAGTGTCCTGAATCATGGAGTCCTGAGAGAAGCCAAGATGGGAACTCGGGCTGAGAGGAAGTCTGGAGGCAGAGCTATACAGAGGCTCTGGGAGAGGGCTGTTTACTAGCCTGCTCCTTGTAGTTGGCTCAGCCTACAGTTGTATGGCACCCAGGACCACCTGCTCAGGGGTGACACCACCTATAATGGGGGAGGCCCCTCCCACACCAAC
This sequence comes from Rhabdomys pumilio, assembly GCA_030674055.1. NCBI lineage: Eukaryota > Metazoa > Chordata > Mammalia > Rodentia > Muridae > Rhabdomys > Rhabdomys pumilio. The sequence goes on from JANHMN010000008.1 coordinate 24,006,603, forward strand.
TACTAATTAAGAAAAATGTCCTACAAGCTTACCTACAGCTGGATCTTAATTTTCTCGATTAAGGTTCTCTCCTCTCAGATGAATCTGACTTGTATCAAGCTGGCACAACACCAGCCAGCACAGGTAGCGCTGGAACTGGAGGTGGTGTGGGTTTGCGTGGCTTAGTTTGGGAGATTTCGGGTATCTTCCCAAACCCAAGCAGGTTGACTCAAATCGTGAACACTGGATGTGCACTGGTTTTTAAAGGATGTTGCCAAGGTGCTTATGAAGTTCAGAAAGTGAATTTTGCAACCAAGAAACAAAATTTAAAGTGGTGCTTACTTTGTAAAGTTTGAAAATCTTATACTTTTTTTAGTCATTTTTTAAAAAAAAAGAATTATATATTTACTTTGCATATATTTCAGGAAGAGAAAGAAATGTGGCTGTAGGCATTCCTGCAGACTGGAGATAGTTCGGAACTCTGCAGACTGTATATAGATTAGCTTTTTAAAAATAAATAAGTAGAAGTCATGAGGTTAGCAGTAAGGGGAGCTTCCAGTGTGCTTCCATTGATGTGCTGTGGCTAAATGGTAGCTAGCTTCAAATGTACCCAAAGAGGGCATCGGATCCATTACAGATGGTTGTGAGCCACCATGTGGTTGCTGGGAATTGAACTTGGGACCTCTAGAAAAAGGTCTACGAAGAGCAGTCAATGCTCTTAACTGCTGAGCCATCTTTCCAGCTCCCCAAATATCTTATGATCTCACTACTGTGTATTTATCACTGATCCTCTCTGCAGACGAGGCACACAGGCAGGAAACCCTTTCTGTATCTTCCTTCTATATCCAGGAGAGGCAGACCCACCCGCAGCCTGTGTGTTCTAACATCCCTCACTGGGCCCGGTGCTGTGTCATCCTTCACTGGGCCCGGTGCTATGTCTGTCTTAGAAGTTCTAGGGAGATATCAATCCCCCTACCCCTGGTTCCCCTTCAGTCTAATTTCTACCAGGAACCTTTGGCTTACTGAACAATTCTTTCAGTTCCCTACCACATGTCTTTCTTTGTAATAGGCCCTCTTACTGCCGTCTCCAACCACCAGGTACTGAGGGTATAAACTTGACAAAAAGGAAGAATTAGTAAGAAGCATGGGTAGAGGAGAATTAGGTATAGGTCCCACCCTGATACATTCCAGTAGGAGTTCTTATTGTGTGTCTGTCTGTTCAGCCAGTCTTTGTAAGGAATTCCATCTGGTAGGATTCCTTGGGTTTACCAATGACAGTCACCACATGATAAAATACTGACTTATGACCACTTGACCACATCTTGTGATCAATAATGCCCTTTACCAAAGTCCTGACTTTATAATTCATTGTGCTGCAAGGTTTGAATGGAAAACATGTGCTGGCAACTGCTTCAGAAACTATCGGAAACTATCTTAGAATCCTGGCATCTGTCATTGCCCAAAGGGCAGTGGAATGGTACGAGTCATTCTTGTAGGTCATGGGTACTGAAGGGTGATGCTAAGTCCTTCCAAAGCATTCTGGAAGAGCACCACAAAGCCGCCCATCACTGCTATCACACACAGCATGCCCCGTGAGAGGAGATAGAGGGAGTGTGACAGGGACCGGCATGCGCACAGTGACTAAAATTAGTTTCCAATCTGAGATCTCATTTCTGCCTTCTCTGGAATCATACACAGTTTTTCCCATACATGGTCCATTCTGAAAGAATCCCCAACCAGAGGTCTAAATGTCAACTACCCTGAAATTCTGACGGTAAATGAATGTGTAACTCTCCAAACAGACACTGTGGAATCTTGTCACCACTACCTGGAAGAAGCCAAGGAGAATCATGGCCATATATTGGAGAATGGTCTGCGGCCTGGCCTTGTAAAGAGATGTTCCAATGGACAGGCTTGTTCTGCAAGCTGTTTCCATCCTGACATGGAGTCCTCTAATTTCCTCCTATCACATGTCAGCAGCCTCGTTTCCTTGGAGATCAGAGTTTAGTGTTAGCAAAATTTAAAACTCTCTGCCAACTACTGCTCAGAGGCCCAGATGAAGGCAGGGTCCCCACTCATTTCATGCCTGAGGCGTTAAAAGGTCCCTGCTCAACTGGAGTGCTGTTATAATAACCATTTTTTCCTAACTGTCAATAACCTTGGTGAATGTTTATTGATGTCCAGCTATTTTTATGATAAGGAAAGAGAAGATACAAGTTAAGACCATATTTTACAACTATTTCTGACAGTGTCACTTTTCCTGCCCCAAGGACTGACTCAATGTTACCCCTCTCCCTCCAAAAACCTTCCAAGAATCGCTCCAAAAACCAGTGAAGTAAATGGTTGCCTTAGGCAGATCACAAGTCCATTTGGAAATAAATGGGACTTACTGTTGCTGAGTTAATACAGAGATACCAAACGTTACAAGTGTATATAACACTTTCACCCCATTTTTTTTCCTTTTAAAGCAAAGACCTACAGCATAGCCCAGGTTAGCTTTGAATTCATGGCGATCCTGCTTCAGCTTCTGCCCCTTGAGTGCTGTGATTACAGTCAAGAGACACTATACTTAGCTTTACTGGAGCTATTAATTTCAACTTTTTAAACCACCAGCAAATACTCTATATCAGCATCAACACTGACTAGCTGAAATTGTTACTTAAAGATTTTGTGTATTATTTTTCTTATGTGTATGAGTTTTGCCCAAGTGCACCTTGTATGTGCAGTGGCTTCAGAGACCAGAAGAGGGCATCATATCCTCTGAGACTGGTCTTAAAAATGGTTGTGAGCCACTACGTGGGTGCTGGGAATTGAACCTGGGTCCTCTATAAAAGCAGCCAATGTTCTTAAATTGCTGAGCCGTCTCTCCAGCCCAAAGTATCAGAAATTATTAAACCATTAATTAACTACTGGGTTTATCATGGCAGTGCTACCTCTGACATTTTTCACTTGAAAACAACCTCTTACATGAATTCCTCACTCACTGAGATCTGGTTTAACTGGTAGGCTTCAGCCATTTTCTCCAGCCACTGCAAGGACTAACTGCTAATCCTATCTGGGTACAATCATTTCACCTTGTGGGATTTGGGGACTAGGCAGTTTGCAGTCCCCTGTCATCAGTGTTGTGAATGTCCGAGGTCCTTTCCCAGTTTCCTGTCGACTCTGGTTGTTTTACTCGTGTCTCACATTCATGAAAAGACAGGCAGGTTGATATGGTGTTTCTCCAAGTTCCTGAGACTTCCGTTTTCATGATGTCTCCCTCATGGACACAGCTAATGAGGATTCACTGGAGCCTCGGCTTGCCCTTCCCTCCCAGCTACACAGCTATTGTAAGCGACTGGACGTCGCCAAGGCATGAGACGCTCTCATTAAGTGATACTTGACTTGTCTGTATGGTTGTTCAGTCATAGTTTTTTCTAAGTTCTAAGTGGTCTTCAAATGCATTCAAACCACAGGTTAAAGCATGACAAAAGATCTAGAAGGCATTCGACTTAAAACAAAACTTCTCTTGCCAGGAAAATCGTTTCAAAAGACAAAGCTGAGCAGATCTCTGTTCTCATCCTGAGCGTTCAGAATTAAGCCATATCATGAGAAGTAGGGTTACTCCTCTTTATAGGTGACAGAAGCTATGAGTGATCACTTAAATGGAGCAAGGATCCAGAATTTTGACAATGGGGTCACAATTTGAACAATGGGGAGCCCTAAGTTGAGCTGTCAGATTCTAGCAATAGGTTTTCTGCAATACTGTGATACTGGTTTCATGTTTGTTTGCTTTGTGTTCATTTCCTGGGGGCAAGTGTATAGAAATGTATCTACAGATTCAATTTCCAGCTAAAGTAGAGATAGCACTTTGCCACCTAAGCAGTCAATACTAAAGATACCTTAGAGAACCTCCCCTCGGCTCCAGAGTGGACTTCTCATTGAGAGACCTGGAATCCAGCCTTTATAGACCTGCCCTTCTATAGAATGTGAATGTGTGTCCCATGGGTGCACAGCCAGAGCCCCCTGAAGAGGAACCACTAGGAGCCTGTGGAACACTAGCTCAAGACAGAGAAGATGCTGTTACAAACATTGACCAAGGATCGTGAGGTCGTCATCAACCGTGAAACATTTGCATGGATGCTGTTATCATTAGCAATGCTTCAGCACCGAGAAGAAGACACTCCCTTTTCTGGAGAGATTTTTTTTTCCTCACTGGTGTGATGCAAGGGAAGTGAGAAAAGTAGCTCTCAGGGGAGCAGACACCCATCTTCTGAGAAGAAACCCTACTTTTCCCAGGCCTCCACTTCCGTCCTTCTGCGTGTTCACTCACAGGGAGGACCCCATCACGGGCAGTTACTGTTTCCCATGTTCATAGTCTGTGCTGCTGAGCATGGAGTGCTCGGCTTCCGTACTGAGCAGGCAAGACACTTGGAGCCACCCCTGTGGTTCTGCAGGGCCCAGGAGCTCTGCTCCTGACATTTGCTATTGTGTTTCCTAGTTGCTGAAATTCAGTGTTAGAACGGACCTCAGTGACTATAGGAATGGCTCCACTTACATATACAGATAGAATAGTGAAGACTCTTGCAGGCAGTCCTTAATTTTTTCTCCTCTATAATATTGGGGGAAGTTGTGTTTTAGGACTATCCATAAGTGTTGGGCTTTCTGCATATCTTGAGTTGTTTCTCACTAAGTTGATAATTAGCTTTATTGTTAAAGCCCTCCACCCAGTTTCTTGGGCCCCACTTTCTGAATTTCTACCTCTTGACTTATTGTTCCCATCATCTTATTTCCACTCCAATATTCCAAGCTCAAAACTTCCCCACCAACGACTCTTTAGACACAGGTTTTCCAATTTTTATCAGTTAAGTAGAAGTCAATTAGGGGCCGTGTTTCTATACCTCCAACACCTTCTCTGCCTCCAGCAAGCCCTCGGTCTGGGTCAGAATCCAAGCCCTTTTATGTGTTCCCCAGTGAGTATCTTATGGCTCTTCATTGAGCCTTGGTTCTTCTGGGTGCAGAATAATATTGCCTTCAAGAAACCATGAGGATTAAGAGGCCATGTAAACTTCACTGTATGGAAAATCAGCAGACCACATTATGTTTGGGAAAAATCTTCACAGAAACAGAATGCCTGCCCAGAGCGCCCACTTCTTCACAATGTGTCCCCTCTGAAACCTTGATGAGGTTAAGCAGCCCTAGGAAGGCCAGGATGCTTGAGCCTCAGCCAGAGGCAACCTTATCGTAGTCAACGGTTTGCCATTCACCACCCACCACTCGAACAAATGTTCACCAAGCACCTGCACTATGTTGTGCACAGTGGCACAGGGCTGCCAGGAAAGATGACCCAATGCCAGCCAATGAAGGCTGTAGAAGAGTAGAAGGCTTCCATTCACTCAAGTCCTGCTCTGTGGCACGCACCAGTACCCAGGCTTTGTGTTTGTCTCATCCAGTTCTCCTTCAAACTTATGACCTCAGGATTGTCATCATCTCTACAAAACAGAAGGGGATGCGGTAGAAAAGTCAAGGAGAGGAAGCACAGAAAGAAAACTAAGAGGTTCAACAAAACTGTCTTTGGATAAGGGGGAATGTTTCTCTCTATCTGGAGGAAAGTCTACACTTATTGTCAGCTTTGCTCCTTGAATGGCCAGGATTCCCATAAGACAAGCGTTGGCCAGTGTTCCTAAACAACTGTTTAAAGAGAAATAGCCAGAAATGGAACACTGATGGTTTCAAAGGAACATTACCAAACAAAGAGCAGATCAACAACTGACAAACTGCATCACAACACCTGTGTAACTGACCACAGAGCATGCTCTGGATAGCAGCCTCCTTTCTGGGTTCCAGAGACACATGGATGGAACACACGCCTGCCCTCAAGCTGTCTGTGTGACTTGAGAAGACGGACATTCTAACCTTATCGCGTGGAAGTTGATGCAACTCAGAACTATGTCAACCATGCAACAGAGAAGGGAAACTCTTGTGTCTGGAATTATAGATTGAGAGCAAATTTTGGAATCCTTTTTATCACAGATGTGGCCGCTATTGCACATACTGTGCGCTGGGAAGTCTCATCTTACTAAGCCAATGACCTCAGAGTAACACCCTAGAAGACTCAAAGCAACTGCTGAAATCTTCATGAATAAAGTCGACCCCTCCCTCCCACGCACACATGATTGAGTGACTCGGGCATGGTTTCACTCTCTGGCTGCCTATTTAAGGAATTCTGTGGTTATCATTCACAGGAATTCCTCTTGGGTGCTGTTATCAATGCCAGCCCTTCCAAGTACTCAGCAATAATTAATGACGAGTCTTAAACACAGCCATGATAGACCATTTGCTAATAATTTGGAGGCACTTGTGGAGGATCAGATACATAATCCTCTGGACACATGCAATATAAATTGGATCAAAACCAGGTTACTTGAGGACCCTTGTCTAAAATCTATCTTGTCACTTCCAGGCCTTTCTTATTTACTTATTTACACAGTTTCATAAGAACTGCATAACCAGAGCTATTGCCTTGTAAGTCACATTGGAGTGGAACCTGACCCTCTTTGTTTTTTGTTTGTTTGTTTGTTTGTTTTGTTTTGTTTTTTGGAACCTGACCCTCTTATGCTCACCTTTGGGGGCAGAGGGGCGACAAACTTCTTGGAAAGGCATTGACGACTTCTTTTTTTGACCCAGAATGCTGTTCTATCAAAGGATTTGTCATCCTAATGTTACTTTAAATAATAATTTTTTTAAAGCCATAGTTTCTAAAAACCTTTCCCCTTTGTGCACGGCATTTAACGAAGATGAGTGAGATTTCACTTTGGTTTGATGCCCAATACTCTTCAGCTCTTACACGACTAAGACCTTCCCTGAGAATCCTTTCTTTTTAAACGTGTCCAGTGAAAGTCATCAGGGACTCGGCTGCCCACAGATTAGACAGGTCCCATTATTTCTCCCCCTGTTTCTCTCGTCCTGTGCAGTGTCAGAGGCCAGCCAGACTGACCTCTAGCCAGCTTTCAGAGCCTAATGCTTTTTGATTACATGGTTGGCCCAGTGGGCTGTGGAAATGGGAAATAGAGGTTAGTTTGTGCAGTCCACTGTGGTGATACAGCCTCAGGATGTGGCACAGAGCTACATGAATTGAATCTTTTTTATGAGGCCAACAGTCTCTTCTTAGAGGTGCCCGTTCTTCTGTAATGATACGTGTGGCTTGACTTGACCTTGCAGCTCTGTGGACAGGGACCGCTGATGATTTCTCGAAGTCAAGATGTCCACTGTTCTTCCAAAACTTGTATACGCTGAATTCCATGATCAAGGCGGTTGTATTTTAAAAGAAAGAAAGAAAAGAAAGGGAGGTGAGGAAGGAAAGTAGACGCCTGTCTGGCTTGTTTTTAAGTGGAAATGGAACACTTGAAATTGAATCTGAATGAGGAAATAAAGAACACCGAGCGTTCACTCAGCCTGGGGAAATTACCTTAGCAGACAGCACAGAGAGCACTCTAATGTATCAAACTCACGTTAGAACTCAGTTTTATTCCTTTAGAGCCCAACCCTATGAACTATCAGCCTAACAGGAGTGGCTTAGAGAATTGGGAAGAATTAGTGGTGAGGACGTGACCCCAACTTTCTTCAACTACAGATAACCCAGGCACTTCATCTAACCACTGGACCTCAGGTGTTTCCAAAAAATGAGAAAATAAATTGCACCTTAGACAGCAGAACTTGGATTGTGAGTGCAAAGTGTCTGGTGGGTGGGCTCTGTGACGGCCCTGTGGTGATGGCCCTGTGGTGATGGCCCTGTGGTGATGGCCCTGTGGTGACGGCCCTGTGGTGATGGCGTGCCTGGAAAAGCTTGTCATTCTCAAGTGTAGGCTCTTGATGGATCCTCGAGAAACTAATATCAAAACATCTTGAAGTTTGCTCATTTTCATCCCTAAAATGATTGCCTGTGCTGGGCTGCATCCCTCAGATTTTCTGTCAGCTGCTGTTGTGATCTGGGTGTGCCTCCAGGCTGAATGGCAGCTTATCTCCCTGGGAGTGTGGAATAAGCCCTTAGCAGCCCCTGGTGTTAAAGGACTTGACTTATCTGGTGGTGGCAGAGCGCCCTGGCGTTTGCATCCCTGTCGCTGCTCTGTGTGCCGTTGCTTAGCACAGCTGTCAAACACCTCGAGTGTGCTAAGAGCTCACTGATGGGCTGTCTACTCCAGCCCCAGGATGTCCTGGTCAGTGGCATTTTCATTTTTAGCATTTTTTTAAACTTAAGAAGTATATTTGAAAACAGAGTGTTTGCTCTAAGAACAAGAATGTCCGTTAGACTACAGGCAGTGCTCTCTTGTCCCACCCCTGCCTGAGCATGTGTTCCTGGAAGGATGCCAAGCACAATCAACTTGATTCAAAGTGCGTCTCGAACACCATTTCAAGGGACATCTGCATGGTCAGGTGTTCCGAATTCAGGCATACAATTTTTTTTCTAGGCATGACCTTCCTTTTCTCCTTTTTCTTTTGAGAAAGGCAGCTAGGAAAGTCATTCCTGTCTTTGCCATCCTCTAGGGTTGGAGCGGTGCCAGATGGGAGGACAAAAGAGACATTCTCATGGGACTTCTCCCTGATTTCCACAGTTTCTCTTTTACAAAAGCTATAGATCTGAATTCGCTATTTTGTGTAAAGAATGGCATAAGCAATTGATATTTTCAATAAGTGATCCCTTATTGTTTATCAAATAAATGTTTGTTGTTTCCTCATTGAGCTATGGTCTCAACTATTTTTTAACCATATTTTCTTACTTGTAAATCTTTTCCCAGGCTCTTTCTTTCTGTCTTTTGGTTCATACCTACAATGTGGTGTGGCTATAGATGTCACTGAGTTTTAATAGATCTTAATATTTGGCATCAATCTCCCACCTAATTTCTCCACGTCTACATAGCTGTTTCTAATCTTGTTCTTCAAATTGTCCTCTCTCAGGAGTCTTGGGGGTAGGGATAGGAGCAAAGATGTTCACCCAGAGTCCCCAAGTCATCTAACACTTGCTGGCAAAGACATTGATCAATAAAACTTTTGCTAGGAAGAAAAAGCATGGGAAATTTAGTCGTAAAACCAATTTGACATTGTATAAAATTGGGAGTCTTACCTACTAGCCAGTAACTCTGTTCCTATGTTTGTTTTTGTGGACTACAATACATATCCACACTGTCCACAGCGACAACTACTAGCCATACTGATTGAATAGTGTTGAATAAGAAACAGCTAATAGTGTAGCTATTGAAATGCCAACAGCTGAAATAAAGTAAAAATTCGATGAATAAAGTTAAGATCCAGTTCTGGCACTCTAGCTGGGGTTCAGAATCCAGTGTCCAGTCGTCTCAGGGACTGTGGTGATGGATAGAGAGTTCTAGCTGATGGCACTCCTAGACTCTTGAGCAGGAGAATAGAAGATCATTCATGACAGAACTGGGTAGAACATGGAAAAGTGAGGTCTGTTAGCAGTGAACAGTTAAAACCTTGTATTTATAAAACTGGCAGTAATTTAATAGTGAAAAATCAACGAATAGCAATCATATCTGGACATCCAACCATCTTTGTGTCTGTGCTTGCGTGTGTGTGTGTGTGTGTGTGTGTGTGTGTGTGTGTACTTGTGTGACAATATCTGCTGGAGGCATAAGAGAAACACATAAAAAAATGAAATCTTCTATATGCTAAAACAGAAAAACCCACCATATAGCTTGTTAGAAGTTTTTATTACTACACGACATGTGAGATGTGTCACAATGTCTTCATTACAGCTGAGTAAATACTACAGTGATGTCTTGATCTTTAGGTGCGATTCAAGAAAGAATGGTTCCAAGAACTTAGAGCCATCTTTAGGAGGCTCCTAACTCCATTGTCCTCATGTCAGTCAAGGGATATTTACTGGCTGTGTTGTTTACAGTGTGACCACAATTCACAGGAATGGCAGACATCATAAGGATGTTGTCCAGTGTATCTAACCTTGGACTAAACAAGTCCTCTAAGACAATGAAGAAGTTCAACACTAGATCCTTTGGGCTTGTAGAGTTGTGAAACTAAACACAGAAAATTTTGCACCAGCTTAAAAGCAGAAAGTATTGTTGGTGGGAATGCAAACTGGTACAACCACTCTGGAAATCAGTCTGGCGGTTCCTCAGAAAATTGGACATAGCACTACCTGAGGACCCAGCTATACCACTCCTGGGCATATACCCAGAAGATGCTCCAACATATAATAAGGACATATGCTCCACTATGTTCATAGCAGCCTTATTTATAACAGCCAGAAGCTGGAAAGAACCCAGATGTCCTTCAACAGAGGAATGGATACAAAAAATGTGGTACATTTACACAATGGAGTACTACTCAGCTATTAAAAATAATGAATTTGAGAAATTCTTAGGTAAATGGATGGAACTAGAAAATATCCTGAGTGAGGTAACCCAATCACAAAAGAACACACATGGTATTCACTCACTGATAAGCGGATGTTAGCCCAAAAGCTTGAAATAGTCAAGATTCAACTAACTGACCACATGAAGCTCATGAAGAAGGAAGACTAATTGTGGATGCCTTGGTCTGTCTTGTAAGGAGTGACAGAATGCTCAAGAGAGCAAATAAGGTGACAAAGTGTGGGACAGAAAGTCAAGGAGGGGCTATCGGGAGACCACTCTACCTTGATATCCGTCCCATGTGCAGTCACCAAAGATAGACGCCGATGTGGATGTCAGGAAGTGCATGCTGAAAGGAGCCTGATGCAGCTGTCTCCTCGAAGGTGTGCTAGAGCCTGACATATCCAGAGGCGGATGCTCGCAGCTACCCATTGATCTGATCAAGGGTTCCCAATGAAGAAGTTAGAGGACTAATGGAGCTGAAAGGGTTGGTGGCCCCAAGAGGAGAGCAACAGTGCCAGCCAACCAGAGCTCCCCAGGGTCTAAATCACCAGCCTGGGAGCACAAAGGGAGGCACCCATGACTTCAGCTGTATACCTAGGGGAGGATGGCCTTGTTGGGCATGGGTGGGAGAGGAGATTCCTGGTCCCATAAAGGCTGAACACTGAGTGGGGAGGAATTAGAGGGTGGGGAGGGGGAAGTGGAGGGTAGGTGTGGGCACACCCTTGTGGAGGCAGGAGGGGGAATGGGATAGGGGTTCCTGGGTGGTGGGGGGAATGGGGTGAGGGGATAAAATCTGAAATGTATTTTATAAAAAAAAAAAGCAGAAAGTATAACTGGTACTTTTGTTTCCCTAGAATACTGTAAGTTTTATATAGTTGGCTCAGCAGGGGAAGTGATATTCAGCTCATGATGAATGGAGTATAACACATTCCAAAGGAGTGGGACCCAAAATAATAAAATCAGTTCGTAATAAGTCTATTATGACTTATTACTGACTATTATTAACTGTGTAGAGGAAAAGAATTGAGACAGCAGAAGGTCTGTAGAGGCATTCAGCTCCTTTGGAGTCAGGCGAGAGTCACTGGGAAGAGATTTCTAGAGAAATTTACCCGATAAAGAGACACTACAGCAAAATGAAAATGCATCACAGGTGCAGAAGGCACTGCGATTGCTGCGTGCATGGAATTTCTGCATGCATGAAGCCCTGCCTCTTCCTCATCCACGCATCATGGGCATGGTACGTAAGGACCCTCACTGAGCCTCACTGGTGTAGGTAGGGGGGTGGAACTTCGCTCGTTTTCCTAGTATATTGATTAACCGGCTGAAGATATGAACACGTTGTTGAAGAAATCGTCGAAATCTTTAGCTTATCACCTTCCGAGGAAGCCAGTGGAATCTCTACTGCATCTTTTTCTGCCTGGGGTGTGATGAGCGCAGAATCCTGGGGTTTGTGTGTCTGTCCTCTGACCTTTGAAATCAGTGAACCCCAGGAACTGGAGTGCAGCCACGTGTTCCAAGGTCCTGTGGCAGTTGCACGTACGTGCCTGTCATTCAGAATTGTGGAGTGTGCGTTGACATGTGTGTGTGTATGCAGATAGGCAGGTGCTTGTTCTGATCAGCACACGCTACAGAAGCCTTGCCGCCGTGCTTTCTAGAACCTCGTGTTAAAACTGCATCCGCGGTAGAGCGGGCTGTGGAGCTGGGACTCACCTGTTTGTGCACTTCCTCAGATTAGATTTCCAACCTGCAATCACCACATGCTACGTGAGCGGAAACAGCCATCAAAACATTGGATTTCAGTCAACTGCCAGACAAGCAGACAATCAGCAGCTACTAAAGATATGATCCTTCCTAACACAGCTTTAAAAATTACTGTAAAAAAAAATCTAGGAAAGAGGACAAAGAATCCAAGGGTGACTAGAAACTTGGGAGGTGGTCAGAATGGTAAATGGGGATGCTTTAGCTGGCCTATTAGGGAGAGTATAGAAAAGCTTAACCAAGAAACTAAGCGGGTATTCTAGTGCACCAATGGTTTAGGCACTGTCCTCAGAACACACTGAAGGAAGCCTGCACAGGGAACGCACTGAGCAAGCAGGAGAGATTCCATTATAATTGTCTCTGCAGGAAATAACCCCTTGGAGCTGTCTACAGAGCCACTGTGACAGCACTGTGCCTCCAGCTGCCACCAATTAGCATGGCCTCAATGGTCAGCCTGGTTTGTTACTCCTAAACTGGACACACTCGATTTTACCAGCCCCACACCCCACCCCTTACCAAGATGCTTGGCATTTTTTATCTGTTTAGTAATGCTGTTTGCTAAGCCAGTGGAGCTTTGGACTTCATCTTGAAGGTGAACTTGGCGGAGATTTTGATCATGTACATAACTGGTATCACAAGCATAGGACCTGAATCCACATCCAGGTACCTTCTTCCTCACTGGCTACCCTGTATAAGTGGGCTGGGGTCTAGTTGCTATTACTATCCATTCCTGGTCTAAGGGAATCCTGGTTACAAAGTCCAGAAGTTTCTGTTCCACAATAATTAGACTGCCTGGGCTTAACTTGAGGCTTCATGACACAGGTCAGTGACTTCTGACCAGCCATGGGACCTCAGGAGTCTATGCACCTGACAGGGATGAAAACAGGGTTATTAGACAAAGCACATTAGATGGCTTCTGGAAAGTTCTTCACTACGCTACATTCCAAAACTCACTATAGTCAGGAGCTGGCTTACCTTCAGCCTGACCAAATCTGTAAAAAAAAATGACAATGACATTTATTCTTTCCTGTTTCTAAAGAAAAAAAATGCTTCAAAATTTGTTTATGAGTCATTGATGTGTACTTGACGTTAATGGCTATTTAGTCCATCTTTGGACATGTAAGCCCCATCACTTGAACCAACATGCATCACTAATAATACGCATTCTGTTGATTCTTAACATCTGTGATACACACGTGCAGAACTGAGTCCCATAAGCCCAGAATCCAGAGATTCCTACCAAAGAAAGTCAAATGGAGAGAGGAGAAGCAGAGGCTTTGCAAAGACAAAATTGTCCTATCTCTCACCAGTGTCAGAATGTAGAAGTGTTTACAAAATGCTCATTAAAAGAAAAAGGGGTTGCAAGATAAAAATGAAATCTGGTGTACAAGTTTACACTGGGGAGATAAGCGAGGCTAGGCCCTATAGGGGATCTTGCTATCCAATTACTGCAACCTGACTTTTGGCGGGGGGGGGGGGGGGGGGAGGGGGAGAAGGGGGGAGGAGTGGGGGAGGAGAGAGGGGGAGGGGAAGATACAGGAAGAGTTTCCGTACTTGTGTTGTGTCCAGTGACACAAGACATTTACACTCCGCAAGATAAAACTGCCAGTTACAGCCCAGGGGAGTTAAGCCTTTCTAGGTTGGCCTGGGGAACTGAGCAGAGTCATGGGTTCTCTGGTTCTGCCGCTGAGCGCTGTCTTCTGCCTGGTGGCTCAGTCGGCTTCTGGCAGCCCCATCATGGGCCTTGAGCAGTCGCCCCTGGAAGAAGACATGCCTTTCTTTGATGATATCTTCACAGAGCAAGATGGTATTGACTTTAACACCCTGCTGCAGAGCATGAAGGATGAGTTTCTCAAGACGTTGAACCTGTCGGACATTCCTGTGCAGGACACAGGCAAAGTGGATCCGCCAGAGTACATGCTGGAGCTCTATAACAAATTCGCCACAGACCGAACCTCCATGCCGTCTGCTAACATTATCCGGAGCTTCAAGAACGAAGGTAGGCAGCTGGCGTTTACGCCTGTGAGACTTAGGCTTTGCATTTTCTCAGGAAGAAATAAGAAACGTCCATGTGGGGGTGAGGTGAGAGAGGGTGCATTGGTGGAAAGACATGGCTCAGACACAGTGCGTCAACTATACCACAAGATCCCCCTAGAACTCCAGAAATACTGGAAAATATCTATTAATGAAAGCCCACAAAATACCTATCATTCTAATATCACAACTGGTTCTTGATGTCATTTTAATCTGGACACCACATATCAAAAACCCATATAAGTTGATCTGCTGTTCCATCTCCTCTGCCACTTTCTAGACAGGACTGGATTTCCATCTGGTCAAAAATGATGAAAACAATTTTAAAAAGTAGAAATCTGGGGTTTGTAGTTTGTTCCAAGTCTGGGTGAGTTTCCGTTTCTGACGTCATTGGGTCAGGGTCCTGACAGAACAGAACTGTATTTGGGAGATTCTTTTCATACTGTGCTGTGTTTGATAAGCTATGTTCTTATATGAAGCATCCCACAGTGAGACTCCAGGAAGAATGCAGGTCCAGCTGGTTGTGACTGTGTCTTCATGAAGAGCAATATACATATTTCAAATGATTCATTCCCCTCAGATCTTTAAGTGAGCCAGTGAGATAATCCTAGGTTTATGTGACATAAGTAGAAAATTATAGCATTGATGGTAGAGACGGTGGATATAAAGAAAATGGTTCTTTATTATTTACTAATTGTGCTTTTATAGTCACTGGATGAGCTAAAATGAGATTTGAGCAACATTTGCCAGATGCTCTTGGAAGCAGAAGGCAGTGGCACAAGCCGGCTCAGGATCGCTGAGATCGCCTTTGGAGGTTGTGCATAACTCGTGTAAGTGATTGGAGCCCCACTTCCTCCTGTAAAGCAGCAGCTGCTTGGCGCAGATGAGGGAATCACAGGTAGCTAGCTCTAGGTGAGAGAGCTCGTGGTTAGGAAATGCTGGACGAACCGTGATGACTTTCAATGAATTACTTAATATCCTAGGCACTGGAATGAATGTTGAGTGGATAGTCCTCAGACACCATGATAGTATTTGCTGTTAAAATGCAACCTATGACTGCCATTTTTCTTTAGTAATATATTTCTGGTGGAAATAGCAAACTGAAATTTCAGATTCCTTTGGAGGAGAGTCTGGGAGAAAAAGAGCAACCTCCTGAGGAGCCTGCCTCAGATTCCTGCTCTGAGCCGTGGTCTAGCTCAGGCATGGGGGAAATGCAGCCTCACACACAGGGGAAATGTGGTCTAGTTCAGGCATGGTCGGAATGCATTATTCCACTTTTGTTTCTTGCTTCTGCAATGGAAGAGCAGCTGATAAGGTGAGGATGTGACCCAGTTTACCATTACTGGAGATTCATGGGTAAGAATCAGACTTGGAGATACCCAGCCACTCACCCCTTTGCACCTCTGCCAGCCTAGAGGAAAACTCACGGAGCAGAGGACCTGTGTCCCCTCAGCAGGCTCTCCCTGCTGGCTGTTGTCATCCACATACTCACCTTTTGTGTTTGCTCAGTGCCATGCCCTAGGAGGTGAAATTCCAAAGAACTCTAAACCTAGTTCATCTTGGAACCAGTGTCACATGCAAGGTGAAAAATGGGACTTCAGTTCTTATCATGACTCCTTCCTCCATATTGTCTAGAAAGTCAAATACGTATGTGGTGGTTTGATTTCTTCTGATGCGAAACTAGGATAGGATCCGCATGTGCACTATGGGGTCACTGTAACAGCCACACAATTTTCAGGACAACCGGCACGTGAAAGCTGTCAGGGACATTATTTTTCTTGCCTTGAAATGTGACTCCTCCATGATCTATTGTCACATATGCAAAGAATTGTGGGTAGTTTTATTTAGTTGGTTAAGGGTTGGTTTGTATGTGTGTGCTGTGCTGTATTGTCTTGTTTTAAGCTGGCCTTGAACTCACCACGTAGCCCAGGCTGGTTGGGCTTGAACTCACAATCCTCCTGTTCAAGCCTCCTGAATGTGTGCTTGTGTTTTAAAAAGTATTTCTTCACTGGAGTATAGTTGATATATAGAATATGCATGCATTTAACACATGTAATTTCAGTGCTTCTGTGTTTTAACATCCACTGAAGCCCCGCCTCAGCCAAGACAGCAAGCAAGCCCACTTGCCCCAAGGCTTCCTCCTTTCTAGCGGGAAACTGCCTCTCTCATGGAGAAGCAATGAGCCTGCTCTCTCATTTTTGATCTTCTACGACAGCAAGTACATAGTGGGATAAACTTTCAGAAAGAGAGAGAGAGAGAGAGAGAGAGAGAGAGAGAGAGAGAGAGAGATTTGAAGGCACCAATGTCTGAAGGGGGAGGCCAAAGATGGAGAGTAGAGATGAGGCAAGATGGCTTTCTTTTTAAGAATCAGAAGGGCGTCCTCAAAAGTTCACGACACAGAGAATTAAGGCATTTTGGTTTTTCTGTGTGGGAAACTTACTAGTCAAACAGGATAAACTATTCATGCAATCGATCAATAAATATCCATTGAGCAAATGTGGCATTCTGGGTACTGTGGAGAATGGACAGGAGCCATGGCTTGATTGGGATGTTAAGCACTGGTTACAGTTGCCCTGGCCACACCGGTGATGTTAGAGCAATCCCATGAGTCAGTATCCTCCAGTGCTACTGCAAAGATGCTTTTAGTTAGCTCCCAGAAGAAGCCATGAAATATGTCCAATAACTACATATTTTATTTGTGTAAATTTAAAAGCCCACATGACTATGAGCTTAAGAGCAAAACTTTCAGCTCTTTTGGGAGTAGGTATAAAGCAAACAGCTAAGGAAAGATATGGAGCACAATGTGGATAGAGACTCCACTGAGCTCCCGAGTTGGGAGTACAGTTAGGGAAAGGCTGCTAAGGACCAACGAGGACACTCCATTGCAGGTCTCTGACATCTTTGGTGTTACAATCCTCAGATACTCTGATGTCAAATGTCTCAGTCCTCATACAGTCAAATGACCTGGGGTAAGTACATAGGAGCTTTGAGTTCTACATAAAATTCTTAAGTAAAAAGTTAATATCAGGCCAGGCATGGTGACACATGCCTGCCATGTCTCTCAGGAAACAAAACCTAGAAGACTAGTGTGAGTTCTAGGCCAGCATGCTCTACTTAGTGAATTACAGTCCAGCCAGGGACACGCAGTGAGCCTTTTTTTTTTTTAAGTCAGTATGGAAGTATTTGGAGACATACTTCTAATATAAAGGACCTTTACCAAGCTATTATGTAAAGATCCTGGGTGCTTTGTGTTTGCCCAACTGCACACTGGCTGCTAGTGAATATCACTAAGGTAATGTGTCTACCCTAAGACTCACCTTCTCTTTCTCACTCTCAGAGAGGACTACACACCCCAGAACCAATCGCTAAGACTCCTTCTTTTAAGGTTGTTCTGTTGACCTTGCTAAACTTTGTTATGTAGGGACAGGGTCAGCAAACTTCCTCTGAAAAGGCCAGATAGCCCATATCTAACTCTGCCTCTGCTGGGCAAAATGAGCCAGAGACACTGCTTCAATATACAAGCAGGGCTGGGCTCTGGTGGAGTTTTCTTTCCAAAGCATGTGACAGTCCCAGTCTGGCCTGTGGGCCAAAGTTTAACAACCCCTGGTCTATGGAGATCTGTGAAGACCAGGGTCCAGCCAACTTCATGGAGATCACCACCTGTTACAAACAAAAGCTGTGCTGTCTTTAATCAAGAAGAGTTCAAGAGAGCAATCTCCACGATCCATTTCATGGCTTGTTACTGGCTGGAAAAACAGAGGGCTCCTCTACAGCTCCAAGATTCCTTCCAGTTCCGTCCCTGTGAGGCAGCTCAGGCAGGTGTCTTAGTGAGGGTTTACTGATGTGAGCAGACACCATGACCAAGGCAACTCTTATAAGGACAACATTTAATTGGGGCTGGGTTACAGGTTCAGAGGTTCAGTCCATTATCATCAAGGGGAGAACGTGGCAGCATGAGGAGCTGAGGGTTCTACACCTTCATCTGTAGGCTGCTAGTAGGATATTGACTTCCAGGCAGCTAGGATGAAGGTCTTAAAACCATAGTGACACACGTACTCCAACAGGGCCACACTTTCTAATAGTGTCACTCCCTGGGACAAGCATCTATAAACCATCAAACTGGGCAAGTTTTCTTTCCTTTTACTATTTAAACAAGCACCCGCTATATTGTGAGACATACTGCAAGCCTGGTTTCTCATAAGTATCTTTCTTTTTTTTCTTTTTTTTTTTTTTTAGATCTGTTTTCTCAACCAGTCAGTTTTAATGGGCTCCGGAAATATCCTCTCCTCTTCAATGTATCCATCCCTCACCACGAAGAGGTCGTCATGGCTGAACTGAGGTTGTACACGCTGGTTCAGAGAGATCGTATGATGTATGATGGTGTGGACCGTAAAATTACCATTTTTGAGGTCCTAGAGAGTGCAGACGGAAGCGAGGAGGAGAGGAGCATGCTGGTCTTAGTATCGACAGAGATCTACGGAACCAACAGTGAGTGGGAGACATTTGACGTCACGGATGCCACCAGACGTTGGCAAAAGTCAGGCCCATCAACCCATCAGCTGGAGATCCACATTGAAAGCAGACAAAACCAAGCTGAGGACCCAGGAAGGGGACAACTGGAAATAGATATGAGTGCCCAGAATAAGCACGACCCTTTGCTTGTTGTGTTTTCCGATGACCAAAGCAATGACAAGGAGCAGAAAGAAGAACTGAACGAGTTGATTGCCCATGAGCAGGATCTGGACCTGGACTCCGATGACTTCTTCAGTGGGCCCGATGAAGAGGCCCTGCTGCAGATGAGGTCGAACATGATCGATGACTCTTCTGCTCGGATCAGGCGGAACGCCAAGGGGAACTACTGTAAGAAAACTCCACTGTACATAGACTTCAAGGAGATCGGCTGGGACTCCTGGATCATCGCTCCTCCTGGGTACGAGGCCTATGAATGCCGAGGTGTGTGTAACTACCCTCTGGCAGAGCACCTCACACCTACAAAACATGCAATTATCCAGGCCCTGGTTCACCTCAAGAATTCCCAGAAAGCTTCCAAAGCCTGTTGTGTGCCCACAAAGCTGGATCCCATCTCCATCCTCTATTTAGATAAAGGTGTTGTCACCTACAAGTTTAAATACGAAGGAATGGCCGTGTCTGAATGTGGCTGTAGATAGAAGAGGAGAGGCGTCCCATGGCTTATTTAATAACTGCAGATGTGTATATTTTGTGTTCTATTTAATGAGACTATTTAATGAGGGGGTACAGATAATCGAGGTTGCCACCTTAGGGAACTGGACAGGTCAGTGTGCTGTAGGAAATGTGTATTTTGCTCTAAAATCCAGTCCCGTCCAGTTATCTTCTTTGGACTCTCTTTTCTCAGTGATACCATCTCTTAACAACAAAATACAGGTCTGTACCACTTATGCTTTCTGTCAGTTTGGAAAGAGCAAACCCTGAAGGCAATAGCATCAACACACAGATACTTGTGCATGTTCATGCAGGTGCACCTGAACTTAGGAAAATCTTTTTGCTCAACAGAGGCAGACTATATTTAACACGTGAGTGGCTTCCTCCAGAATGTATGTATGAAAGGATATGGGATTTAGGCCAAGAAAGTTCATATCAGGAGTTTAACCATCTAGAGAAGTGCATTTCCCAAACGCTCTGAGAATGTAAACGTAGTTCTTGTCAATTGTATCTGCTGCCAGGGCTCAGAGCAGCGGGCGTGATGGGGATGCAGGTTCAAGATGTGGATAGGGTTGTCAGAAACACAAAACAAATGGCCTTGACAGACAATGTTCCCGGAGATACCCTTGCAAAGAATGGGCCCCAGGGCCATATACTCCTGAGGACAGTGCCTGGTCAAGCAAGATGGAAGAGGAGGCCTTTCAGGACTGGCACTCTCTTAGTCAACAAGAAACAAGGCCACATGTGCCACACCTTAGTGCTACAAAGGGCCATGGAAGTGGTGGAGGGAGACGGGGGAAGGGCACAGATGTTCTCAGGTGTGGTAGTAAAGCTCTCACAACTCTAATGGGATAATTATATCTTTTTGGACAAAATAAAACAATCCAAGACTGAGAGGACTTGAGAAGGAAGCTGTTTGATGGACGCAGTTGAAAATATTCCTCACTTTATGACCTCCTTTTTTCGCTAGCCACCTCTGCCTTCTCCTCCATTCTCTTCCCTTTGTTTAATTTCCTTCCCATCATGCCTCCTGTCTTCTTGTCTTTGTCTCCTTTATCAGCCATGATGTGGGCCAGGAGGAGGCACCAGACATGACATGACAGGGGCACCTGAAAGCATTTTCCCTCAGTGTGAAATCAGCTAGTGATCTGACTTCTAGACTTATTCTGGAAATTTAATTTAATTTGATTTGAGTTCTATACTTTATGCTATGTTTTTTTTCATGAAGAATACAGAAGACTAGAGTCCAAGCAAATACACCCAAGCCCATGAATTAGTAGAAATATAAGCAGATCTCTCAAATGTTGACCTTCAACTTTGAAGTCAGTCTTGATATTGGGAGAAATCCGCTAGCACCCCCATTCTTTTCGCTCTATCCTCCTTTCCATTTGAAATTCTTGTCCACCATCAGGTATGTTGTAAGGACACTGTGACCCTGGGGCTGGCCCTACCGATTCCTGTTAGGATCCCCGACTCTGTGTAGGAGGAGCTAAAACAGGCAGGTCCTGAGTCACCATAGCATCTGCAGACAGGTGGCCCAGTGACTCCCATGAGAAGCAGGAATATGACCTCCGTATATTGCCCAACCCTACCATATTGGAGATATATATATACATATATTACTGCCGGGCTAGTGATCAGCTTCCTTTCCATAAACTTCTTGGGGCTGTATATTCGGATTGTTCTGTCAAGGACAGTTATTTTCCAAATTTGGACTTTAACTCTATATATCTAGTCAGTCAAAATACAAATCTCAGAGAAGCTGTGGCCCTGGAAATGGAATACTTAGATCTTCAGTGAGAACATGGTGAGGGACATTGTGTTGGCTGAGATGGCTATCAACTAAGAAGCACCCATGTTAGCCTGGTTTTTGACACCATGTGTTTGAGTGCGTGCATGAATCTATACACTATAACTGGCGTTGGTTAGCCATGCCAGCAACCCTGAGGAAATGGTACAGCCTTCACACTCTATGGTACACCGCACATACTCACACTCCATGGTACTGCCGAGCCTTTCTCAAGGACACTATCACAGACATGATAATAAAATTTTAGCTTAGCAGGAATAGTTTATTCTAAGTTCTAGTCAGGGCTCAGCTTTGTAATTTCAATAGTTTAGATGTGTCACGTGGTGCCAAATGGCTTGCAAACTCCAGGGAAACATGACAGCCAGGTCCTTGGAGCTGCATGCTTTCTGGCCACAGAATATCACTGACATTAACATTCTGATACTAGAGATGTCAGCTCTTGTATCCTGACATAGCCACTGCCGCTTGCCCAGGCAGCTCCTGGAGAGACTTAGTTGAGCTTCTGAAGAGAGGTGACAGTTGAGGCTGTCTGCAAGCCCCATATGCTGCTCCATCTACTTCAGCACAAATGTAAGCAGTGTTCTCATGATGGCCTTCTTGTAGAAAGGCGTGCAGATAGCCACGTGTTGGATACTCAAGTGTTACTGTTTTCATTATTGTTGTAAATTTGCTTCCTTATCAGAAAGTGGAGTGACAAAAGCCATAAATAGAAGCATTCTCTTCCCTTCTCCTAACAGCTGCTTGCCACCTTTCCACTTCACCGACTTAACCTGAAACCACAGAATGGGCAGGCTCTCAGCAAACTGAAACGTAACCGACACATTTCTTCAATGACAGATCTTCCACTGTGGCTTGCCCATACCGGTCTTGTTTTCTTTTTATTTCTTATGCTTTGATGGAAAAAGCTAATAAATCTAATGATTCTTGAGTAGCAGGGACACTTGATAGCCACCTCACCCCACCTGCACAGTCATGTAAAAGTTTCTAGGCTTCTTAATATTTATTGATTAATATATTTATTTTTGTAATATAGTGTAGAATATTAAAATTTTATTTTTATGTGTGTGACTCCCTCCTGGATAAAATAGCCCTTTCTGCAACTCACAGTGTGCTCTTTCCAGGAATGTAGCTCACTTAGAATTTACACCTAGATATGTCCACCCCTGCTTTTTTGCATCAAACTGTCCTGGGTTTTTTTTTTGTTTTGTTTCTGGTTTTGGTTTTTTGAGACAGGGTTTCTCTGTGTAGCCCTGGCTGTCCTGGAACTCACTCTGTAGACCAGGCTGGCCTTGAACTCAGAAATCCACCTGCCTCTGCCTCCCAAGTGCTGGGATTAAAGGCGTGCGCCACCACTGCCTGGCACTGTTCTGTTATTTTAAGGGATCCGGCCATGGCTTTGTGTATTTGTGTCTTGTGGGTAAACTGTGAGCCCCTCCCTGTACCTGCCGATTTGTAAATAGTAGAGTTTAACCGAAGTACAAATGTTTCGAGGCATTTTGTCAATAAATGGCGTGCCATCCCCTAACTCACCATGGTTCACTTTATCATGAGGGAAAAACTGTCAGCTATAAGTGAATATGATTACTACTCCATTAATGCAAGTAGGATTTAATTGGACAAGCTCCCAAAGAAGGAATCTCTTTTCTGAAAATGCCCATTACCTCCCTGATACACCAATTCAGACAAACAATTGTACCCAAAAGTCAATGTCGTGACCCTTCAGAGTGGCCCTCCTAGCACCCCATCCTTTTTCAGTATAAAAGTGTTAATCTGGAAATTCAGTGATGAAATACTTTTTAAAAATAGTTACTAGAGTTTTATCATTTTTTATATTCTTCCAGTGAAAGGTATGTTCATATGAAGAAAATTATATCTCAAATTTTCCCAAATTCATAAAGTACAGCAGTACATAGACAAGCTCTCTTGTTACTTATTTGCAGTGCAGTTCAGGTCCCCTTCGGTCCCGGAGCCCCACTCCAGTCCACTTAACCTTCCATAGCTCATGTGTGGTAGAAAAGAAACTTGGGTTTTCAGTGTGTGTTTTCGTGTTCCCAGAGACACTTGATTTTCCACATTTAGCAGAAGGATGGGCGCTAGCACTTGGTGATACTAGCACATGTGGAAACATATCCACTTATTATCACCCCACGGAGAGTGACCATTTACAGGAATCAGTCCATTTCTACCACACATGCATATGGGTGTTTGTGAGCCCCTGACCTAATTGCGGTGGGAAGATGGATGCTAGCTCTCGAAAGCCAGGCTCCGGGGCATTTAGGAAATTGGTTGATACTGGGACACGCCAATTCA
The DNA here is from genome assembly GCA_030674055.1 of Rhabdomys pumilio. Lineage (NCBI taxonomy): Eukaryota > Metazoa > Chordata > Mammalia > Rodentia > Muridae > Rhabdomys > Rhabdomys pumilio. The sequence goes on from JANHMN010000008.1 coordinate 24,030,045, forward strand.
GCTAAGCGGTCATGTTCTTTGGTAAAGCAAGTTCACCATTCATGTCCAGATTACTAAAAGTGAGACTAAAATGAATATGGAAATAAATATTTTACATTCTGTTCATTAAACAAATGTGTACACTAGAGTCATCCTGTTGAATAAAATGGAAAATTATTTTGACAATAATCTTCAGCAGTTTATTTTTTAGATGCACTCTCTCCCCCTATTCTACCTCGCTATAGTTTCATATCCTTTTATCCAGTTGGAATACAACGTCTTGCTTAATTAGTAGGAAATGATTTGAAGAGACAGCAGGCTGCACTGTGTAGTCTTCTCATTTTATGTGATCCTGTACAAACTCCAGGGACACTAGCAACAGAGAAGGAAACCAAATTGGCTTCTCCTTGCTAATAACTGGAAAAACACTTCTTCGAATCCTGCAATGAATTTGGAAACTATTGAGGTGAAATTTGATTGATCTCATTACTGAACTTCCTACGATCTCAGGGGATCCTTCCAGCCAGCTGGTCTGTTCTGTTCTCTTGATAGACACTAAAATACATCCAACTTTTCTGCAAACATTAGTGATAAGGAGTGTCCTGACTTCTTAGGGGGCTCTATTGTTGTTCTGTGCTCAGTTTAACTAGTAGTTTGGGTCATTGTGTGTAAAAGTCACTGGAGAAGCACAAAGGATCTTCCGTTAGAGCCCCAGGAAATGCCGAGTATCTGAGCAGTAAGGTATGAGGCTCCCTCCTGTGCATGGGGGCATGAGGAAGGTTGGTTGGAGTTCTGAAAAGGGAGATCATTCCCATGGCAGCATGCAGGCCTAGAAGGGCCGGGAGACAGAGATGGAAGAATACAGTTCCTCCCGTGAGACCTTCTTCTGCCTCTCTCAAGTGGACTCCAACATCCTGGCTGACGTGTGACAGAAAGCACAGCCCTTGTCCTCCGTCCTGGAGGGGAGGGAGCAGAGTGTTCCTCAAGGGCGTGGGCTAGGCCTGGACTGAAGGGGCTAGGGAAGCTGTTCTTATGACTTGGCTTTGAATTCTTCAGCAGACTACACATCCTTCTGCAAATAATACCATTTGTAGATGCCTCTCATGGTATGGGGCCTGATGCTTTTCTCCACCTGTGGTCTGACCTGGGCAAGGTCACTCTGACTGGCCACTTCATTCTGTATTTTTTTTAAAACCAAGGCAACTAGGATGCTCTGGACCAAAACAGAGGGACAAGCTACTTTACAGTGTAGCTTATAACAATGTGTGAGAATATTATGTTCAGAGTTCTCACACACACACACACACACACACACACACACACACACGCACACGCACACACACACATACTATATATACATGTATAAATATATATAAAATCATATGTTAAAACCTTGAGAATGATACTTGTATGAATTGATCTTTGTGGGGCTGTCAGAAACAAGACATAGGACTCCAGAATGTGACTCTGGTCATGTGGACAAGAGCCCACTTTTGTCCAGAAGTGGCTCTTTCTAAAGAAGGGGTATATTTGGGGGTGAGAGCTTGTTAACTTGGCGGTTAATAAATGGATTATGTGATTATCTTGGGCTCACAGTCCTCAATAGTCAGCTTATAGCCCTGGCTCCTGCCCTGTCTTTCCCTTCCTCGGTCTATCCACACAGACCTCCTGTATCTCATCCACCCCAGGAAAGCTGGGAAATTCATGGATACACAATCCATTTTTGCTTCAAAATGAGATACTAAGAGTATGACAAGAGTTTAGAGCATATGGCTCAAGTTAAGATTTTTTGATAAGAGGCACAAAACAGCGTTGTCACATCAAGAGTGATTTCACACGTCGAACACTAGTTGATTTCCTTGAAGGTCCCAGAAAGTTTCTAGCAAGCCCCATCTTCTAATTATTATTGTTGTCTAAATGTATAACAGCCTGATTATTGATGAGGAAACAGCGGAGGAGCCATTCAGAAAAATGTTCTGCAAATCAGACAGTTCTGATTAAAGATAAAAGTATAAAGAAAAAGGCAACACAGGCCTGAGGAACTGTGAGAAGTTAGAAGCCCTGAGGCTCCGCACCTGCGGCTGGAGTTGTCCAAGCACCTCTGACGGGGCAGAAAGACTTGTTGTTGTTGTTTTTCTTCTTCTTCTTCTTCTTCTTCTTCTTCTTCTTCTTCTTCTTCTTCCTCTTCCTCCTCTTCCTCTTCCTCCTCCTCCACTTCTTCCTCTTCCTCCTCCTCCCCCTCTTCCTCTTCTTCCTCCTCCTCCTCCCCCTCTTCCTCCTCCTCCTCCTTCTACTCTTCCTCCTCCTTTTCTTCCCCTTCTTTCTCCCCCTCCTCCTTCTTCAGTTCTCTGCTATTGGTAGTACCTCGACTGACTTTATCAGTTACCTCCTCTCAAATGACACTTTACAAATCTGTAAGGCGATGAGGTGATGAGGAGCTGTGCAGGCTTCCCTTTATTCCCTGTGATACCTAAGGTGTATGCAAATGAGATCTCTGCCCTGTGGGCAGGCTCAGCAGAAGGATGGGATGGGAGGAGTGTTCCTCAGAGTGGAAAACCTGTTGTCTAAAAATGAATCACAGCCTATCTTCCTGAAATAGCCAAGTTCATCACTGTTCCCCGAAAGGAAGAACGCTTTTCAGGCAAGAGACCATCTGTTGCAAGTGTTTAGAGAATGCTCTCCAATCTCTGGGAATTTAAACTTCCTTACACCCAGTTCAACGTTTGATAAGGAAAGGGCGCTAACAGGATGGGAACTGAGTTACTATATTAAGAAATCCAGGCGGAACAAAAACCAGCCCCCTGAAGTTATTTTGTTTATGCTTCATCTGTTTTAATTAACATAATATTTACATGAAACTGGCCTCTGATATGTTTTTGCTGCAGCTGTCACATGTTTTATTCTTTCCTTCTTCCCTTTTTGAAGTTTTTGCAATTTTTTTTTTTTTAACAAAAGCTTGTGAGAATTAGACATAGCCTCAAAGCACAACATTCCGGCTTGACGCAGTGTGAGGTCAGACATCAGTTCCAAGTGACTAGTGAAACGTCAACCTAAGATAAATAATGTGTTTTTACTATAAACACTTCTCAAATATTGTACAAGGCGTACTTATTCTAAAACCCTTCAATGTTTACCTCAAGTTCAGATTTAATTGCACGTTTTTATTTGTGGAATCTGGCAGCCTGTACATGATGGCTCAGAAGGCTATAGGAGTGGGAAGGATTGCCTGTGCATTCCCGAAGGGGCTCTTTGGAGGACTCACAGTCAGGGCTCAAGGCTAAGGAGCATCTTTGAGATTAGAGGTTGAGTCCTGTTGGCCCACAACACTACAAACCCAGGAATTCCTAATACCTCGTCAGGTCCTTTTGAATGACCATTTCAAGCTTTCCTCGTAGTGAATTCTTCGGAAACTTGCAGGCCAGTGACCTGAAGGCTGGTTGTTGACCCCTGTTGTGTCGAGCCCAGATTCTCGTGTACCAGTGTCCCAATCCTGCCTGTAGCTGTGTCTCATTGTTGTTACCCATCACAGTGTGACAAACACACCCAGGAGGCTCTTTAGATGACAGCAACCATTTCTTCTGTTCATAAACCTTGGGTTAATTCAGTTGTGAGGGGACTTCTCTGAGATGTCCTTGGTCTGATGGCAGTAGGGATATCATCAAGGCAAAGGTACCTGGGATAGAATCTTGGGGGCTTCTCCATTTTTTTTCTCACCATGTTCTTTCCACAAAACCACCTTGGGGATACCCCAAAAGCTCCCAAAGTGTATCTTTCTCCTCAAAGGCTAGCAGTGTTCCCCTTTCAACATCCCTTTGGGCAAGTGTGAGTCACTAAGCCAATTCAGACCCAGAGGGAGAGAATAAAACTGTGCCTCCTGCTGACGACAAGTAGATGAATTCTCAGACGTCTTTAAAACTCAGTCAGGAATTAGGAGATCTCTAAAAGACTGTAACAGGCACACAGGTCACACATGTGACTTCCTCATTGTGACCAAGCATAAAACCGTCCTAAGGTCCTACCATTTTCCACCAGTCCAGATCATTGGCCTCTTCCAACCCCAGATTTCCCTGTTGGGATTTACACTTACATCCCTCATGTCTCTTCTGTTTCAAACACAAGGAACAGACTCCAGGACCTCGCCTTTGAAGCAAGTCTCATTCCATTGGAACTGAGGGACAGCCACCTATTCTCCCTCCATTTTAACTATCAGTTAAGTAAACTGAGATACATCAGACATGAGTTAACAGTCACAAAAATCAACTTTCATAGACTATCTGTAGGCATGTAAAATATTTTCTAATAGCATAATAGTTTCCCTAAGTCAAATAATTTTTAGTTTTTAAATACTTGGTAGCCCAAAAATATCTTAAAAATACATTCAAGCCAGAGATATAAACCTTTTCAGCATATATATATATATATATATATATATATATATACACATATGTGTATATTATACATATATATATATATATGATATATTTATATATATATGTCGTTTTTTGGAAGTATAAAATTACCATCATCAATATCATTAGTAAATCTGTACCAGTATCAATCTTAACTCTAGATTTCTCGTCATTTCATTTGAGGCTTTAGCCTCATGCAAACAGGATATTTCAGTGACCTTTTATCCTGATACCTGCTTAATACCTCACTTTCTGACAAGACATAAAACAGTGAACTCCAGATTCTATGTACTACAATTCTTGTTCTTCCAAACTTTCATGAACATGCTTGAACAAAATGGCAGCTATCAACAAATAGATCCAGGCAAATAATGTTCTGTTTTATGTAGGAACCACGCAGTGCAATTGAATGCCATCTGCTTGAGGACTTGCAAAGCGAAAGGCAAAGTGCTTTTGAGACAGCACAGGATGTGGTGTTGAAAAGCTCTGTGTGGAGAAAGCAAAGACAGAAGGCTGTGTATCCCCCAGGACGTACAGTAACAAGTCCCATGATCTGTCACCTTTGGTTTGTTGTGGTTCACCATGACAACGTCTTATCACTGATAGATGTTTCTGGATCCAGAGCTGACATTTGAGGAAGTGGCTCTACTCAAGTAGCTTGGCAAATGGCGACTGGGTATGAAAAGTCAGCCACGGATAACAGATCTCTTCAGGGCAGATACTGAGGGGGCCTGTTAGCAACACCCCCATAACCATC
>JANHMN010000008.1:24040189-24159499 GCA_030674055.1 Rhabdomys pumilio
CTTCAAAAATGTGTGGTAAGTTTCTTTTACTGCCTAATGTTCTCATTGCCTTTGCCACGTTCTTAAAAACACTGGTTGCCTAAAGCAGACCTGAACTCCCTGAGTTAGAATGGCTGGAGACGCCTACACACTCGGTCTTCTTAGATAAGGCAACTCAGCCTGTCAGAAGTGGCTTCTCCTTCATAGCACTCTCTTGTCAGCATTTCCCGCTGCCCACCCAAGTTCCAGAGGCAGACAGCTATGGGTCAGCAACTTCAGACCCACAGGCTGCCTGCTGTGGCTCGGGTTCTTTGTCCACCTCTTTCTCTTACTTTCCAGATTCCCTTGGTAAGAGAGAAGGAAGGAAGGAGGAAGGAAGGAGGTTAAAAGGTGAGATAAAGATCTAGTCTGACGTAGTGCAGGTGCCTGAAGTCAGGAAAGAATGAGTTCGAGAAAAGTGTCTAGTAACAAAACCAACTGGCTTCATGAAGAAGTGGATCTCCTGGGAAGGAAGGGGTGGGGGATTCCTGCTGGTTCTGAATGGCTTTTCTATTGGCCAAGACTGATGAGCGCACAAACTGTCAGGGTGTGAATCTGAAATGTCCTTTATGGGCTCACATTGGAAATGCTTGTCCCATCACTGGTGGCACTCTTTAGGCAGAATTCTCATTGCTTCCTGTCTTTTTTACTCTTCCCCAACTACGGTGAAGTCACCTGAGCCAAGTGACCCAGCAGGTCCTCTGGAGTGCACAATCCCTTCAAGGCATCGCCAGCCATCTGAGCAGCCCATTTCAGTAAAGGGTATTGTAAATCCTCTATATGTTTTAGGAGTATCACAAATCCTTTGTGTTCTCATGCCCTGAGGCCCTTGTCCACTTACAGCACTCAACTGACCTGCAGTTTCTGTGGAAAAATAAGGTCCCTTCTTCTGCGTTGTATAGTGTACGGCAAGCCAGCCAGAGGGAACACAAAGAGTTACTCAGTACACCCAGCAGTCACAGCAAGGGGTGATGAGACAGAATAAAAATGATTAAGATAAAAATAAAAAATAGTATCTAACACTTACTAAAGCTCTTAGTAAGTGCCAGGCAGAGTTCCAATGGTGACACCTTGCTTAATCCTCATGACAGCCTTATGAAGTGGGCAATGCAGATTCCCTGTTTATTCCTGCTTCTTTGCTAAGAGAGCTCAATTTAGCTCATCCCCATGGCAAGGCAAAGGAGCCAAGATTAAACACACAAACCTATTGATTGTGAGAAGGATACGGAGAAAAGGAATTTGATATCAATGAGGAAAAATGTAGAAGACTTAAGATACAAAAGGCTGGGGGTGTAGCTGAGTCAGTAGAGAACTTACCCAGACACAGGAATTCCTAAGTCCGACCAGCAGCACATAAAACAAGGTAGTGTACACCTGCAATCCCAGCACTCCGGAGGTGGAGGCAGGAGGATAGGAGTTCAAGGTCATCTTCAGTTACCCAGTGAGTACAATGTCAGCCTTGGAGCTGTGAGATGCTGTCTTTTAAAAATGTGATTTCTGGGAGATGCTCCCAAACGTGGAGGCAAGACAAAGATTTCTGCCTTACAAATATAGCTGTTTCTTCACAGTGTCTCCAATGTTACACGGGCTATCAATGGTGAGCAGCCTGGCCCGGGTCACATTAAGGTAAGCAATAGGAACTTCTGTTTGACAGACGCTGCCCCTTCCAGAGTAATCACTCATCCTCTGGAATCCCTGGCCTGACTCTAACTCTTCTACACATGGCTTCTTACCCACAGTAATAACTCTCTAGCTCCTCATTTCCCAGCAGCTCCCTCTTCAGCACCAGGGGATCCTTTTCCTGTGTCTAGCATGGACCTCACAGATCTCTCCCTGGAAGCATCTGTGCTTTAATAACTTAGGTCCCAGTGACTTAGTAGCTGTTTGGACAGAAGTGTGTAAATGGAAGGAAAACAATGCTTCTAGAATCCCATCTGCAAATAACCACCGTTCCTGGGACCTCTTGTTGCATTCTGTGGGATTTCTCAGACTGTGACCTTAGCTCAGGCTAAGCATTGCTGTTCTTGTTCTCTGCCCGTCTTGCTTTTTATGGTGCTTGCTGTGCTGGAAGGAAGGCTGACAACCTGACACCAAAGCTGTAAGAACCCACAGCTGGTTGACTACACTGGCTTCCATGGCTGTCAAAGGTCCCTGAATTTCTCTCAGAAGTGCATATAGAACTGGTGAGATGACTCCGTGGGCAAAAGTGCTTCCTTCTCATGCCTGTGTGGTGACCTAAACGTGCCCCTCTGATCCCACCATGAAAAGAGAGAGCTGACAACCAAGAGCTGTCTCTTGACCTCCACGTGTGCTCTGTTGCACACACGGACACATTCACATGCATGTACACAAGCACATACTAATAATAAAGTAGTTTTTTAAAAAATATGTAATGTAAAATAGCACTGTGCCCCCGTAAGTTTGCCCTGGTGCGCAGTGTGGGACTCCTCAGCATCGTGAACTTTCATGTACCTAGAGCTCTCCGAAGTGTCAGAGTTAATGTGATGACATAGATAGACACTATAAGACCCTTATAGGTCTTACAGGTGAGTAATGAGACCAGTGTTCATAAGATAATCTTACTAATAAATGCATCTTCATCTCTGTTCTTCAAACCTGAGAATATATGGAAGGAAGGTTGGACAGTGGCTCTGCATGCCTTGTGCCAAACTGGTTGTCAGGTTACAGGGCTCCCAGAGTAGCCACTGTACTGGAGTGGCCACTGGCCTCCTGTCCTCTGTTCCAGGCTGACCCTGCCTCTGGATTCCAGGCTGTGACCCGAGTGTGCAGCATGGGCCAAGGGCACCCTCTAGTGGCAGCTTTAGTTCTTACCTTACTCAACTGTAGGGAGATAGCTGTAAATATTGGTCATTTCTGTGGATTTTTGTGGAACAATGTCTACCCTGAGGCCCTTATGAAAATCTCTTCATTGTAATCTCCAAAGTTTCTAGGATAGAAATGTGAGGTCACTTGGTTCTTATTATGCCACCTTTACAATATATACATGCACGTGTACCTGCCTACCTACACTTCCAGCTCCACCCCTGTTTATGTCCCCCCACTCTTCTGCCAGCAGGGATCCATGAGAGTGGCTGGGAGGTGTGAAGTGGAGGGATCCTGGAAGTGTGAAGTGGAGGGATCCTGGGAGTGTGAAGTGGAGGGATCCTGGGGGTGTGAAGCAAAGGAATCCCGTAGAGCAGGCCTCACTATGAAAGCCCCATGCCAAAAGGGACAGTGGGCTACACCCTGCTCTAAGGGAAATTCCTCATTCCAGGGGGCATCATGGTCATTAAGTCATAGCTGAGCACACACAGCCCTTTTTCTTGTGAGGCAGAATAAGAAAGGCCTGACTTCCCAACTGTGTCTCTTTCAGAAGCTGCTCACCCAGCTTTTTCCCTATAAGAAGACAAACTACAACCCTCCCTCACAGACTGGGAAAGAAACAGCTTTTAAGGAAAACATGGGCTTTGTGTCCTTGCCAGAAAATCAGCAGTGATTAAATACAAGAAACAGAGGTCAGGTCCGATTCGGTGCATCACCTTGTTCTCAGTGCAGTCACAGGACATGGCTGCTTCTGCTCACTGATCCAGCAGAAGCATAGCCAGGCCACATGGAACAAGCTAAGGATGCCCTAGAGTGCTCCAAGTCTGGTGGACCAGTGGGCTGTGACCTTCTACTGACTAGATCTTGCAACTAACTCCAAAACATCTACAGAGAAGAAGGTGAGGAATGTGTGACGCCATTTCTTTGCACCACACTCTGCAGAGTTCTTGACGTGCACGTGAAGGTCACATGTCAATGTTGGGTGTCTTCCTCCTTTGTTTTCCACCCTATCTTTGGATGTTCTTTTACAGAACCCGAAATACACCAATTTAGCTAGCCTGGCTGGAAGCTCCAGGGGCCCTGCCCCCTGTCTTGCCTCCCCAGCATGTGCCATCATGCCTAGCCTTTTAAAACCTGGATTTGGAGGGGTCACATCCTTATGTTGTTACAGCAAGCACTTTACCTACTGACATCTCCCTAACCCCCGAGAGATGGCTTTGGTGTATTATGTATAAGGGCATGGCCAATGTGTCTCTGAACAAATTAGGCAGACTTTCTTTAGTGCCCAGGTCATTGTGTTGACACCTCTGTAAAATGGACTTGATATATATATATATATATGTGTGTGTGTGTGTGTGTGTGTGTGTATGCATATATACATATACACACACACACACATAATCACACACACATTTGACTTGAGAAAGCTGAGAGAAACAAATAATAAATGTAAAAAATGCTCTGCACCGAGCCTGGTAGTGAACATGGTATCTACCACTTGTTAATGGTAATTACTAAGAGGTTGGTACTGAGGGCAGAAAGGAAATCATGGTCACAGCTTCAACTACTTCCGACTTGTGCTTGAAGCAGAAGGGCTCTTCCACCCTTCAGTCTGACTTTTGGTATTGGGTGTTTTTATGTTTGTTTTGACAAAAGCAGCATAAGGAAAGGAAGGTTTATTTTGGCTCATAGTTTTGAAGGTGACATTCACTGTGGTGGGGAAGTCATGCTGGATGTGAGACAGCTGGTCACATTGCAGTCACAGTCAGGAAGCAGTGAGTGATGAACCCCGGTCCTCAGCTCACCTTCTCCTTTGTATTCAGTCCAGGTCTCTGGCCAGTGCAATGGAGCCTCCCACACTTAGAGTGGCTCTCCCCACCTCACCCCAATCTAGAAAATCCTTGACCAGAAGTTTGTCTCCTAGGTAAACTTAGATCACTGATCTAAACTTGACAGTGTTGACTGTCACACTCTCATTCTCATTTTAGGCTCTATCTTCTCGTTTGATCTATCTTAATTGGTCAGGGACACAGATGCAGGTCTGTATTGTTGATCTGTCCCTCCACCTCTCTTGCCTTAATCAGCCAGGATCGCTCCTGCATTACACAAGTCTCTGCTCAGAATGAGTTGCTAACATAAATACGTGTTAATGATTACAGGCTGTCTCCCAGTAGCATTGCACTTAGGGTGGGTTTCCTAAGACCACTCAGGGGTTCTTGCTCTAATATGGTTCTTAAGGAGAGAGGGTTGTAATGAAGCTACCCTCGAGACCCTACATCCAGCCTTGATTCCTTACCTTCTTTGCCAATGCATTGACCCAAAGTTCAAAGCAAATCGAACAACCCCATTGTCAAGGTAACCTCAGAATCCCCAAATTTATCCCTGACTAAATTACTGCTGAAAATGTTTTGGAATGTCTTTGGAGCCATACTTTTCCATCTGTGAAGTGCACATATAATAATTCCCCACTTGGTCTCTCATCCTCACAAATGAACACACAAAGCCAGCACACAGAGAAGAACAGAGACCAGACCTGTGTGGACTGGAGACAGGAGCTGGGTGAGTGTCTGTCTGATATTACCATTAGTCCTGATTCAAACCACACTTAGTTTAGAACCGTAACAATCCTGGTTACAAATACAAATTGGAATCAACTTGGAATTAGAACTAAGTCCGTTCTTTAAGCCTACCCAGCAAAGATTCTGCCCCAATGTATATGGAGCAACAGCTGAGAGTCAGATGCTTGTTGTGTTTTGTCTGTTTTGTGATGTGCAGGATTGAACTCTGCACACTGGACAGTCACAGTCAGGAAGCAGTGAGAGGTAAACCCTGGTCCTCAGCTCACTTTCTCCTTTGTATTCAGTCCAGGTCTCCGGCCAAGAGAATTGTGCCTCCTACAATTAGGGTGTCTCTCCCCACCTGCAACCTGAATGACAGGAACGTGTACTGGCTAGTCTTTGTTGTCAACTTGACTACAATTGGAGTTAATTAAAACCCAAAACTGGAGGGCACACCTATCAGGGACTTTGCTTCACTTGAAGTAGGAGGATCTACTTTTAATCTGTGAGATGGGAAGACACACCTTTAATACAGATCTTGAAATGGGAAGACACATCTTTAATCCAAATCTTGAGACAGAAAGACACGCCTTTAATCCAACTTTTAAGGTGGAAAGACCACCTCTAATCTGGGCTGTGCCTTCTGCAGCCTATAACAGGACATGAAAGAAGGAAGCTTTCCTCGTTGCCTGCTTGCCCTCTCCTTGCTAGCAGTCCTTTCCTTCACTGGCATTAGAGCCTACTTCTTAGGGATTCTGGTGCATACTGAAGACCCGCTGAGATACCCAGCCTCTTGGACTGAGCAACTCCTGGATTCTTGTACTTTCCACTGATATCTGCCCATTGTTGGATTAGCTAAACCACAGCCTGCAAATCCTGCTGATAAATCTCTTTTCTATATATAGAGATTTATTCTATAAGCCCTAGAGACCCCTGACTAATATAGAAAGTAATAGCCGCCCAGGCTATCTCGAGCCTCTTCGTATTTTTCCATTTAAGACAGGCTTAGAGTAAGTGGCCCATGCTGGGCCTGAGCCCATCTGTAGTCTTGGAAGCCTTTATCTTTCCACTCTATTACTGGAATTACTGGCCATTACCCACTGCTCGCAGCATCTGCATGTTTGTCAAAGACCGTAGGCGACTGTAGTGTGCGGCTGACACTGAAAGCACCTCTCACAGAACAGCGTTGGTGTCACAAAGCAAGGGAGAATAGTGCCTCCATATTTGGTGGGTCTCAGTTGTGACTGTGAGCTGAGGCCAGCTTTGTATTCTGGAAGTACTCAGCAGCTGTCGTGAGTTTCAATACACGACTAAGGTTTAGAAGGAAAGAACTCCTCGAAAGATGCTAAGAATCTCTGAACCGAGGTCCCTCACCTCCCCTTTGGAAACACTGGTCAGTCAGCTTATGTCTTCCTCGGTTTCCCTGTCTGCTGAATGAACAGGCTGGATTAGATACACTAAGGAGTCAATCTGTGCTTCTGTGTTTTCCTGACTAGGGTTCAAGAAACTGCAGTTACACTCCTCACCTTCCCCGGGTGCTAATTTTTGGATGTTGCCCTAAAAATCTAAGCCATAATTTCCATCTCTGCTTCTCTGCTACAGGTAGATGCCAGCCCAGGATTAGCATAGTGGGGCTCCATCCTGGACAACCCCTCCTCCTTATACGATTTGTTTAAAAGCCATCTACTTTAAATACAGTATCAACCTCCAACCAAGTGTTCTCCGGCTCCCTGGTGAGCACATGGCCTGGTCCTTGCTGGTATCTGCACAAGAAGTAGCAGAATGCGGACATCTACCCAGTGTGAGTACACATGCATCTTCCCATGAACCTGTGGGGCCCGGACAGCAGTTGCTCAGGCATTATGCTCTGTGTCCTCCTTCCTTATCAAGGAAGCCTAGCACAAACTGTCCCACCCAGTCCATAAACTTTCTTTAAAAAAAAAAAGAAAGAAAGAAAGAAAGAAAGAAACAAAGAAAGAAACAAAGAAAGAAACAAAGAAAGAAAAGAAAGCACTACATCTGCCTTACTCTTAAGACAAATATGCACCAATGCACGCCCAATGCTGTGAGGGATAGAAAGCCTAGTGGGCAGAGGGCAGGGCAAGGCTGACACAAGAAGGAACGGGACGTGGGGTGTAGCTGGAAAAGAGTCATATTTCCTGTAATCCTCTATTGTAGGCAGGGACTCTCAGAGCTGACAGAGAACCTGATGTGAGTCCTGATCCCTCGCTTGCTCTCCCAGTTCTTCAGAAGGTGGTGTCTCAGCACCAGTAAGAAACAAGGGGGAGAGGCATTGCTAAATCAGAAGCAGGAAGGGCTTCAAACACAGCACTTTTGCTCGGCCTGACTGCAGGCTGCCAAACCCACACTCCTATTATTTAGACCTGGAAAGAGACTCCAGGGACCCCTTGTTGTGGTCTAGGAAAAATATCCCCTGTGGAATTGTGACACTGCTCACTTTCATGTTCTGCTCTGTCAGCTCCCAAAGAAGCAGTGTGAGCCAATAAAAGAGGACGTGTGCCAGCAGTAGCACTCCAGGCCCTCATCCATTCAAATCAGATGTCCTGTGCATGGCACCATGCCTGTGGCTACAATTTACAAAGGAGTAGTTCCTAGGAAGCCTAATGTTTTATTGCTCTTTTTACTCGTGTGTGTGTGTGTGTGTGTGTGTGTGTGTGTGTGTGTGTGCACTTACTCAGGCATATGCATGGGTGTAGGTCAAAAGACAACTTTGTTGGGGAAAATTGGGTCTTTCCTCCAATATATGGGTACCAGGGATTTCTTTCGAGTCAGATCAGGTTTGGTTTGTGAGCCAGTGCTTTTACTCACAGAGGCACCTTACCAGCCCTCACTGTTCCTCTTAGTAATAATGCCCTCCCCTCTGTCTTCTGCAGGCAGGTCCCAAAGATGATGCTCTATGCTGTGATACTATGTTCTGTGGTGATGCTCTGTGCTGTGGTGATGCTCTGTGCTGTGCTGTGGTAATGCTCTGCGCTGTGGTGATGCTCTGTGCTGTGCTGTGATGCGCTGTGCTGTGCTGTGCTGTGCTGTGCTGTGCTGTGCTGTGCTGTGCTGTGCTGTGCTGTGCTGTGCTGTGGTGATGCTCTATGCTGTAGTGATGCTCTACACATCCTTCCTCCATCAGTACCATCGTCAGGGCATTGGTGGTTGTAGAACAGATCTCTCCTGTCTGAACTTTTTATACTTTGAACAACAAATCATGGTCAAAGGCTGTGGATTGCTGTTGATCCACAGGTGAGGGCAGGTGAAATATAAGCCTGGAGCCTGTGATTGTGCAGTGGAACAAGAAGATGGGCTGGGAGTTTTAGAGTCAGGACAGAGAGGGACAAACAGATAGAAGGGCAGAAAAGATGGAGGAAAAGAACAAACCAGATCCATGTGGCTTGAAATAACCACAGATAGCTATGTATATCATAGAAGGGATAGAATAATACAGGACAATTTGTCCAGTCTAGGTGGGCAGCTTGTATCAATATCATTTGGCTTTGAGTTCACTGTGTGGGCATTTTATGAGTTGAGAATTTACTGTTATAAATCTTAATGATAAATTACAATCCTCTAGACTTGATTTTACTGGGTTACCGGGATTTGTGACAGCTAGCTGCAGGGGATGGATGGCTGAGAGTACAGTGGTTCAGCAGCAATAGAACCACGGGAATTTGGGCAGTACCAGGGCAGGGGGATAGCCATGGGAATGGGGAGACCACCACAGCCAGAGAGTAGCCGGCCATAGCATGGATTGTTTTTTTTTATAATTAATGCAATAAAAAGCAGGTGGCATTAGCCATAGTTGAGAAAACAGATAATAGTGCCCGACCCCCCTCTCAAGAGTAAATAAACTCATTTTCATTTTGTTGAAGTAAAATAACAATGACAATAATAATTAATAATCTTGACTCTTCACTATACAAATCCACACACCTAAAGTCATTTCATCGTTGGAAACCTTTGCTCCTAGGCTTCTCTAGACAAGGTTCATCCACTGGAGGGTAAATCAGGTTGGAACCCAAAGCCCTAGTCACACAGCCATGTACCAAGAGAAAGATTCATCTGCTTCAAGCAAGAGGTACCGTTTACTAATTCTTTTTTCTTTGTTCTTGGTATGTATGTATGTATGTATGTATGTATGTATGTATGTATGTATGTACGTATGTATGTATGTATTTTATGTATGAGTGTTTGCTTGCATATATGTATGGACAGCATATGTATATATGGTGCCCTCAGAGGGTGTCAGATCTCCTGGAACTGGAGCTACAGGTGGTTAATAGCCACTGTGTAGATGTTGGGTCCTCTGAAAGAGCAGCCAGTGCTCTCAGCCACTGAACTAGCTCTCCAAACCCTCCTTTACTAATTCTAATAAATGTCTTTCATAAATTACCAATATCCTTGCTTGATTTTTGTTTTCTATTTTCTTTATTTGAATATAATTTTTTCACCCATTTTGCCTTCATAAATATTGTTTGATTCTGGTTCTACCAGTCCAGGCTCTCCAAGCAGCCCTCAGTTGGTCAGCATTGGAAAGCTAAGTATCATTTTCTGCCCATGTTTCAGAGCTGACCAGAGCCATCGGACCAGGCAAGTCAGCCACATAGAAAACAAAGAACTGAGGCCTTGGCCTAGCTCTGGCCTGGGGTCCTGAGATGTCACACGCTTTAAATATCTCCTTTGGACCTGGTCATGTACTGGAAGATTCCAATTCACTCTTCCCTCGATGGAATAACACAATCTTTGGAGCACTGCACACGGCTGCAAGTGTCCTGGCGTTTTCCTGCTCACTCTCATCTTCTGTGTATTTGCTGAGGATTGTGGCGCATCCCCTCAGATACTCTGTCCATCCCAGGAGGTGATCCTGCTTCCTGCTTATTAGGAGCATGAAAAAATGGAGTTGGCTGTCCCTACCACACAACTCAGACCCTCAAGCCTCAGTTTTTGTCTTGGGCTTTTCCATTGATTTCACAAACTCCTTGACTTCTTCTTCCAAGACTCTGTTCCTCTTCTCAACGTCCTCCCGGGAGCGCTCCACATTTCGAAGGCTGATTTCCAGGGCCGCGAATTTCTTCCTCTCTCTCTCCAGTTCTTCATTGAGCCTTACCACCTTAGCCCAGACATCGTAATTTTCCTTCTCCAGGCTGCAAGGAAGGAAACCAAGGGAACAGCAGAGTATTAATTCTCAAACTTTCCTTCACAGCCCTCCACCCATGTTCAACTCTTGTTCATTTTCCTTTCTGAGTACACAGGACGTCAGTCCAGCCATTGCCTCTTGTGTATGCTCTTCCTTCCAGAAGAAGATTTTACAGAAAACCTCAATTTCCAAAGCACTCAGAGCCCTGCTTAACACCCTGGTGACACCTCCTGGGTTACTGTGTTCCATGTCAGTTGTGTGTATTGTATCATATCTTTAATCAGACAAAATATTTGAAATAAGGAGCCATCTGTAATGGGTGCTTCCACCTTATAGCACCTTGTGTTTTGCCTAGTTCAGCTAAAGCTGTGGATGGTCCATAGTCTAGATCCTCAACATCGCTGCACATGGTGCCTCTCTACCCTGCTCTGGTGGGTAGACATCCTGGGCCAAAGCCCTTCCTAGCCAAGACCCTCCTGGGACCAAGATTTGGAAAAGTAAAGGGAAACATACTTTGGGGACCAGGGTTCCCACTAAAATTCTAAATTCTGCTCAGGTTGGGTGAAGTATAAGTTTCCTGACTTTTCATGACATTCATTGCTACTAGGGAAAATCCTAATATAACCCCAGGTGCCCTGCCAAGCTATGTGGAAGTAATCCTTAAGAATGAGTGAGCACAGTCTCTTATTCAAGCCTAAGGAGAAAATTTCTGGTCTGTGGATGAAATTCAAAGTGTGTGATTGGAAATTTGCTTCAGAATTTCATCTTCTGGGTGCTGCCCTCCTCCTCCAGCTCATTCTGTGAGCACTACTCCCCCTCGTCCCCAGCAGCCTGCCCGCGATCATCTGCAGACATAAGTTCCATCTGAACCCATGCCTATGGTTCTGTGTTCAAGGGCCATGGCTGACTCTATGTGGGCCAGCCCTCAGAGCCATGTCTGCCCCTGTCTGTCCTGCTCTTCCTACAGTACTTTTCCTCATTCCTCCAGAGCCTCACATTAGAGGTTCGATCTTTTCCTCTGGCTTTTCATTTCCTCCTGGCTTGGATAGAGTGAGATGCTGTGCTGAATCTTGACCACTGATTACAGTGGAGAGTAGAATCTACATGGACTTGAGAGCCGGACTGACCTGGGTTCAAGGTTCAAAACCCAGCCCTGCACTAATCAGCTGTGTGGCCTTCAAGAATGCTTTGATACTTTTTGAGCCCATGATTCTTCTGATAAATGGGGTGCTTCCTATGTGAATTGAGTTAGAAAGCATTGCCCAGCTGCTAATTCTCCTGTCTCTGCCATGGATGGGCTAATGAGCGACTCAGAGACCCTAATGTATTCGGGGGAAAAGCAGACCTCTCTATGGCAGTCAGTCCTTTTCCTGATTCCCACTGGCATTCAGGTTAGGGCACAATGAGAGCTTTTCTGGGACCGATTTGCTACCTGATAAGATGTCACAGAAGTCTTATAACTCCACAAATGGTAGATTTTAGGTTATCAGACAAAGAACATGTTTTGCTTGAGAGCCGTCCCTCTATATGGAACAACGAATGGAAACTCACAATAGTCTTTCTTTTTGGTACCTAAATCTTAATAAAAGTATCCATAAATATGAAAGCTTATTATTCTCATTATGACCAGTTTCCTGTGTATCAAGTTGGACAAGGTTACCTCTCTGAGAAAGAATTTGCCAGGGAAGAAAAAATGGGGAGGAGACCACAACAATGACCAACATGGTATGTCAACCCTAATGATGCTGTCGTGGCACACAAACCTAGGCAGTAACCATCAGCTAATTAACCGTAAGACTCACCCAACAAGAGGGAAACCATGCCTGCTGGTACAGAAGCCTAGCTAACTACTCAGGGCTAGTAAAGTCATGGATCTTGGAGGAAAACCTATGGCCACCATAATCTTACTACACCATCATAACCCTTAACAACGATCTAACTTGTCCTTACAACCACAGGTAAGAGTCGTCTTCACCCCTCATCAAGGAAGCTTCCCTCTTTGAAACAAAGACCATTACAGAAAACCACCACCGATCAAAATGCAGAATTGTGGGTCCTAACCCCAGTGGATACACCCTACAAAAGACTCCCACACCTAAGGCTCAGGGACCACTGTGGAGGAAGGAGCAGAAAGCTTGTTAAGAGCAGACAATCAGGGAGTTTGCTGGGGGTTCTTCTTTCCTATCACTCAGAAGCTGAAGCCTTAAAGCCTCACCAACATGGCTGCCCAAATGTAAAAGTGCCAATGTGAATGGGGAAGGCCCACAAGACCTCAACCCTACACGAAGAACAACAGGCCGCTAAGGAATGCCTTGGGTGGGAGAAACAGTCCTCTCAGAGAAGAGCATACCAACTGTTATTCAATGCCAGCTGGTCAGCCCTGGTAACATACACTGATAAGGAGCACAAGGAAATTCCCCAACTCAGTTACGCATATTCACCCTCAAGGCTGTGTGGGCTTCATATTTACGTTTCCATGGGTCTCATCAGAAGCTTAGGATTTTCACTAACTTACCTGTCTCTCTCTCCCTTGGTCCTTTATTAGGGATGGCTGCTACAGATTGCTCTGTCCCCTGAAATATTTTAATACTGTGACATTTTGGAAGGTGGGGAACAGTATCCTTCCTTCTAAACACAGAAGTCAAGTGCACTTGGCCCTCTGCACATGACTTACTTTTTAATCTGCTCCTCGTACATCTGCTTCTGGGTTTCTATTTCCTTTTGTAGGTGCTGAACCATCCTCTGCAAAGAATCAAGGTCATCCTCGCCAGAGTTCTTACTTCCAGACTCCATTTCAGAGTCTGTGCTGATGGGAGCATCTCTCTTGGAGTCACTGGCAGGGGGAGAGAGTGCACCTGGTGGTATCCCTTGGGACCCTGGTGGGGTGGGGACATTATCATAGGTAGAAGTCCTCTGGTCATTGGAAAGGTGATGCAAGTCTTGAGACATAGTTCTCCTGTGCCCTTCTCCTGCCTTAGCTTCTGAAGACGAAGACCAGAACTCATTTTTAAAGATTTCCAGTTTGCTGCTAGTGGAGCCTTGGAATGCGGATGTCAGGAAACACTTCCGGTTGGGGAGCGTTTGAGTCCTTTTACGGGATTGTATCTTCCAGTCTCCTGGGTTTTCCCTGAGGGCTTTTTCACTGTCTTCCTGATTCTGGTCACCTGGCTGTGGTCCGGTGGGGCTGGTAGCATCAGGAGTACTTGCCTGAAAAAGATATCCATGGATGTTATATACAGTTTTTCCCCCCTTCGGTGTGCCATGCTCCTAAAGTAAGAATTAGAGAGCGGGAAGTGTTTCCTGTGACGCCCTCAGTACATCACCTCAGTTAATTTTCTGTGTGGTAACTTGCCAAGAGGATATTATAGTTCAGGGGCTCTAGCCATTCAAGATCTAGAGAGGAAGTGTGGTGTAAAATCATTTGCTTGATTGGTATGAAAATCACGAGCTAGGATCCTTTCATGAATTTAGGAGGTTTTGTCAGTTGTGACTCAGAGCCCAAGACCCATAAGAGAAGCTCAGTAAACTCCACTGAGTGTGTTTCCATGAATGTATCTCCATGACCTACAAAATTAAGAACAAAATCACACAGACATGCCGCCATATGCTAAGTGAAAAGCCAAACTGCAACAGTGAGCTGGCAAAAATGCCTTACAATGTATTTCACAGGCAGTAAAGGTCTCCTGATGGTGACTCCGTGTTGTGCCAAGCTTATATTGATTGGAAAGGAAAAGATCAATGACCAGGAAAAAAAATGGGCAAAGAACTTCAAGGAGAGATTCAACTTGCCAGAATCTAGAATCACTATAGAAACGATCCTCAGGGTGGCAGCCATCTAGAGTAATGGAGGTGGGAAGGCCCACGTGACCTGTGGGCAGACCCAATCCTGGACTGCAGAGAAAAGAGACCGGAAGCTGGGCAACAGCACTCATCTCTCTGCTCCCCGATTGTGGATCCCCTGTGCCCAGCACCTCAAGCCCTTGTTGCCATGGTTTCCCTGCCACTGTGGACTGTAACTGCCAACCACATGCTGCCATGAACCTTTCCTCTCCTAAGTAGTTTTACACTTCTCAGCTGATTCCTTTCTATGAATTTTTTGGTTTGGGTTTTTTTTTTTAAACACCATGTGGCTGTTTATAAAACCAAATTATGAAGAAAAAGAGAAAAAAATGAAAAGAAAAGGAAAAAAATCATTTCCCACATAAGTTAGGAAAGTCGGGGACTGAAATAACTTCTAGTGCTTCAGTTAGAGCCTGTGATCTTGCAGTGGGAATAGGAACAGGGACATGAAGTCCTGCTCTAAAATATGCTAATGCTGACACCTTGGTCAACCTCTCTGGCCTCAGATCCTCAACCAAAGTAAATGCATGTGATACACTGTACCCCAGGGTTAGTAAATGCATGTGATACACTGTACCCCAGGGTTAGGGTGTGGGGCTGACCCAATTACTTTCTCAGCACAGATTATTATCCTGTCACTAGAGGCCACTGTCAAAGGAGCAGAGCCTTGACTGGCAAGGCCTGCGGGTGACAGGTTAACAAAACTTTAAATTGTAACTCAGTTTAGAGCACTAGTAAGATGCCTGTGGCCGTACAAACCCCATCTAAAATAAAACTACAACCATCACAATTTATTGCCCATCCCCAACCCCCATCTTAGTCAACTAGAAATTTGAATTTTATGACTTGGCCCCATTTTAAAAAAAAAAAAATCAAGCTGCTATAAAAGTCTACAGATTCTTTTAAAAAACATTTGTTCCTATAAATACATGAAAATATTTGACCTTCGTGAGTTGGTGTTCTCTCATACTCTACATGTTGGGGACTGCAGAGTCTGGCGACTCTGTGAACGTGAGCTCCAAGTGAGCTCCAAGCCTTCTGTCCAAGCGAGGGGCTGACATTGCCAAGGCAGCAGCTTATCAGGGAATGAGGAAGGCTGCACGGACACATTCCTGCTCTGAGGAAGAAATCACGTTCATCGTTAGCAGGACACCCGTGCCCTCTGGACTTCCCTCAGAATGGTCAGCAGCTCCTACCCAAAACATATGCAATGCTGCGTTAATTTTCTCTGTCAAAATTCTCTGAGCTTTTTGTCTTGAAGATGATTTTAGAAAACTCCAAAGAGCCAGCATACAGGGCAGTTCTCACACATGTCACTAGCCCAGGCTGTCCCAATGTATTCTGACAGGTTACTGTCAGCTCTACGCATGGCCCACAGCTCCTCAAACTGCTGCCTCAGAATGATCAGGCTAAAGGAAGAGTCTGAGGCACAGCGGGCATCTTACTGTGTTACTGAAGCTGTCTGTCCTAGAAAGGGGTGGGTCTTCGGTGGCATCCCATCCCACAGAGCTTCGGGGCACTGGAGCCTTCTTGGCATCGTTTTTCTGAGCAGGGGGTGAGAGCGGTGCATCCTTAGACTTGGGGAAGAGGACTTCGTGGTCTCTGATCATCATGGTCATCACCCTTTGGATCTGAGGAGTCCCTGAAAGAAAGAAGAGATTTGCCATGCTGGTACATAGAGCAGGAGCCCAGAAGCACCCAAGGGTTACCACCCTCCAATAGGGTATTTTCACACCCTAAAACCACAGGCTTTATTTGCTGTAATGGGGCCCTTTTTAATTGCTTACTGTAGAATATTTTTAATGAGAAGATTACTAAAATAAAGATACATAGGGGAGATGAGCAATGAGCCACTAAGGACACTTTCCACCTATATTCCCTTGGGTCAGACTGTATCAGACAACAGGTATAAAAACAACAGGCAATGTGTGTGTGTGGGGGGGGGGGTTAATCTTTCGCTTCTCCTATGGTTCTCAAGATGATCTGTCTTCTTATTACTCCTGAAGCAAACAGGTGTCAGGAACGCTTCCTTCTCACATGCATGCACGAATCCTCTCGGTCAGGTCCTTTGTTTATTGAGCCAAGACACAACCCTTAGGAAGCTTTTCAGCCTAGCTTTACAGGAACTTTTTTGTGAAACCTGCTTGTAAAACAAAACCCTGTTTGCTTCTCTTGACTAAGGGTATGTTAAAGTCATAAAAAGACTGGGAAACACTAGTTTACTGGCTTGAGATTAGACTGCTGTGCTCCATGACCATTGGGCAGGGGATGTAATTCCTACGCTGCTGACCTCATGGGCGTGTCTCCATCAGTCAAAGAGAGTTTATATATCTAGGTTGGGTATTGGGTTACACTTCTGACTGAGCATTACCATACTTATAAAGCCTTTGATTAACATTTTAAAAAATTGTATAAAAACAAAAAGGAAAAGGGGGCACGGGATAGGGGTTTTCTAGGGAGGGGAAATGGGGAAAGGGGATGGCATCTGAAATGTAAATAAAATATCCAATAAAAAAATCCAAAAAAAAAATATTAAGAATGTCACTTAACAGACTTGACAGGTAGGTTGACTGTCAATCTATAGAGTAAACCCATCGAAGCATCATACTGTATCACAAAAAAACAATGTTATATTGTGATTGTATAACTAACTATAATTATAATCATAATTGTATATATTAAAAAAAGAAGAAGAGGGAAGTGGCAAGCTCGGTAAGCTGCAGTACAGAAAACAGACACTAGGGGCAGTGTTCTCGCTGTCATTCCCTGCGTGCTGCTCCCCTGCAGAATCAGCCTGTGTACCTCTCATGATCACAGCTGGGTCTTCAACCTTCGACCTGATGAGGTTCACTCCAATCACAGTGGCCAGGTTGTCCACGCTCATCTTGTTGACGGCACAGTTCAGCTGAATTTCATGCAGAAATCTGTGGGCAACAAGAAACCCCATCTTAGACAATGGAAAGTGCCCAGGAGAGAGCGAGAGCACTCCCTGGACCCAGCAGCTGTACACTTGTTGAAATCTAGCTCTTTCCCCTGTTTCTGGAATGGTGTGAACTGGCTTTGTCTGCAGGGCTTTCTGGAAGTTCACAGGCCAAGGAGAGATGGGGAGCCATGGACTGTTCAGTTGCCGGGGGATGGGTAGGCTGGAGGTGGAAAAAATCTCACAGCGATGGTTGCTTGGGAGGAAGAGGTGACTTTAAGGATACAGCTACAGTGATTTGCCTTTATCACTAGCTTCTCAGTTCCCATCTCACCCATGTCTCCCAAGAGAAAAAAACATGTCTGTGAGAAAGTCTTAAATGTGACAGGCAAAACGTCTCCATGGTACCTCCTCATTCTCACCCTTAGACTGGAGAACAGAGCATCTCTCACTCTCGGCAGGCGCTCAGTCCTACTATACCTCCCTCCACCCACCAGAAGCCTGAAGTCCTTAGATTTGTTAGAAAAACAAAAACAACTAAACAAATCAGTAACGGAACTCAGGATATTTTTAAAAAGCATTTAAAAGTGGGTAGACTGAAATACCATAAAATTTAGGTTATTTATAAAATTTATTTCAAAAGAATTTTATTTATAAAATTAGGAGAAATAAAAAATCATATGTTCAAATGATGAAAATTATGAGATATTATGGGATAATTTATTTTATGACAAAGAACATGCTTTTTATGAATATAAAACCATTCTCCTGCAGTTTTACTGCAGGAAAAAAGATCCACCAGAATCTAGAACACCCAAGAGCAGGAAGGCATCACTGGATAAGGGGTTGCACGTAGTGCTGGTCCTTACTTACAGTTCTTGTCTCTTTGTGGTCTTCAGATTAAGTCAGAATCATCTTTATAACTTGGAAATAACATCGCAGTATTTTTGAAAAACAAAAAACTGAGGTGTGTATGGGTTGAAGGTGTCCACCACAGCAGATCTGGGCTGGTTCACCTATAAGGTGTTGCCACAAGGACCTCACATAGTAGGTCCTCAAAAAAGGCTGCAGGAAAATATAAGTGGTGGCCTAGAATGAATACTTCCAGGGTGTTAGTTTCAGGGATAACAGGCATTTCAGGTTCTCTTGCATGCCCTGGACAGGTCTGAAGGAAGGAATAATGTATTCTGTGTGCAGCTTCTCAGGGATTCCTGATGACCACTCTGTCACTAGTATGTAAATAGAGCCGGGCTTCTACCATTCTGGACCAGAATCAGTGACTTTAGGAACTTTCTCTTCTACTGGGTGCTTCTTCCTGATGTGGCCAGAAACTGCGGCTCTACACCTGGAGGCTCACCTGCAGATGTAGCTCAGGAGGTTATAGTTGTCTCGGGGAAGGCTAGAAAGCTGCTTCACCAACTCCTGCTGAGCCTGGAAGAGATTTTTGGCACTGGTAAACAAACCTACTGTCCTGCCCATTTGTTGGCAATGAGTGCAGAGGTGAGTAACAGAGTGGTGAGTCT
This sequence comes from Rhabdomys pumilio, assembly GCA_030674055.1. Lineage (NCBI taxonomy): Eukaryota > Metazoa > Chordata > Mammalia > Rodentia > Muridae > Rhabdomys > Rhabdomys pumilio. The sequence goes on from JANHMN010000008.1 coordinate 24,059,018, forward strand.
GTATAGGAAGAAAACATTGGTTGTCTCCCCTGTTCCCACAGTTCTGTGAGTTAAAATATTTGTAAGTAACTGTGAATTCTCAGAAAATTGGAGCCTAGACCAGTCTTGAACTCCATATGTAGCCAGCGGTGATCTTCGACTTCTGATTCTCCTGCCTCTACCTTTGGAGTGTGTGCCGCCACAGCCAGTCTGTGCCGGGCTGAGAATCAGACCCAGGGCTCTGTACATGCTAGGCAATCACTCTACTAACTGAGATATATTCCCAGCTAGCATATATTTTTTTGTATTGTGCATTTAAAAAGCCTGCTTGTAATGATGTCGCTCACCCACTCCTGACCTTCATAGTCCTGATCTTGAGCTCTGGACTATCTGATAACTGACACTCGTGATAATGTTCTCAATGAATTAGATACCATGATCCAATAAACAACAAACCACAACCTAATATCTCAGCACTACCTTAGAAGTAGTGAGTCAATGATTCTGCTGAGAACTTCCGGGAAGCAGGCCAGACTGGCCATGCTGGAAGGCATGCATTCGGAAGGGCACCTCAGGTTCTACAATGGCTATAGATTTCAGATGTGGCCATTTGAAGATCACGTGTGCCAGGGACAGGAAGGACAGGACTCTTTGCTCTTGCCAACCACAGCTGCCTGCAGAGTCTGTGATCACCCTCTGATGACATGTGGAATGACTCTTTTTAGGTGTTTTTCAAGCCTTATCATTCCCAAAGGAGATCTGAAATGCCCCTGTAAGTCAAGGGTTTTCGTTGTCTTCTGTCAACCCTACAATACCCACAACTCAGATACAAGACTATGCATCAGACTGTGCAGCCTAGCTTTTTCCTTGAAAAACAGCTACAACTGTTGGCTGAATCATTGTTGCTGTCTTCCTATCTGTTCTCTTCCTGACTTAACTTGAAATGTAGAATAGTTGTTTGTGCCAGAATCCTTATAGCCATGGCTTCCACGAGCAGTCAACCCAGGAAATTCCAATAACAATTTTCTCGCTGGCCCAGGTGCCTTGTGACTTAGACTATATCATGAACACCGAAGAACAGAGAAGAAATTGTTCTACTACAAAAAAATTATTAAAGTAACAAATTAGTTTCATGTGCCTTGCTCCTCCAGACAACCCTAGGCAATGCAGATAATGACATGGTGGGAATTTGTGCTGCTCCGTACAGTAGCTAATTGCCATATGTAGCTCTTCTGCTATATTAGCCATATTTTGTGGACATATCACTTGTGGCTAGAGGTTAACACATGGAACAGTGATAAGATTACATCGCTATGGAAATTCTATTGGTTTAAGTAAATACACGGAATCTCATAGAATATGCATGAAGTGCCTATTCTTAGTTATCAACCTGACTGGGTTTAGAATGACCAATGGATACATCTACAGGGGATGCATTTCAGGGAATGTTTGACTGCAGCGGGAAGCCCCACCCTGATGGTGAGCAGTAGCAGTTCATAGTCTGGGATTTTGGTAAAAAGGAGAAAGCAAATTGAGCACAGGCCTTCATCTCTGTGATTCCTGACTGCAGATGCAGCATGACCAGCGGCCTGTGCCTCTGCTGCTATGCCTTCTTTACCATCATAAACTGTATCAACTGAGACTTCCTAGGTTGCTTCTGTCTGGCGCTTTGCCACAGCAATGAGGTAGTAACCAATACACAGTATAATTTACCAAATGGAAGAATGGCAGTCAATTCCAAGTCTTTTGTGCTGTTTTACCAGTGAGAGTGGCACATCGGCCTGGCATTGTTGCTGTAGTTCCAATCTGATAACATATCCTACCAAGGGGTGTGACCCCCCACTCTCACCTACTAGAACCCTGTTTAGAAAATTAATTGCTTTTTTTGCTTTCTTCTAAGTAAGACAACCAGCTGGAGAGACACCAACCTTTGCCTCATCTGCATTCATGAGCTGCCCACAGAGCAGAAAGCCTTCGTACTGACTCCAAGGAACCGCAGGCTCTGGCAGGTCTCGGAGGTAGAGCTTTAATAGAGAGGCCACCGTGTGCACATCTGTGTCCCTGAAAGAAAATAAGCTGTACTTAGTGTACAGGACCTCCCACCTGCCCCGAGGGACCACTGTGTCAGAGCATGAACTAGAGAGGGGCAGCTTACAAAGGACCAGAGTCCGGTAAACTTGAAGCAGCCCCAGATACCAGCTTCCAGAACAGCTCCAACTCACGTCCCTCTGCTTCCACATGGCTGCCTCGAGGGTAACTTTAAGGTTCCCCTTTTCATGACATTCTCTTTAACTATTTTGATCTTTTCTGCTTTCTTCAGATCACTTAATACCTTACAATTAGTGATGTCTTTCCATGGTTTCAGTAGTAAACCTGAGAGATGTACCTAGTTCCAACCGGCTACAGCACTGAGGGTATACATGTTACCAAACACTGTGGTGGGTGCTGGGATGTGAGAAGCCCAGGACAAACTCAGGAGGTCAGAGCGTAGAAAGGGACAGCTTGGAAGACACATGTGACTCTTTAGAGGAAGTCAAGCCAGATGATGGGGGAGATCTGAAAAGCACAGGTGTGGCCTCCAGAGTGAGAAATGCCCCCACCCCTGACAGTCTGAGATGCTATTTAGTTGAGTATGGGCAAGGCAAGGCTCTGCGGCTCACCTTCTAATGTTTACAGCAAATGTTACCTCAACTTAGGAAGCAGATCTGGCCTAGAACCTGCATTTCTGTATAGGCTGCTAGCTGGAAATTATTACTACTTTTTTTTTAAATGCTTGAGGAAAAAAATCAAAAACCATCTATCTCATGACATGTGAAACTTATATGTACTTTCAGCTATAGTATCAATAAAATAAGTTTTGGAGGAACACAGCCCTGCTTATTCCACACTCCATTCCTAACTCCCCCAATCCACTCCTCCCACCTCACCCCTGCCTCTGCAGCTTGTGAACTTGCTACCTTTGAGAAAGAACACAGAGATTCATAGAAAACTATCTGGACTCCAAAGCAGGAAATTTAGGCCGGGGAATGTTCTCTTAACATGAACATTCAAAAATATCCTACCTTATTGAGTCACTGTCTAAAAATACCCCTGAGAAAAACCCAGCTGAGGAAAACCTTTTATGAAAGCACCTGAGCAGGGGACAGAAGACTTGTGACCTGGCACTCTATAGGGGAAGGATTCTCTGAGATGTCCCATGGCACAGTCTATCCAGTATATTTATCGTATACAGGGACTCAGACTTGTCCGTGGCCTCTGCTCTACCCCATCTGCAACAAAGCTCCTGCATCCTAATCCTTCATCTCAGATGAACCCCTCAGAGTCCCCTCTTTCCACTCTGGTTCTGAAAGCCACTACCATTCCCAACCCCTGCCCTTCCCATCCTATCCACAGCCAGCACGGCCCCCACATACAGAGTGGGGATAAAAACTGTCAGTGAGAAACACAGCATCAGAGATAAGGAGGAAAAAGAGGCCCTTGAAGAGAAACCTCAGCTTAAAATGAAGTTTTATCAACTGTAGCATTTGAGCTCTGGAAATTCGGACCTGTCCAGATGTTTTCTTCTTATACAAATTGCCACTTGATAGACTATACATTTTAATTCATTTCTCTACTTGAGCCTAACTATGTGAGAACTTTTCTTTTACATGGTTTGGTGTATTGTCTAATACCATCTAATATTTAAGTAACCAAGTACTTCATGAATTAAAATTCTTATTTACTTCATTAAATTCTTATATTTTCACCTGTCCAAAAAAAAAAAAGACATTTTATCACAAGAGACTGAAGATGGCAAAGATATCCAACATTAGAAACAGAAAGGTAAGCTGATTGCAGTGCACACCTTTACTTCCAGCACTGAGGAAGCCCAGTGGGGGTGGATCTGAGTTTGAGGCCAACCTGGTCTACAGAGTGAGTTCCAGAAAAGCCAGGGCTACACAAAGAAATCCTGTCTCAAAAAAAAAAAATCAAGAAAGAAAGAGAACAAAGAAAGAAAGGAAGAAAGAAAGAAGAAGGAAAGAAAGAAGAAAGAAAGAAAGAAAAGAAAGAAAGAAAGAAAGAAAGAAAGAAAGAGAGAAAGAGAGAAAGAGAGAAAGAAAGGGAAGGGATTATAGCCACAGATACAATAGGGGTAGTTTGAAGATTATATTATATTATATTATATTATATTATATTATATTATATTATATTATATTATATGGTATTATTAGAAAGCCCAATTAATTTTGACAAGGATGATGCTGGCAGTGCCTGAGCTTAGCTTGGCTAACTGCTCATTCTAGTTTATTGGGTCTCATCATCAATGACCCATTTTTCTGGGGACTTCTCGAGTTCCTCCAGACCATGTCAAGCCTGAAGTCTCAGTTATCTCTGGTTGTCATTTTCAGCACTAACAGGATGGAACTGGTGCTGATTTCTCTGTATGGGGGGAACCCCACTGTGTTAGTGCTGACTCCAGGGTCACCCTTAGGGTCTAAGTCTCCAGGGTCATTCTCCTGAGCTGGCCATCCCTCCAACCCAAAGGATCAACCTTAAGGACTTTCTTTGTCTGTTCTGAGTCCTGGGCCATCTTCGCTGGCCCTGTCATGTTGCCATGGAGCCTCATATATGCCATGTAGCCTGTCTGTCTGTTATCACAGAGGGGTACGGAGATGGGGGCTATATCGGTGCTGTGACCAGGAGGCATCCAAGCCAAGTAAAACCTGACAAGGATTTTTTAAAAACTGTTTTTGTATGTGTATGTGTGTGATGTGTGTGTTTATGCATGTTTACATGCATGTGGGTACACATACATGTGTGTACATGTTTCTGTGGAGGCCAGAAATCGACATGAGTGCCTTCTTTGATTTCTTTTCACCTATCTATATTGAGGTACAACCCTTCACTTGAATCCCAAAGCTCAGAGATTTGTCCAGTCTAGCTATCCAGCTGGCTCTGGGGGAATCTCCTATCCCAGCCTCTGAAAGAGTGGGGTTACAGACCATAATGGTCACCTTCCACTTATTGCTGGGGATCTGAATTGTACCCTCATCTTTTCTTGTGCAGGAAGCTCTCTAACCACAGATCCATCCCCCTAGCCCTGCAAGGCGGCTTTTGCATTTGCCCTCCCCTGTTTGGTGAGAACCATGCACATCTGTGCTAGAATCTCACTAAGCAACAGCCCCAAGATTCTTCTGCTCAGGTGAAACTAACAGCAGCAGACCACTGGATGGAACCAAGTGTATGGCCTTGCAGAAGATCGAGGTGGTGCCCACTGGCCCTATGGTTGGGATGCCAGGCAGGGGCTTCTTGACCTTACAACTCCTTCTCTATCTCACTGATGGATAAAAAATTATGGTTAGGGTTCAGAAGAACTAAAAATATAGGAAAGGTTTAGTTTAATCACACAGCTACGCCTGTGGCAAAAGCCTGCTAAGCCATGGTCATCTGTAGGTGCTGGGACGTATGCTTTGAAGAAAACTTGGCCCTAAATATATTGGAAGTTAGCTAAAAGACAAGAACAAAAAGAATTATACATTCTTCTCCAAATAAGATTTGTCCACTCAGTGGCATATGGACCCAGGAGTTAGCTGTACAACTCTCTCTCTCTCTCTCTCTCTCTCTCTCTCTCTCTCTCTCTCTCTCTGTGTGTGTGTGTGTGTGTGTGTATGTGTGTGTGTCTGTGTGTGTCTGTGTGTGTCTGTGTGTGTCTGTGTGTGTTCTTCCTTCTTCTAAACTCTGAGTTTCATGGAAATTAAAGACCACAGTGCCACCAACCACATCAACTGGGCCGAGTTTAAGCTGGCATCGAAGCAGTCATTTGGGAAATCCTAGCAACAGTGTCTTTCCTTTTGGATAATGGACTTTACTTTCCAAGCAATAATCCACACATATCTTTTGATCAACTTCAATATAATTAAAAATTAGGAAGAAAACCAGATACAGTGACAGTGAGCATATTGGAATAGGTACCTGCTTATAACATGTAACAGACTGAGCCGTTCAAAGGACTCATAACTTGCTGCAGTTCTGATGCTAACAACTATACTGTTGCTTGCATAAACTACATGAGAAATTAACCTAGGGTATACTAAGGGCAGGAGAGATAGTCCTACGGTGGATCAAACTAAGACCATGACAGAGCGGGCATGGAGAGAAAGAGATGGCCTCAGCGATGCTTCAGTATAAAACAAAGAAGAAAGATGGGCTGCGCTGGTGAACAGAGCGAGACTGAAAGGGAAGAACGTGAGACTCCTGCACAAGAATGACTCAACCTCCAGAACTTTCCCCTCTGTACTCAGTAACTCCAGGGGATTTCAACCTTTGTAAACTGGGCAGCATTCAGGCCCATTGTACCAAATCTTGTTTGATGAGCTGCTAATTTGGAAAGAGTGGTTGGTCTTAAGCCAGCAGTACAAGTGTGAGCATGCAGTGTGTGGTGAGGCTGTACCAGCTAAGCGTGGCAGAGGTCATACTTGCTGGGCGCCTGGAGAAAAAGATGAACTGTGAGAAGTGTCACCACACCAGCTATGCTCCAAATAGGGCTGGAAACCTTTGATGAGGGTAGGTAGCGAATGCCAGGCTGCCATGTGTGTCTGACTCTGTGTGTGTGTCTGACTCTGTGTGTGTGTGTGTGTGTGTGTGTGTGTGTGTGTGTGTCTGTGTGTGTGAATCTGTGTGTGTGTGTACTGCAGACAGAAGGCTCAGAGCTGAGTTCAGAGTCACATATGAGAAGTACTAGTTCTAGCCACACCTGGAATGCTCGAGAAGACAGACGTGTTTATATGCAGCTAGCGCTGTTCTTCATGATTCAAGCCTGCATGACAAGGATGTTCTTACGCGAAGCCTCAGCTTCCCCCCATGGTCTGCATCCTAAGCATCACTTGAATCTGCCCAAACATACCCTCATATAAACCATCTGCACACTCTGTGCTCAGGCCCCCAAACCCAGAATGGCAAGCAGAACAAACTCCTTGTTCTACTGTGATCTGCAGCTTCCGCATCCTCTGTGAAGGTTCCACTAGGTTCTTTCTCCCCTGGATAAAGAACCACTGGACAGAGGCAGACAGGTCAGACACCCATAAAGACAGCATACCTATCAAAGGAAGGCCGCTCCCCTGCATCGAAAGCATCTCTCAGCTGCTTCACTAGGTTGTCCTGCCCTGGCAAGCGGAAGATGCCCTCCTCACTCACACCGTGCTCCAGGATGAACTCAGTGCACTTCTCCACCAGGATGGGCACCAGGTGAGGGCCAAACTTCTGCTCGTAGGCCACAGTCTCATCCAGACGCTGGCCAAACACCGCTGGGAAGAAGAAATATGGAAACCCTGAGTTATCCTGACCTTCGTTGAATCAGTGGGTAGTCAGGGGCTTTGCACATTTGTTTTTAAAAAAAAAATATTATTATTATTATTATTATTATTAATTATTATCATCATTACTATCTTACATGTACAGGCGTTTTTCTGTGTGTATGTCTGGGCACCACATGCATGAATGTCCTTGGAGGCCCGATGGGACCCGAGTTACAGGTGGTTGTGAGCTGCCTTGTGGGTGCTGAGAATCAAACCCAAGAGTTCCTCTGGAAGAGTATTCAGTGCTCTTAGCCACTAAGGCATTTCTCCAGACTACTTTTTTTCTTTGAAAATGTTATTTATTTTTTCATTTAACTTTTGAGAATTTCATGCATAAATACTGTATTTACATCGTTTCCACCCCCACTCCCTCACTTCCAGCTCTCTCCGTGTGCCCTGCCCCTCCCTCAAATCCATAGCCTTTTCCTCTTTAATTATTCTTTCAGACACACATGCCCACTCGCACGTGCACATGCCTGCACACACACAAACACATCTGACTAAATCCATTAGTGTTGCTCCGTGCAGGTGCTTGGGGCTGACCACTTGAGACTGCAGAACCTATCCGGGTACATGCTCCTGGAAAGACTGATTCTCCTTCTCTCTCATTGGCTGTTGTTTGATTGCCAGTAGCTCTTCATCTAGGGGCAGATTCTTGTGAGATTTCCTCCATCGACATTGGTGTGTCAGCTGGTGTTGTCATCATTTGTGTTTATTTGGCTATATTTTTGAGCTTTTATGGGTACACAGCCCATGCCATATACAGCAGACACTATCTTCCAGCAGAGCTCCTGGTCCTCTGGCCCTTACAATCTTTGGTCCCCTCCTTCATGACATTCCTGGAGCTTCAGAGTTGTATTTTAGATTGGGGTTGGGCAACACAGACTCAGTTGTTCTCTGAATTTTTGAAACAGATGTGGACTTCTGTAATGATCTCCACCTGCTGCAAAAAGAAGCTTCTTTGGCAAGGGGTGAGAGCTACACTCATCTGTGGGCGTAACGATAAGTATTTAGGATGCAGTTAGAAATCTCTCAGGTTTAGGAAAGGGCTGGAGTAGGCTTTCCTCTAGGGTCCAATACCTCATTGGCCATCAGTAGTTGGCTAGCTTTATAGTATCAGGTATGCATTCCTTCCTATTGAGCAGGTCTTCAATCCAATTAGACAGCTGTTGGTTGCCCCCAAAATATAAGGGCCGTCATTGCACCCTTGGGGATGTCTTGCCATTCTGCTCACTGCTGTGGCTTCACAGTTGGGCAGAGCTATTGATTACTTTCCTCCTTTGGCAGGTTGCACAACACCTTTTGGTACTAAGAAAGCTAGTGCTGAGGGAAAAGCTGCCAAGTGAGTTCCAGCCGAATTCTTCTAAGTCTTATATCTATTGAGTGTGGTGTCTTCGGCAATAGGATTCTAACTCTTGGGAGGAAACCAAGAACAGCGCAATAGCTTATATTTGGGGAGTCTTTTCCACTGTCCTGACCAATAGCTCAAAGGGAGGTTTCCATGCCTGGCACTGGGGATTGTGTTAGAGAGTCTATGGCTCCTGTGGAGAGCATCCTCGATGGAGCAGAAACTCAAAGGAATAGAATTGGTATTATAAAGGACTTACTAATAGGTTTGCTTAGGAGACATTCAGTCACACAAGTACAATTTAGAGATAAGAGCACTGTCTCCAAAATACCCTTCAAATAAGTAGTATGCTGACCAGGCCTGTTAGAGATAAGTGACATTTAGGGTTAGGGTGCTAGGATATAAATATTTATTCACTAGGATTGACCAGCCATAGGCTCTATGGGGGTTTGAGAGAGAAGGCCCCTCGTATGTTCGTAGATTTGAATGCTTGTTAGCAGAGAGTGGCACTATTTGAAAGGATTAAGGGCTGTGTCTGATTAGAATTCTGTCACTGGGAGTGGGTGGGCTTTGAGGTTTCAAGTGCCCAAGTCAGGCCCAGTGGCTTGCTCTTCCAGCTGCCTACCAGTCCCAGTGTAGATCTGTCGGATACTTCTCCAGTACCATGTCTGCCTCCACGCTACCGTGCTCTCCACACCTTCATGACAATGGGCTAAATTTATGAAACTGTAAGCAACCCCAATTAAATACTTTCTTTTATAAGAGTTGCCAGTGGTCATGTCTCTTCACCGCAATAAATCAGTAGCTAAGATGTACCTCTAAGGAGCTGCTCAAGGTGGGCAGTGCAGTCACAATTAAACCCTGGACTACCATTAAGGACCCTGTGCTTTGATCAGCAAAAACATAATTCTGCCAGGTGAGCAAGATGACCCTGGGTAACAACTATCTGAGAAAGAACAACTGTGTGCTTAAAATAATTCTGGCAATATGTAATATCTTTGCTGTGTAAATCTCCTATCTGCTAAACAGCCAGACTTGCAGTCTCCTGCCTCTGTTTGAATTATTTGAAGTGTAACCTGGGGTTGGGACCTAAAAGAGATTTAAGGATGGCAGAGAGTGTAAAATTCATAAGCCTAAGATGTATATAAGCTACTAAAATCTTCTGTTGGGGGTCGACTCTTAGTTAGCCACTATCTATCTATCTATCTATCTATCTATCTATCTATCTATCTATCTATCTACCTATCTGTATATGTCAGCCACACATATCAAAGAGCTTTTCTTCATCTCGGGGTGTATGGATTGACTTCTCACTGAGAAAGCATATTATTTCCATTACGCTATGACAGATAGTCCACTGCATCCCAGGTCCTCACTGCCTGAATATGCCCTGCCCCAGCTACTGATCTGGCAAGTTTATCAATGCCTCCAAGGCTCAAGGCGGTTGACAGTGAAGTGATTGTAACAGTGTTGTCACCTGGGGTGGCTGTCAAGGTGAAATGAATGAGCAGAGGTAGAGCAGGGAACTGACAAGCTTCCTGGCACACAATGCTCAGGAGAGGCTGGGTGGTATGGAGACTGGAAGAAAACAGTCCCAAGAGACAGATCAGGAAACACAATTGATCCATCTCTCAGGTCTTCTTTAATGTCATTATTCTAAACTATTAAAGGTGGCACAGAAAAAAAAATCAAGAACTGAATTCTGCTGGCATCACAGAGCATCAAAGGACAAGGTCCATCGCTTGGTTATCTCATACCGAATCACGCCGTTATGGCATGTCTTAGAACTCACTGTTTGCTCTACTGTCAAAGGCATGGCTACAGCAAACACACTCACTGGAATGTCTACACCCACAGGCAGAATGTCTGATTATTGTTGAATGAATTAATCAGTGTTTGGATAGATGAGTGCAGATATTTCATGCTGTCCAACTATTTTCTTAGAGCAATTTTCTGCATGTTGAACTGGGAGGGAGGGTCAAGTGGTTTGACCCAATGGTATGCAAATTGCTTTGCAAAAGTATTTTTCCAAATTACACAGCCTCCAGCAAAGCAAGAGTAGGCGAGCTCCACCTCAGCCCTGTCAGCACCAGGCTCTGTAATTTCCCCACCCCTCTGCTTGACAAGATTAGATCTAAATGAAGACAGCCACTGCCCACGTGTATTTCCTGCAGGTTCCCAGGCTCCTCTGTACCCTTCAAGTTCAGAAGGCGATGGCTTTAGCATTGTCCAAACCTTTGTCCTAGAGGCTGGTCCTTTGTGAAGTCTCTTGGCTCTCTGCCTGACTCTCTGGCTGTCTTCTATCCAGACACTAGTTAATATGGATTCCATCTCTAAAGATCTGTATTGATTCCTGATTCCTGGTGTCTTCTTAGCCTCTGCTCCAGTAGCTTGCATTTTCAAAACCCTCTGCTGCTTACCTTTCCAGCCCACTGGTCTGTCTGAGCACCGGTACCCTGGTTTTGAGGTCTTAAACCTCTTTCCCAGTTGGTACAGCAGTGTTCTATTACTGGCCCCGGCGCCCTTGTGGCATTTGGTACTGGAAGTTGGCAGTATCATCTCTAATCCCAAATCTGCCCAGATGTTGCCTGTTTGACTTTAGTGCATCTCAGTGCTGGCCTGGCACCCACCTACCATTTTGTATGACCCACTAACATGTATTCAAAAGCACCTCATCCTGATGGCCCTAAAACACGGTACTCTCCAGCTCCTATATCCTCAAAAACTCTTCTCCCTCCCATGTCTGCTCCCTTTCCTGCCTCCTGGAATTCCTGTCTTTCCTGGGCTTTTTCCAATATCATCACATCTGCCAGGCCTTCTTGTTTTCAGACAGAGATACTACATTCCCATTCCATGTGCTCTTCTTCCTCTCTGCCCGTTCCACCAGACTCACATTGTGCTATTATAACTTGTGTGTCTGTCAGTGTCTGAGCATGTGAACATAAGTTCCTGTGGCTAGAAACACTGGGAAGGTCTCTTTTCTTCCCCCAGCAGGTCTGGGACAAGAAGGATGGCCAACAGATTTTGCTGACTTACTTGGTAGGTTAATATCTATAACCAAGTGTTTCCCAATAGCTCATGGTTATTTCAGCTTTTCTTTGGTTGAATCGCTAGCAGTCATCTCTCTCATGGAAAGTAATCTAGTTTCCCCTCTAACAGTCATCAAATGTCCTGAAAGGGTTGACAGCAGCCATGTGGAATGACAAGTGGCACAAAGACCCTGTCATTGCCTCCAGTTAGCCAACTTCCCATTATGAAAGTGAAAGGACCACACGATATACAGCAAGAGCATCCATCCGCCTTCCCTCCACTCTCTTCCTGTGTGCCCATCGGCCTCCTCCAGTCTGTGTTCCCTCTACACTCTCAGCCACTCTCACATTGCTCTTACCAGGATATTCAATTCTCAATATTATTTTCCTTCTAACATCCCTACTCTGTCAGCTCCCACAACCCAAATATCTGACTTTCTCAGGCTACTGAGAACTACAAGGGTGTCATCACACAGGGACAGTGCCGTATCCTAGAATTGTGCCATAACCAGTCTTCATGAGATCTTGGTTCTGAAACTCTGCTGTTTCTGAGCTCCACTCCCTTTGTGCTCACTTTCCTACCCCTCCTTCCTGCCTTGGCAACTATGATGGTTTGAATATGCTTGGACCAGGGCGGGGCACCACTAGTAGGTGTGACCTTGTTGGAGTAGGTGTGTCACTATGGTTGTGGGCATTAAGACCTTCATTCTAGCTGTCTGAAAGTCAGTCTTCTGTTTGCCTTTAGGACAAGATGTTGAACTCTCAGTCCCTCCAGTCTCATGTCTGCCTAGGCACTGCCATTCTCCCACCTTGATGATAATGAACTGAACCTCTGAACCTGTAAGCCAGTCCCAATTAAATGTTATCCTTACGTGAGTTGCCTTGGTCATGGTGTCTGTTCCCAGCTATAAAACCCTAAGACAGTAAGTCAAGTGACTCCTTCAGGAGGGAAGTAATAACCTATGCTCGCTCCCCAGGCCCTTCCTCTTGGCCTTCCTCCTCTACAGGGTCATTCCTCTGTGTTCTTCCTCTACTTGCTCCTTTCCGATCTCGTCAACTCCATTCTTTCCACCTTTGCCGAGACTTACTCTTTGTGTGATAAAATTTTCTCTTTGGATACAAAGAGTCAAGAGTATCTAGCTCATGAATAAATTTTTACCTCGGTCCCACAAACCAGCCATCCTTGCCTCTTTTTCATTCACTGCTGGACTCACAAAATATCTGTCTCCCTCGGGAGATCGTTCCCTCCTGCACAGACCACTGAGTTTATTCAGGTTGAAGCTTCTCAACCCTTCAGAGTTTAGTTTCCACAGCTCCACTCTTTGCCTCAAAACTTCTCAGTGATTTCTGATGCCCTCCCAGTGACAAAAATCTTACCTTAGGTGATCCCATGCCTAGTGGTCTTCTCCAAACACTGACAGTGTTACCTCTCTTTTAATAACTCTTCATGTGCCTACAGAATTCTCATTCTCATCTTGATGGCTCCCCTATACCTCTTTTTCCTGTCTCCACACATTTGAGTACCACCTAGAAACTAGTAATTACTACAACCATTCCTACTCTTCCTCCCTCCTCTCTTCCCCTAAGTCCACGTGTAGACTAGTGATTCTTCTAGTGTCTTCTTCCATCCCTGCCCCCTCATGTTTTCTCTTTAGTCCCTGCTCCCCACAGCATTCCTTACAACCCTCAGCATTTAGTCAGTCAACAAAGTGCTAAGCGCCATGAGACCACAAAGCCTCTGACATCAGGTACCTAACCCAACTGGACCAATTCTAAAGACCAAGAGCATAACACCATAACATTGGAGTTATCCCTAGACACGGTCTCCCTCCAAATAGACCGCCCCACCCCAAAATACTGTAATCCACTCTATTCTCACGGCCCCTGTCTGTATTATTACAACCTGGAGGGAGGGACAACTGGGTTACTTCAAATTTCTTCTGCTTAATTCACAAAATCATTTATTAAAATAAAAAGTACCCTTGTGCTTAAAAACTCTCAAGTTGATGCCCTGCCCCCTGTACACCCAGTCCACTCATGTTTGGATGTCTTTAGAGAGGATACGGAGCCCTCTCTGAGTCCACAGACCTCCCATGAAAGCCACTCTTTTATCACCTCTTATGTAGTTTCTCGATGATTTATTTAAACAGCACTCTTCCACTGGGCTGTGAGTGCCTCAGAGACAGACAGCCCGTCTGGTTCACCTTCTATTTTTATCTCCTGGCACAGAGGCTGCCTTAGTCCTCAGGAACATTCCACCTGCTGTCTCCCAGGTTTCCCAGTCTCCACACTACCCCTCTAGTCAGCATTCTCCAAGCTCCCGCATGTGGAGCTTTACATTTTTCTAAACTGAGGAATTAAGCTTCTAGAGCTCCTCTCACTGCTTAATCAGCAGCTGGGGCACAGGAGGTCACACCCACCTCTTGCAATGCTTTCTCATGGCTCCCAGAACTACCCCCTCTGGTTCCTCATTCATACTGTTTGTCTGCTCTCACCCTCCTCCAATGCTTCTTCCTTTCTCCCTGACCTTCATGCCTTAGCTTCTGCCAGGCACCCTCTTCCCTGTCTTCACTCCCTGCCTTAGAAACGCATGCCTTGAAGTCCATCTATAGGATGGAGTCTCCAAACTTCCTATCTGTAGCTTAGAACTCAGCTAAAGTCATTCCCTCTAGGGAGAACTCATCACATGCCCTCAAGACATGAGGGCCACTGTGTCCCTTCTTCCATGAAAAAAAGCACCCTATGCTTGTCTTTGGCCAGGTTGTGTCATTTCCCACTGCAGGCCACACAGGAGAGTGGCATCCAAAGCAGCCCTTGAAGTCCGACATCTGCCCCGCCCCAGCACCCACTGAAATGCACCGACTGTACTGATCTTGTTCTCTAGGTCCGTGCCTTTACCTTTTCTTCCAGGTATACAGGGAAAAGCTTGGATGTAGAGACAGAAACAGAGGCAGCCCAAAGACCACAAGCCAGAGGCCAGTGAAGGAACAAGACAGTGGGGCAGGTGTGGCTCAAAGACAATACCCTGGCCTGCCCAGGTTGATTCTGCTCCTTCAGGGTATCTGGGATCCATAGTTTTGCTCTTGGCAACAGTGAATTGATACCTAATTAATTCATTCACAGGGGCTCACTGTCACTCTGAACCAATCAGAAAAAATGCTTCAGTTTTAACAATAATAAAAATTCAACCTATTAATTACAATCATCCTATGCAGTGGTAAATGTTGTGATTGCTAAAAGCTAAAAGCTAAAAGCAATATAATCTTCACAGCAATTGACTGGTTTGTTTTTTAACTTTATCATTTAAAACTTGCAAATCAGAAGATCACATTCCAGCTGGGTGATGGTGGCAAACACCTTTAATCCTAGTACTTGGGAGGTAGAGGCAGGCAGATCTCTATGTTGGAGGCCAGCCTGGTCAACAGAGCAAGTTCCAGGACAGTCAGGGCTTCACAGAGAAACCCTGTCTCAAAACAAAACAAAACAATCAAACAAACAAATAAAACTAGGCCCAGGTTAGGAATTTTTCTAAGACTATATGTCAGTCAGTTGACAAATGCCAATTAGCTGCACAGGCTTTGGGTCTGGCTATTCTTGGGTGTGACAGTTGACGGGTTTAATTGAACTAATCTGAAGCTGGAGACTAAGAAGCTGAACTTGAGTTTAGAGTTTGCCTAAAACAACATTCTCCCAACACCCCACCGCCAGGCCCTCTGTGCAGCAGTTTAATCTGTTTTTATTAAAAGTCAATGGGGGGGGCAAGCATGGAGCAGATGGTGGGGAGCGGCAGCTCTGCCCCCAATCTCACAGAACCCAGAGGAAGCAGGCCTTCCAGGAGCTCTAACCTGGGCAGTATCTTAGGTAAGGAGACTGCAACACTCACCCTAAACAGGGAGTAACTGGAACCCACTGGGACCCAGGAATTCATTCCTGGCCCGGAGCACTGGTTCCTTCTGGTCTGGGCCCAGGCACTGAGCACATCATGGGCCCCAGCTCTAACACCAGTAGTAACACTCACCTCACACAGTTCTGAAACAACCAAGATAAAAGGAAAGACAGACTCCAGTCAGAGACAGTGAGCGCAGGTAGCACTAAGGAGATCCAGATGGCAAAAGGCAAGCACAAGAAAATAAGCATCAGCAATGCAGGGTACTTGGCATCATTAGAACCTAGTTCTCCCACACTAGAAAGTCCTGAATTTTCCATATCATCAAGAAAGCACGATTCAGATTTAAAATCACTTCTAATGATGATGATAGAGAACTTTAAAAAGGAGATAAATAACACTCTCAAAGAATTTGAGGAGAATACAGGTAAAAAGGTAGAAGCCCTTAAAGAGGAAACACAAAAATCCCTTAAAGAATTACAAGAGAACACAACCAAGCAGGTGAAGGAATTGAATAAAACCATCCAGGACATAAAAATGGAAGTAAAAACAGTAAAGAAATCTCAAAGGGAGACTACCCTGGAGATAGAAAACCTAGGAAAAAGATCAGGAGTCATAGATGCAAGCATCACCAACAGAATACAAGAGATAGAAGAGAGAATCTCAGATGCAGAAGAAACCATTGAAAATATTGACACAACTGTCAAAGAAAACACAAAATGCAAAAAGTTCTTAATACAAAACATCCAGGAAATCCAGGACACAATGAGAAGACCAAAACTAAGGATAATAGGTATAGATGAGAGTGAAGATTCCCAACTTAAAGGGCCAATAGATATCTTCAACAAAATTATAGAAGAAAACTTCCCTAACCTAAAGAATGAGATACCCATAAACATACAAGAAGCCTACAGAACGGCAAATAGACTAGACCAGAAAAGAAATACCTCACAGCACATAATAATCAAAACACCAAATGCACAAAACAAAGAAAGAATATTAAATGCAGTAAAGGAAAAAGGGAAAGTAACATATAAAGGCAGACCTATCAGAATTACACCATACTTCTCACCAGATACTATAAAAGCTAGAAGATGCTGGACAGATGTCATACAGACCCTAAGAGAACACAAATCCCAGCACAGGCTACTATACCCAGCAAAACTCTCAATTACCATAGATGGAGAAACCAAGATATTCTACGACAAAACCAAATTTACACAATATCTTTCCACAAACCCAACATAATAAAGGATAATAGCGGGAAAGCTCCAATGCAAGGAGGGAAATTATACCCTAGAAAGAGCAAGAAAGTAATCCTCTTCCAACAAATCCTAAAGAAGATAGTCACACAAAGATAATTCCACCTCTAATAACGAAAATAACAGGAAGCAACAATCTCTGTTCCTAAATATCTCTTAATATCAATAGACTCAATTCCCTAATAAAAAGACATAGGCTAATGAACTGGATATGTAAACAGGACCCAACATTTTGCTGCATACAGAAAACCCACCTCAGTGACAAAGACAGACACTACCTCAGAGTAAAAGGCTGAAAAACAATTTTTCAAGCAAATGGTCCTAAGAAACAAGCTGGAGCAGCCATTCTAAAACCTCCAGCCTGAGAACACAAAGGAAGGGACTCATGGCTCCACCCGTATAGGTAGTTGAGGGTAGCCTTGTCAGGCATCAGTGGAAGTAGAGGGCCTTAGTGCCTGAAAGTTTGTATTCCCTAGTGATGGGGAATTCGAGAGCAGGGATTACTAGGTCTGTCAGATGATCCTGGGCCAGAAGGCTGAAGATCGAATGCTCCAATGTCTTGTAGTATAGGGACTGTCTAGGTGTTCAGCGGTCTCTATAAATTGGCTAAGTTTTAGAAGTTATGCTTTGTGCTTCCCATAATTTCAGTTAATTCAGTCATTCTGAATTTCTGATGGAGTTGAAGACTTATAGTCTCATAGCCAATCCCAGCTATTTACTTTGAGAGAAAAGATTTGAGAAGATGGTTTTTAGCTGACATTTATTCTAAAGCCAAGAAAAAAAGCCAGGTTCAGAACTAAGTCTTCTAGTTAGAAGAGATGACAGAGGTTCTATATAGTCAAAAAGAAAATGATGAACTGGGTAATAGGTCTATCTTGTACCTTACTGATACAAATTGGTATAGTTATGCTCTAATTGCATTTTGAGAGAAAAGTTTTGTTTTATTTTAACAGGAAGGGTGATATGTAGGAGGAGCTAAGGTAAGATGAGTAAGGAGAGGAAGAAGAGGAGTAAGGAGAGGAAGAGGAGGAGAGGAGTAGCTAGGAGATGAGAAAGAGAGAGGGAGAGGAAGGAGGGGGAGGGGAAACATGGAGGTGGATGTTAGCGTGTCTCCGCCAGTCAAAGGTAGTTGGTATATCTAGGCTGAGTATTGGGTTACACTTCTGATTGTACGGGCATCTTGTTATTGTGCATTACCAAACTTATAAATCCTTTGATTAATATTTTTTAAAGTTACTAATAAAAATAATAAATAAAAAATGGAAATGAGAAAAAAAAAGAAAACACAGTTCTTAGCTAGAACTTAGGGGAACTTTAGAAGGTGGAGCCTTCCTGGAGAAAGCGGGTCACTGAAGGCAAGCACTAAGGTTTACAGCATGGCCCAGTCTAATGTTCACTCTGCTTCCAGACTGTGTATGCAACATGGCCAGCTGCCTCCCCCTGCTGCATAGTTTCTCTGCCATAATGGACTCTATACTTTCTAACAAGCCCCAAAGACACCCCCTAAGATTGCTTCTTTGCTGAGAGCTTTCAGTGCCGCTTCTAGGAATTTGACATTTATCTCTGGGCTCGGACTAGAAAGGAGGCTCAGATAAGAATATTAGAAAGTGACCAGAGGGCTTTGTTTACTACTTTACTGAATTACTCTCTTGTGTGATCTCGTTTACTCCTTCGATTGATGACTTTGTCTTTGATCTAAGAACTGACCATGCTTGTCCGATATACCTAGAATGATATGAAAGCAGGCTGGAGAGATTAAAGCTGCTTCAGCCTCAGCATGGGCTGGAGTCATGTTAAAAAAAAAAAAAAAAAGAGTCAGTGGGACATTAGGCCACAGTCTTTTAAAAAAAAAAAAATTAAGAAACCAAAACGGGGGGGGGGGGGGGGCTGGGGAAATAGGCCAGCGGGTAAAGCACTTGCTGTGCAGGCACCAGAGCTTGGTCGTCAGTCTCAGTCCCCGTGAGGTGAAGACTGTCAGGTCCCGGGGCTCACTGGGCAGCCAGCCTAGGCTGCTTCAGTTCCAGATGTGTGAAAAACGACATCTCAAAACACCAGGTGGATGGCTCCAGAGGAATGACACCCAAGATTGATCTCTGGCTCCCATGTTCATGTACTCAACACACGTGAACACACACACACACACACACACACACACACACACACACACTTTTTAAAAGGGATGGGAATATAGCTCAGAGCATTTGTCTATGATGCATAAAGTTCTGGGTTTCACCACAGTGCACTCTTCCCCCCAAAAGTCACAGTAATAATGTCTGTGGCGTCATTTATGTCACAGGAGGATCCGGGGACAGGAATTCCTGGTGCTTCTCACAGTGCTCCAGCTCTGACTGTGCCATTGAGCATTCGCATCCCACCACCACCACCACCAGCCCCCACCCCGACACCACAGCCGCCCTTCTTCAGTTCCAAGACCCAGTCTTTGAACAGAAGAGCCTTGTCCTGAATAGCCTGGGGACAGTGACATCCCATTCTCACAGATGACAACTGCTCCAACTGTTTTTTTTTTCTTTCTGTCTCCCACGGTCAGCTCCAGAGACCCCTCCCCAGAGTGGCTACCAAACCCCAGGGCACTGACAGTTTAGGGAACTGAAAGCGCTAGCTCAGCCGTGCCCTCTTGCTTCTCCACTGTTATCTCTGAACTTTTCCAAATCCCTCCCTCAGTCAGACCCCAGCATAGCTCCCGTGCTAGCATCAAGTTTCCCAGGGCTCAGTCTCAGATGCATACCCTACCCTGACATGAGAGCCAGGGGCATTTGAGAAAAGTCTTCCTATCATGGAAGAATGATAAAACAGGAAAGAAATACCTTTCTTTCGGAGCTTGGGGGCTCTCTTCCTGACGTCCCAGCAAAAGAGCAGCGCCAAGGTGGGAAAGCCACAACCCAGTTCCCAGTGCGGCATCCTGGGGACGTGAGGCATGGCTGCTGAACCCTCTGCCTCTGAGGAGCCAGTCTGGCCTCTCCTGCACTGCAAGAGCTAACTGTCCTCTCTGGCTTCCAGATCAGCACATGCTTGCAGAGGCTGCTCAGGTTCTGACTCCTGGGAGGAATCCTAGGGATGTGTCAGCACCTGCCCAGCCCTTTCCCAACACTTCTCCCTACTCACCTTTACACACAAGAGGCTCCCTTGGCTTTCAGAGAGTAAACATAAAGCTGTCAGAGCACAATAAAAATAAGTGCCTCCTTTTACTTAGCAGCTAATTGTCAGCCGCCATTCAGGGGACAGCTCTGAGGTGGGCTAAAAGAAAGAGAGAAAGGAAGAAAATCCCACACGCAAGCGTTTACCAGCATTGCACCGTATATCAAACTGTCTGGCAGGAACACAGAACGGCACTTAGCCTTTATGAAGCCAGCCCACCCTCTCCTGGAAAGGCTTTCAGAGACGCGCATGGCTCAGTCAGGGTCTTCTGAGACAATGATCTCAGAGGTAGGCTGGTGGGTGAAGCGAGCCAGCTCCGCCTCTCCTGTCAGGAAGATGGAACAGATCTCCTGCAACTGACCCCAGTACCCTAGAGACCCTCGCAGAGACCCAGGCAAGGAGAGTCTTGCCAGGGAGGGCCCAGGGCAGTCTCACACTGCCAACCAAACATTCATCCTTCTGTCATTCCCCAGCCAGGAATCCGGATGCCTCTTTAACACCACCATCTCTGCCACATGGAATTCACACCCACTTCCTGGCAGCATCACCTCTAGAAGGCTGTGCAAACCTGTTTGATTCTCCCAGCTCCACCACCACCTTCCTGTACAAGCTGCCACCCACCCGCTCTTGCCTGGATGACAGCTCCAGTTTCATTTCTGGTCTACTGCTGCCTTCTCTGTAACTGGCTGCCTCCAGCCCAGGCTGTGATGTACACAGCATCTACAGTGATCTTCTCAGTATAATCTGACTTTACCACCTTCTTGCTTGAAACTTTCTCCTGTTGCTCCCAGTAACCATCACTAACTATCTCTTCTGCTCCTCTCACCCCACCCCCACACTCACTTTTCTGTCTCAAGACATTTGCAGCTGCTGTTCCCTTCGATACAGACACCATTCTGCCTCTTACTTCTCTGTCAGGTTCACCTCCCCTGGC
This sequence comes from Rhabdomys pumilio, assembly GCA_030674055.1. Lineage (NCBI taxonomy): Eukaryota > Metazoa > Chordata > Mammalia > Rodentia > Muridae > Rhabdomys > Rhabdomys pumilio. The sequence goes on from JANHMN010000008.1 coordinate 24,079,946, forward strand.
TATTTGGGGCTTGGTGAAACATTTCTAGTCCAAGGAAGCCTTTCTCACCTTTTTCACAAAGACTTACTTCATTTCATATATTTTTCTTCTGTAATACATTTTCAATTCTATTTCATGAGAGCAGGTTCTCATTCTAGCCCAGCCTGACCTGGAACTTACTCTGTAGCCTAAACTGGCATCCTCCTGTCTCAGGGTCCCAAGAGCTGGAGTCACAGGTGTAAGCAATCGCACCCAGCTTCATAATGTTTTTCAAAGGTATAATTTTATATTGTAACTTTGGGCTTTAAAAGTGAATTTTTGTGTCTTTTAGTAGAGTGTGAGTTTCTTAAGAGAATGCTTGTATTCTCTTCCCCCCTGGGGAAGACCACTGGATCTGTCCCCCTAGTGTTGGCGTGTGAGCAATACAGAGTTTTAAAATAAATGAATAAACATGTGTCTTGCTTATATTTAGGAGCTGGGGGAAGGGGAGATAAGATATTTAGTAGAAATAAATAAGAATTATCAGGCTTAGCTGGAAAGACTAGGTCACTCAGAAGAAGAGTGTTTGGCAAGGACTGCACATCCCACACGTTGCACTGAGCTATGGATTGTGAAATCGTGTTCTGAAGCATGAAAAAAAAAAAAAAAGCCAAAAGGCCAGAGGAAGAAAAACTCCTTGAGGCTCATAATAAGTAGTTATTTACGTGGCCTAAACCTTGGCAAATTCACAAAGACACTTAAACAAAGGAGTTGAACCCTGTCTTCAAACCGGAGCAGCAGAGAGAATGATGAAGCTTTATACACATCTCTTGTGCCCAGAAGCCACTGAACAAGCATCCAGAGGGAAAGGAGTCAACACAGACCCCATCTGCCGCCAGGACTGCCTGTTCCCAGGGCTCAGAAACCAGGTTTCCACCACAAGAACCTGAGGATGCAATCTCCATACTGAGAGGAGAATCTGGAGGATACAGGCACGCGCGCGCGCGCGCGCGCGCACACACACACACACACACACACACACACACACACACACACACACACACCGGAAGTGTGGCCTGGGATAAGCTGTCAGAAGTTAATGCTTCTGTTCTCTTTTCCTGCTTAACTTTGCAAGACTTTGAGATTACCCAGCTTCTAGGGTACGGCTGCTCTGGCCTGTCCATCCAGCTGGTCCTCTGTAAACAGGACCCGATGAAAGGCACCAAGCAGCTGCTCCCTAAGGAGATATGAGGGCCCTACAGAATCTGTCAGAAAGGAGGGACACCTGAGAAGCTAGGAAGCCTGGAGCAGAAAAACTCTTCAGTGACAGGACCAGAAAACACTGTCAGTTCTGCCCAGAGGGGCTTCTTCCCTTTAACGCTGCCACTCAGGCAGGCCACAGATGTGTCAGGACATTCTACTGTGGAAAGCCAAGCTTTTCATGTCCAGCTATCATTCTGGCGAGTTTCCATCCGTTCATTGGATTTTCTGATGGTGTCTTTGGATCCAAAGGAAACTTCAACAAGGCTTGCTGTTGATATGCTCAGTGGAGAATAATTCTAGAAGGAGCAACTCACTTTACTGAGCCTGTTCTTGGCCAGGCATTAGCTAATGGCAAGAATAGCCTGGGAGAGTGACCCAGAGTAACTCTGCAGTGGAGGGCCTCTTCCTTAACCCAGTCACTTAACACAAGCCACTCACCATTTTAATCCTGAGATACACACACACACACACACACACACACACACACACACACTTCTTGACATATAGATTGAAGATTTTATCCCAGTGAGGGAAGACTATGAACTAAAAAAATATTTAATAAGTTAGAAAGGATTTGTATGCTGCAGAGAAAATAAAGAACAGAAACTAGGAAGGGCTGACGTAGGCGGAGAAAGCTTCCAATGTTAAACAGAATGACCAGGAGGGGAATTGCTGAGGTGATTGTTTAGCAGAAACTTGAAGAAAAACCAACAAAAACTGACACACACACGTGATCAAGGCATGTAAAGGATTCTAATCAGCACACAGTGTGCAGGAGCTCTAAGGCAGGAGCACGCCTGTGGTGTATGAGGACGTTGATTATGGTACAGAAGATGATGCTGGAGTGGAACGGGCGTGAAAGAAGGGTCTAGAAAAGAAGGACAAAGAGCTAACTCTGGGAACATTGTGCATTGTGAACCAGTATAAAGCTTTTGGCTTTTACTTTGAGAATGGAAGAGAAGAAAAGGGTTGAGCAGAGGGGCCTTGACGTGACGGTTGTCAGGATCACTCTGATAAAGTGACATCAGCGTGTCAGAGGGCAGATATGGCAGCTTAGTGGGGGGTTTGAGCAGGGAAGAGTCTTTCTTGACCAGGCACAGGAGTAAAGGTAATGAGAGGTGGTCGAGGTGGACGTGCGAAACGTAGAACTGCCCTCGGGTTGGAAGGAGGGCAATGTGTCTTGGTGATGTCACTGCTTTCAAGAGAACATCTGAACTGACCCAGTTTCAGTACACTGATGGTGCAGTCCAAAGAGCCCTGGCCCCGCCCCTCTCCAGACAGTCTCCTGGGAACAGCCACCTACTCTTGCAAGACTGAGGTTCCTGCCTTAACCTGGGAAGAGTCAATGAGTGATGTCGGAGACTTCAGTGAAGCTCTGTGGTCTGCAACCTATGCCTGGTCTGTGGGAATGACCTTCCTAAGAAATGCTGTTATTATACTTGCCTTCACAAATCAAACTTTTACCTCCCCTGTATCCAGTTAATAATGGCTTAGAGATAAGTTAGAACTATGCATTCATTCTACATACACAGGACATCCCCGGCCTGCTTAGAATCAACTGACTTCTAAGAAAAACAACCTAATCGGTCTTACGATACTTTGGACTCCTGAGGTTCTGTGCTACCTGTCTCTCCTTCAACGCTCAGCCATGCCCCTGACTCAGAACAATAGATGTGCACTCAAGCTGGTGTGACTAGACTGAGGACCATTTGCTGAGAGCAGCAGGCTCATGAAAGCAACACCCCCCAAAAAAAATGATGCAAATAACACGCAGGTATGGACTGGTACTGACGGCCATAGCTTTGTGTGCTAAGTTGAGTCAGTAGGATCCTAAAAAGAGTTCCTCCCCTTGAGACTCCTATACAAGATTGATCAAGACAAATGTTCCTTATTCCTTTTTTGATGCTCTGTTCTCCATATTGTTCAATAAATAGAGAGGCCGCCTTTGTTCCGGAGGAGAGATCAGAACTCTTCAGTCTCAAGAAAATGACACCTAGGGTCAGTTTCCCTTATTTTACTATGTGGCATTGCCACATTGGTCTAGTGTGTATCCTCACTTCAGAGCTAACATTGTTCCCCAAACAAGCCCACAGTGCAGTCTCCTGGCTCCCCACCCCACTTCCACCCAGCCCCATGCCCAGGACTTAAACTCGGTTTCCTTCTCAGGGTGGAAGTCTTGATGAGGGGACCCCTTCAGTGTGAAGACAGGGCACAGCAGGTCAGCGGGGCAAGTCTCACAAGGTTGGCAGCAGGCACAGGTCCCACTGAGAGCACAGAGATAATCTTGAGACAGAGCAGATGCAAAGTTAGACAACACCCATGACCCCTGCCAATGGCCAAAGCCCTTCAGTGGGAAAAGGATGTGTCAACAGGCTCTTGACCTTACAGTCCAGGGCTTAAGGAAGGTCGTGGTGAAGCTATTCCAGACAGGGAAGGCACAGAATCAAGCTTTTGTATGATAAAAAAAAGAAGAAGAAAAAAAAAAACCTCTGGTCACAGTTATCATAATAACTGTGTTTAGGACTTGGGAAACGGCCAGTGAAACCTGGGAGCTTTCTGCAGTGCTGGTGCAGGTGTTAGTGACTGCCTTGACAGATGCACTCCTACTCTAAAGGACTTTCTCCCGCCTGGTGGGCCACAGGACCCCGGTCTTCAGATGAAATCCTGACCTCAGTTGAGCCAGGTCGAGCTTCGTTCTCAGGAATTAACAATGGGGCTGCAGAGGACAAGTGTGGGCACGAGGTGCTGCTGGCTGGTTGGAAACGGGCAGATGTGCAAGGGAAAGTCAATGGGCCCAAGAGAAAAGGATACGAATTCCACTTCTCAGTTCCTGACCCTGAGAGGCCCATAGCAGTCCCTGTCCTCAGTGTATCTACCTAGCAACCCTTTCTGCTCCTTAACATCACTGGACATGATTTCTATTCTGCATTAAGACAATCCTCGGAATAACTCAATAGGATCCTACGATAGAGATGAGAAGGATGGCTCAGCAGTTAAGAGGGCAATTGTTCTTGCAGATCATGAGAGTATAGATTCAGCATCCATGGGCAGCCCACTGCCCCTAGCTACAGCTCCTGGAGATCTGATGCCCTTTTCTGGCCGCCACAAGCACCACATGTATATGTATACACACACACACACACACACACACACACACACACACATACATACATAATAAAAATTAACATTTAAAAGATTTTATAATAACATAGAATAACTAAGTTATAAGGCATATAAAATTTTATACATTCTACATTTATCTTTCAGGGAAAAAATATGTACATGCAACCCTGGCTGGAACAAAGAAGCATTAAAATAATTCAAATGACTAATTTTTTTCAATTTTACATAAAATTATTTTGGTGTTCTTATAATTTCTGAAAGGAACTGTTGGGAAATCAAATCAATATTTAACCATGAATGCTCCCATAAGTGAGCTCTAAGATAAGAGATGACATCAATAATTAATTACATATTTATAGTTCTCCTGGAGTCAACACAAGTAGTTCATTCTCTAAAATGTTTGGAAAGTGGTATTTTTGCGAACTTATCCATTTGAGCTGTTTTATGTGTTTATAAAATGAAGAGAACACACTAAAGTCACACGTGTTGATTTCACAGATACTCTGCATCGGGTTTTTGTTCCTTGTTGTTTGCAGTCAGGCGACTGCCAAGTGTGAAAACACTGCTAGAAAGGCCTAAATGCAGAACTCACCACACATCTGTAAGACCAGCAGAGACCCCTATCCCCTCCCCAGAGGGCAGCTGTCATTCTGTCCTGACCAGCCTTGGTTGCAAATCATGCCATCAGCCTTCTTGGGTACATAATGGACATACCCATGGTGCAGTAGGAGTTAATGCCACCAGAGACCCAGAGCAGCTAGTCCAAGTTATTTATTTCAAAGAGTGTACTTTGTCTAAAGTGGAGAAAGCCCTACTTTGGGGTGTCAGAGTCCACTAGTGTTCTATTTGATCTGGAGTTGGCCTTTTGAGGTGAGGTAGGAGGAAAGCTAGATATGTGGAAACCTCTTTTCCTCATACTCAGCAGGGGACCTAGCCAATGGCCCCTGAGGGACTCTGATCTCTCCCCTCTGAACACTGAATACAGAGGTGGTGCCTGGAGCCTGCTTCCTCCTTCTCCCCAGAGGCCTGCTCAGAAAGGATTGTGAGAGTTCTTACCTCCAGAGGGCGTGCCAGCAACTCTCCTGAGGAACTTAACCCACTCCTCCATCTCTACCTGGGAGCTGGCCATGAGGACATAGGAGTCTTGTCCTGTGCGGTTCTGGTCACTTGAGGCTGGAGGAAAGAGATGCTGGTTGTAAAGTGGGAGGAGCCAGAGCCAGGGGGAGGGGCAAAAGCTGAACCTGACTGGTTTCTTAGTTCAGTGAAGCATGGACAGCAAGCCTGTTGTCTAACCTTGCTCAGTGGTCCTGGATCTCGAACTACTTTTATGGCTTTGGCCAAAGACATATTTCTATTGACAAGTCACTGAAAATAGGGCTTTCAGTCGCCCTGGCTTTGGCAGAGAACGGCTTCCACAGAGGTCAGAAGCCATTTGCTACTGACAGGAAGAGCAACTGCAGCATTCAGTTAGGCCTTCAGGGAGACTTGTGGTCCCCATACCCACAATGGAGGCTTCCCAAGACAGCCTAAGCTTAGCTGTGTAAATCTGGAAAGGAATAAAAACCCCAGGCAAGAGGCACAAAGGGCACTAGAGTGCCTGTCTCATACAACTGGTGTCTCCTGTCGCCAGATGCTCGGACCACACAGAGCCTCTCAGAAGGTGGGTTTCCAGTACTTAGTTACAGGGCTCATGGAGACTGACAGGACCTCACTTACACTTCACTTTAAACTTGAGTAGGGCTTAAATGTATCAAATGAGCCAACTACGATGGGAGAGACCAAGAGGAGAAAGGTGGCAGGAAGGGACAAAATGAAGGAAAGTGACACAGGGAGAAATGGGGGAGAGAAGGAACCTGACGTCTCCCTACACCTCCTCATAGACAGAAATCTGCAGATACAGACATTTTTAGTTGGTGAAGGTGTTAACGGTAAGGTGTTAGGAGGGACACACCCACAGAAATCCCCTCAGTTACAGGAGGCTGTTGAGGCCTGCTCTTCCTACAATACCAGCTCATTTCAAAAAAGCCACTATTTCTGTCCTAGGGGCCCAGCCCTGGATTTTCCTGCTGAAACCAGCTTTCCAATCCCTTTGCTTCTGGCCTCCTCCACTTAGCTTAGTATCAGCTAAGCATGCCAAGTGTCGTTCACCGTTTGAGATGAGCTGATTCTAAACCAGCTTGTCATTGTCTCTTCTCCACAGAGCCTTTCCTGTGCTTATCTCCAGTGGTAGAATTGGAAGGAAAAGATGCTCAGAAGAGAGCCACAAATTACCTGAGTAACCACAGGGCCCCTTTGAAATGGGGTGGGGAGTTGTGCTGTCACCAGCTTAGAGTTATTAAGACTGAAGCTCAGAGATACCAGGTCTCTACCCAATGAGGCCCAGCCAAACATCAAGCAAGGCTGTTGCTCTCCTCCTCCCCGTGGAAGTCCTACAGGGCAGAATCCATCTGCTGTTCTTCTTTGCCACAAACACACTTCAGTCTGCTGCACTGTCAAAAGACATCTTCTTGGTTTACTGGTTCCCGGGGGTCCCTGGGAAATGCTTCCTTCAGTCACTGCCTCTGGTGTCTCATTGCTCCTCCTTACTGGTACCCTGCTCTGTCCTCAGCCCTATAATTTACATTTTATTCTCAACTCACATGAATTTTAACCATGAGCCATGTCACGCCGCTGTACCTAGACCTTTCCCGTGGCTATCCATCCTTCTAGCAGAGAAGCTCAACTTCTTATAATTGCCAAGAAGTGCCTGTCAAACCTACCCACTTCTGCAACCAAGTCACCTGACCTCATGGGTCCACTTGGAATTCGCTGACACAGGAGAGCTTAGGGACACTGCACTGGCCAACCCTGTCCTTGGAAATGCTTCCTCAAGGTGAGCACTTAGTTTTCTCTGTTGGCGTCTTCACAATTTTACCCCAGTTCCACGTTCTCAGTGACACATCCTCTGTCCACTCCACTATTAGTGACAAAGCAAATACCTTCATCCTCCCTCAGTCAGAACATGTGCTCTCTTTGTCTTAAGTTTTTATCCCATCAGGAAAACTGGGCAGTTCACCCGTGCTATTTAGTATGTCGCTGGATGTTAGGTTGTGTGTGGCTGTTTCTGTTCTTTGCTGACCACGGGCCCTGCAACCTCACTGGCTCTTAGCCGATGTTCAACAGATGCCGTTGGTGAATGGCAGCACATGCTGAGGTGCCATGTATGAAGGCTGAGTGAGACGTGCGACACAACAGAAGGAGCTGACCCACACCTGTGCTCAAGTTAAAGGTCGGGGGAGTGAGGGATGCTCCCCTCAACAGTTGCCTGCTGTAAGGCACAAAGGTACAACCACACACTGTGTGTGCCCCTGAAACTGGGGGCCTCTGAGAGAGTGCCTGAGTTAGAAAACCTGTTTCTTACGGCAGCACGACCTTCTGCAAGAGGACAAAGAGATGAACTGGAAATTTTACATATCTCAGTCCAGACTGGAAGGAGCATTGGAAACAGCAGTGCTACAGGAACGGAGGTTCCGAGTTTGGGATTGCTATGTGATCATTTGGCCGTATGAGGGGTTCAGGTGAGGATGATACTGGGACAGGAATAGACAGAGACAGAAGGAAAGACAGAGAGGCTGAAAGATGGCAAGAGAGGGAGATGGGGAGGGAAAGAGAGAGAAGAAGAGAGGGAGGGAGAGGCAGAGAGAGAGGGAGAGGCAGAGAGAGTAAGAAAAGGGGGAAGGGAGACAGAGATACAGAGAGAGGGAGAGAGGGAAAGGGAGAAAGGCAGGGAGGGAGGGAGAGGGAAAAGAGAGAGGAAGGAGTGAGCACCTAGGAGCTCCTGCAGGCGGCTGTGTATAGGACAAGGTGATGATAAAGGACGGGCTCTTCCCTTCCCTCCCGCAGAGCAGTCCGTCTAGGTAGTTTATGTGGAGCGCTCACAATGCATCTTCAGCTGGAGCCTTCCATGGAACTTTGTGGGTAGAAAATGCATCCGTTGGGTCACACACTATTGTGAGTGGTTGTATTTCAGGAGTTGCATCGGGAGAGAGAGAGAGACAGATCCTACAGACTGAACAGGTCAGGAGGGAGAGGGGTGGGGTTTTCCTAGATAGGAGGTGTGACTGGAATGGCAGGAAGGGGAGGCTGGGTCTTCAGATTAGAACACAAGAACCCATGGAAACCACCTGGATTTCATCTTTCCTTTTCTTTGGTGTAGAGAGACAGGCAGGATTTTTCTCTGCATCACAATTCCCGCTAGATGTGCCCAGTATCAAATATTTGCATGGCACGTGCTACGTACGAGGCATCAAACCAAACATTTCATTCAATCATCTCCACTTAACAGTCTCTGTCATCCTTGTCCTCATGACAGGTAAACCAGAGAGTCAGGGAGAAGCTAGAGAGGCTGCTATGCCGTGAGAGGCATGGCCAGGATTTGGGTGTGGGCAGGTTGACTGTAGGCAGGGCACCCTTCTCCTTCGCCACACTGCCTTCTCCACCCATGTGAGCTAGGAAAGGTCTAAAAGAAAGGATCTCATGGCCTTCCCTGCTGGGATCAAGGCAACCAGACAGCCTATCAGTGTCCGTTGTCCTGGCAGGACTATGGCTGTCTCAGAGCAAGAGACAGGGAGGAGGAAAACCCAGCCCCAAAGTGGCAGGTGGCGGGTTCAGAGTATGTGCCAAATTCCCTTTGCTCCTAATATGTCCTTCATTCAGGACAAGCACCTTCCAGCATACAGCCTATGTGTGCACACCGGACATGCAGCGCTTGACATGTTTAAAGTTCTCAAAAGCTGAAACTTGCATTTCTCGTTTGGTCCTGTTGGATCACTGTCCAACTATCGTTTGATCACTGCACCTCATTCAAGTGGAGATCCCACCGCGCAGAGCCTATCTCAGCTGTAGTATTCTGCAGTGATGACTGCTCACAGGGAGGTCCCAGAGCCTCATGCTACAGCTCCTGTATCCAGCCAGACTCCTGGAACGCTCCTGGGACTGCACCAAATAGGCCCTTGTTTGTCCTGGGTGGCTCTAAAGCCCTTGATGCTAGCTAGTCACCTGGGATACGTTCCTTAACTATATGAAAGGCCACTGTGAGTCCATAACCTGGTTGGATGATGGACCATCACCTTGACTTCTAGGCGTGGAATGGAAATACAGGGTACTTACCTGGAGTAACTTCAAAGACAAATTTCCCAGCTTCTTCGGGGTTTGTGGCGATTTCTTTGACTGTACTGCCTGGCAGATACATGGATCCCTGAAAGATCAAAGGTTATACTTTTATGTAACAAGCAGCCTTAAAAAAAAAAAACTAGGAAGCAGTTAAGTTGGGAGAATGAGTGGGGTACTAACAGTGGGGTGAGGAGGAGGGTAAGCCCCGAAACATGAAAGCTGCTTCCGGTCTGAAGGGCACCCCTCTGACTTGGCCAGAGTGAGAAGCAGCTGCCCATGCCTAGGGCAGGCAGGGCAAGGTCCTGACTGGAGACAGCCTGTCAGAGAGCCAAGTCAATTCTATATCACTTGCACACAATGCTTCAGTAATTGCACTGGGCTCACCCACAGGGCATCCTCACAGCACCGGAGCTGCTAGGACTGTCACTCCCACCATCCAGACAAGATTTAGATTGGGAGCCAAATGACTGTCTGAAGTGACAGGGCCAACTTTTTTTCTGGATTGAGTTACTCCTAATCTCATTCTAAGTTGTCATTCTGAACAGTCTAAACAAAAAATTAGCAGCAGTGAAAACGCTGAAGGAATGGAGGCTTAAGAATATTCTAAAATAATATCCAAGGCCTGGAAGAAGAAAGCTTCCAGGTCTAGGAATAGAGATGTCTGAGAGAGAAAGAAAAAAAGAATAAAAAGGAAGAGGAGAGGAGAGGAGAGGGAGGGAGGGAGAAAAGGAAGGAAGCAGGGAAAGAGGGAGGGAGGAGTGAAGGGAGGAATGAAGGGAGGGAGGCAGGGAGGAGGAATGGAGAGAGGGGAGGGAAAAGAAAAAAGAAAGGCAACAGGGAGGAACAGAAATAAAAAGAAGAGGGTTTCTGTCTATAATGGAGACCACTGTGAGCTTGTCTATAAGGAGGACCACTGTGAGTCTGCCTATAAGGGGGACCACTGTGATCCTGTCTATAATGGAGACCACTGTGAGCTTGTCTATAAGGAGGAGCACTGTGAGCCTGTCCATAAGGTGGAGCACTTGATCCCTCATTAGCCTTTAATCCTGTCACCTGCAGGTCCTCACTGTCTGGAGACCGCCTGTCTCCCAACACGATCCTCATGCCATATGGCTGCCATACTAGTTTGGGTTAGTACGGCTCCAGAGGGAAAAGGCACGTCCTTTTTATTCAGGAAGAAATGCCGCCAGGAACGGAAGTTAGTTTCAGAGGTGCCTCTCTACACTGTCATTTGACACCCTAAATTACTTCATCACAAAATTGTAAAAATAAAGCATTGATACTACTTTATTATTAATTTATTGAGCAACTGTGTCAAACTGCTCACTGCTCCTGATAGTGGAGCAAATCATCATGGGAAATCCAGGAAGGACTGTTTTTCCTGACTGGAGAGGTGAGGAAACAAGGCTTAGAGAGGTTAATTAGCTGGTAAGTTAATTAACCACAAGTAACTAAACAGGAAAAGGACAGTTTGAGTACCAGACAGTGAGAATCCAGAATTCCTGACCAGAACTTCCCAACCAGACTTAGCTCAAAAAAGTAATAGAGTTCAAGTCACTCACACTGGGCGTCAACGCCCTGACAGATGTCCCCATCCCTTGGACATCATAGGCAAACAGGAGGGTGACTAGAGGAAGACATCCTGGGGGTAAAGGTGGGGCATATCTACCACCACTAACTTTGCCAGTTGGCATGGGTGGACCCTGAGTGGACATGGGGCAGAGCTAGAGTGTGCTGGCTCCAGAGGGCAGACTGAGGCACATTCACAAACTCTGTGGTCAGCTGCTAAGCACAGCCATTGCTAAGACTTACACTATGTGAGCACATGGAAAATGGTTCCCTGTTTAAAAGGATGGTGCGGGGCTGGCGAGAGGATTCACTCAGCAGTTGAGAGTGCTTACTTCTCTTCGAGGACTGAGTTTTGGTTCCTAGCACAAGGACCCCATAAATGTCAGCTCCAGGGAAGCTGAAGCCTCTGGGCTCCTCGAACACCTGAACTCATGTGCACATAGCTCCCCCCACATCATTTGACAAGTAAGGAAATAAAAAGATAATGTTATCCCAAACTTGTCATTTCCTGCTCATTACATCTTTTTATACCTGTGATGTGATTTATCTCTGTGGTAGAAAGTTTATATAACACGGAGCTCTTGGCATCTGAGACATCATGTGGTACTCTGATTTTTTTAATTTAATTTTGATTTATGTGTATGCGTGTTTTGCCTGCATGTATAGCTGTGTATCACATGCATGTCTGGTACCTGTGGAATCATAAGAGGGGTTGGAGTTACAGACAGTGAGCCACCATGTGGGTTCTGGGAATCAAACTTGGGTCCTGTGGCAGAGCAGACAGTGCTCTGCTAAGCCATGTCTCCAGCCCTCATGTGGCACTTTGAATCAATTGTGAAATGAATATTTAGACCACAGACATGGGCAAATTCTACACAGAAACAAACTTGCCACCAAAGCCTGCTGTTACGCATTTACTATGACACCGCTGACAGGCCGTTAGGGTAAATTCCTGCACATGGGAATGTGGGACAAAGGTCCTCTGTAAGGGAAGGGCATCCCGCTCTTCCAGCTGTGCACGGTGTTCTCCCACTTTGACAAGAGGACATGGTGGCTCATTCATGAGCATTCTATAACACTAATTATTACTGAGATCAAAGTTTTAATACACATTTATTGGCCATTGCATCTCTTTGGTAAATTTGGCCATTTTCTGATAGATTGGTTTAATCTTTTCTTACAGTTATAGAATACTTTAAATATTAAGAACATCCGTTTACCAAATATACACACCCAGTTTCCCATTTATTATTTGAAGTTTTATTTTCTAACATTGACGTTTAATTATGAAATAAGCCAGTCTTCTTCCCCTTGTGCCATCCTGGTTGCTTTCAAATACCAACTCCCCTAAGCCCATGCAGACAGCTGACGTTTTGTCTACGCTTTCTGCAGATGTGTGTTTCCCTGTCGAGTCTGTAACCACATTCAGGAATGTGGAGATAGAGCATTCCTCGTTATCAAGAATCTAGCCTGCAACTGTAACTTCCAGTTTAGTTCCAAATATTCTCCAGACTCCCCACAGTGGTACAAATGATAGTGTGGTTAGTGGAACATAGAGTGGACCATCTTTACTTTAAGGAGATAAATGGAGATCGTATGAAGACTGAAAGACAGCCGCCAGCTCTGTTTGACCGTCGACTCCATTTTCCAACACTCGAAAATTAGGTTTTTTTTAGACTTCAGAAACTTTATACTAATATATTAATTGCCACAATCACTGGTTACATTGTAGACTAATATTCAACACTAAGAAACAATATTTGTGACCTATTGCCACTTTTACTAAATCATGGCCCTATTTCACACTTACAGAATCACTTTCTAAGTATCTGTGGACAGGAAATGCTGGATTGAGGCAGCTATTCCTTGATGAGATTGTGAATAATTTATTTGTCTTTTTCTGATGGTCTAAATTTCCTACAGTGCACAGTGCAGCTTTTACAATCAAATATACCCAGCAACACATAGCAAAATAAATCCTTTATAAAGAGTAACCAACTATTCCTACAATTTTTATTTTTAGATCTGAAATGGGTGTTCTCGCTTTATCAGGCCCCCTGGAAGCGGCCGTATGGTTTCCTCGCTTGCCCTCTTTCCCTGATTACATCGCTCACAGATCTCACACAAACAACCACCCATGAGGACTTAAGAAGAAACTTTACCTACTCATTCCCAGCCAATTTGTTCCCGAGAAGCTGTGGGTTTCTTACAAGGTAACAGGCCGGGGCTCACACGTGACTCTTCTACCCCTTGATTCTAGTTTGTTTTTACACAACAGGTTTTCACGTGTGTTTTGTGTCATTAGATCACCTCACAAACACAGGCCAAGCAGTATTGTCTTGTTTTAAACAAGAAAGTTGGATCCACAAAAGGAAACAATTAACTGCAGCGCCATGAAAAGAACGCAGCATTCGGTGGGAAACACCTTTCGCTTTCCACACTACCGGTTGTTTCCGCACGGAGACAACCACTACCCAGAGGCCCTTTCCATGGGCTCGGGTGGCTGCTCGGGTGGCTGAAGCACCCTTGCCTCTCAGAGTCGCTCATTAAGAACAGGAAGTCCAGTCACCACACACAGACGTCCACAAAAGCCCAGCTCGGTGGAAACTCAGTGACTGTTTCATTTTGGTTCCACCCATCTGCTTGTCCGTTCATCTGCTTAGCTACCCCAACATCCATATGCGTCTTAGCCTCACATTCCTAACTGTCGGAGTCTGTTTTCTCTAGTAAATTCCCTTTCACCCCACTTCCATCAGCACAGATATGAACTCTACGTGGGTATGTAGCCATCTTGGGGATTAGAGACTTCAGTTTATAATCGGGATCCCATAGTCATGGTTTATGGTAGCCTGTCCCACGCTCGCTACCCATTAAGAGCATCAGCATAGAGGAGAGATTGAAGAGCCCCAGGCCTAGGGTTGGAGATCAAAGCTGTGGCAGACTTATCCTTGCCCCTGTGTGGGACTCTCTCTGTTCCTTTATTCCCAAAGTCTGTCCTGAACTTGGCGCCTGACTTCAGCCCCCAGCTCCCTCTGGCATCCCTAGCACTGTAAGCACTTATCCATATCATCTGTGCCCTGCGCTCTCCTCTCCAATATCAGTTTGTTTTAGGGCACACAGAACCATCTGTTTACAGCAAGCTAACAGCTGTCTCTCCTCTGTTCAGAACCCTGAAGTGGGTCCCATGACACTGGGTGTAACTGCCCGAACGTTTCCAGTGACATTCACAACCTGACCCTTGCCCTCACTTCTCTGACCTCTCTCCCCCTCTGCTTCCCAGCACTGGTTCTGTTCTCGCCCACCAGACCCCCGGGGGCTGCCCACACAGGTCACACGTGCCCCTCTAGCCTGTTCGGCTGTTCCCTCTGCCCAGGAGGCTCTTGTCCCAGAGATCCACCAAGCAACCCTTCCATGGTATTGCCACGACCTGCATGAAGTCAGTCTGCACAACCCGCTTAAGATGGCAACGTGTCTCCCGAACTTCTCTCACCAGATTCTCCTCTTTCTTGCCTAACTCATCTTCTCTAACAACTACACACTCCCCTTACGTGCGGTGATTATTTCCTGCTCCGTTCAGCACATCTTTCCCCTGCATTGCTCACTGATTTACTTCGAGGGTCTACAGTGGTAACAAGTATGAGAACATTATACGTTTGGAATTAAATACAATACTTGTTCAATACATATTTATGGAACCCTGTCTCCTCAAAGTGCCTAAATCAGGTCTCTTAAGCTACCATGATAGGTTACCATCTCAGTGCCACCATGAGGCCGGACCTGGGGTGCCCCAGAAACCACGCTGTGCTAGTGAGAACATTTCTGCCAATCTCACACCCAAGGAACATAGAGAAAATCACAAGGTCACAGCATCGCCCCAGGTGGAAGTGTCTGACCCCAGGACCTATAGGAGTGAAAGCAGCCAATGGGCCCCTGCCTGAAGCAAGACCCCATCCTCTGGGCCTGAGGTAGGGACACACACCCAGCAGGTACCTGAGCCTTTGAGTCTTCTTCGTCCTTGTAATAGAAGAGGTGCTGGGCCCTCAGCACAAAGTATCGCTGCTGCCAGTTTTTCACGATGGACCTCTGCTTCTTCAGCCAGCCCATCTTAATTGGCCTTTCCAGGGGGTTGGGAGTGGTTGGTGGGTGAAAGGCCGCCATCTGCTCCCCGGTCATCACACTCCTCGACCGAGCTATAGAGAGGAATAGACAGGCAGGCTGACCGAGGGACATGAAAAAGTAAGAATGAAGGGGTGGGGGTGGGGGGAGGCTGAGAGGAAGCCCTGTTCTCCCCCACACCCCACAGGGTCCTGCTCCTGAAAGGAGCCTAACCAACGACCAGCTCCTGCAGTCCAGCTGCCTCCGGCCCTGAGCGCTGCAAAACAGAGATTGGCTGGAGCCTCTGAAGAGGAAGTGGCCACAGCATCTGACGGAAGGTGCTTCCTTTTCCTGCGTGGGAGTATCTGACAGGGGACAAAATAATGTCCCGCTCTGTGCTTAGAGTAAGACCCACACAGCTGCAGAGACCACCGGAAATTGCCTGGTTTTCCTCCATGGCCATTCTGGGGAGCCAGCCTGTAGCTTGAACCTCTCTACCCAACACAGTTTCTCCAGCAGACCATACTCACATGCCAGCCCACAAGGGCTTGGCATCTCATAAAGTTTCTGGCCAAATGTCATCTCGTGCCCTCCAGTCCCCTCTCCACTGTGTGTGCCTCACTTTGGTAAGCCAAGGGCTTTGGATGGTATAGTTGTCTTACGTTTCTAGTTAGATTGTCACCACTAACAGAAGCAGCAGCAGGACTTGAGGCCAGATCCTTCCACCCACTGCCTGCTATAATTGTCTTTTGCCTTCCTACAGAGTTCTGTCTTTTGCTTGGGTCCTGACATGCATCTCCATGGTGACCCCCACCCAGAACAACTGTCTCCTTCCTTCCTGTACCTCCAAAGTGACCCATTCGCCACCCTGGTTTCCAGCCAGCCCTTTCTTCTAACATCTGCCTTCTCTTGTCTCTAGCCAGCTCAACAGTGACCTTCCAATCAGTGACTTCTCCTCAAAGCCTTGACCTTGTGCTGACGCTCTGTCCTCACTGATACCAAGTGCCTGTGCTCCACTCCGCTGTCAAGGAAAGCCTCTAGCTCTTGTTCCTTTAGTTAGCTTCGGTTGATCCCTAAGATATGAATAACATGGCTAAACCATCAAGTTCTTCCTCACCCCTGTTGTCTCACCTGATCTGAGAGAGACCAGCCCTTTCTCTCCTTGTTTTTGACCGATGCGTCTCCGGGCCTCTGTTTCCATACTAGTTAAAGTGTTGATGATGGTCCTTTCAGTGTAGAATTGTGAAGATTAAACAAGCAACACACAGAAACCTCTGACCACACTCAGTTAGGCGTGTGCTCACACTTACTGCTGTCAACGGGTGACTACGTCCAGCTATAAAAATGAAGGCCATCTTTGAGAGTGTCCTCAGTCTCTCACTTCAGGCTCAGACTTGCTATCTTCACTTGTCCTCAGCTTTAGCACATTTAACTGGAAGCTTCTCCCTGGTGCTTTTGACTCCTGTTTACCTGGCTCCTAGGCCCACGGTTCTCAGCCTTTCTTCATGTTCACAGTACCCTTCCAAGCACCAGAACTATACACAGGCTGGTAGTCTTTTCTCCACTCACTCCAGCTGTATCAAGAGCTATCCTCTGTGTAATGCAGAGGACAGCGGGGCTGTGCGCACCGGGCTCCACCCAACTGGGCCCTTCACCTCTGCATACCATTCTGTGCTCCTATAAGACAGTTACAGCTTCATTCCTTAACTGCCACTAGGGAACGGCAAGAGTTGCAGCACATGCTTGGTTGAGCCTTGCACTGGACAGCCATCAGCAAGGGAAAGCATATAGACAGTGATCGTGGAAGATGACTTGTCAGCTGGATGCCCATTTGGTTTGTAAAGAGATCATTTTCTGTCAGTGTGTCCTGGCATCCTCACCAAAAACAAAAACAAAACAAAACCAACCAAACAAACAAACAAAAAAAAAAAACAAAACTAAACCTGTATTTCCAATCTTTCTTCTCAGCTATCTACTATATCCAGAGTCTTTCCCTGGGCTGACCACTTACTCCAAGGGCCCACCAGGCTGGTGAGATGATGAATAGGTATTGGTTGGCCTTGGAGCAATAAGAAGGAGTAGACCTGGATGAAGGAATGGACTGAAGCCTCTGTGCAACATTGTATCTATGTCAGGGTGTATCTTGAAAAGACTCATCTGTACTAGGGAGAAGGTACACATAGACAAAAGTGGGTGTGTAGTTCACACAAAACACTTTTGAAGAAGATGGAGAGTGAGGCAATCAGTGGGTATTCTCTTCTGCTGTGATGGCCTCCGTGTAGGCCCATCCCATGCCTCTCCGATGACTGCTCATCTGAAGCAACATCAGGTATGGGAAGAGGACCCCTTTCTTGCAGCAGAGTGATGAAGAGCATCCATAGAACCAAACAGAACCAACATGGGAAGGGAAAAAAAATTAGGTAAAGGCATGTGGTGTCTATGAGGATTTAGGTCTCTTGAGCCACTCCCAGAATCCCACAGACTTTATTAGAATCATTGCTAGAGGCAAGAGAAGCAGAAGACATCAGAAGCATTCAGAAACGGAACAGGAATTTGCAGAAACCAAAAAGACAGTGTAGATTGGAGGGAAGTTGATGAACATGGAACCCAATGGCTAAGGTATTCTTCTATACTTAGTTCTGCAGAAATTTCATGCTTCATTATGGTGAAAACAAACAACAGCCAAAACCCTAAAAATACCTGTGCCCTGAAGAGTGACCTGGGGAAGGCAGGAAGATGTATGAACACCTAGTGTTTTTAAATATAGCCCAAAGAGGACATGACAGCCGTGTGACAGGAAGTCAGCACAGCACCAAGACAGTGCCTAAAGTGACAGCACTCACCATATATTTACCATATAGCCAGTGTTTCTTTAGTGCCTGCTGTCATCCTACTATGCTCAGTATGGCCATATGTCCAGAGTTACCCACTGTAAGTTAGAGCATGTGGAGAGAGCTGTAGACATTATATACAGCTGGAAGTCGACCCAAGTCAGAGGGAACAGCGCAGCTGGGCACAGGGAGCCAGCTACTCAGCAGGGGAGCTTCCTGCCCACCTTAGCCCCCAGTCCTGGCCCACTTGGCAGGCCTCTTACGGATGATCCAAGCGTGGGAGCAGCAGCCTGGAGGCTCCTGGTTTTGACTCGCATTCTTTGTTACTTCTTTGAACAGTATCTCTTCATAGGTGATCCGCAAGTGTCCATGGTTAATTCCTCGTAATCACAATGATCACAGTGACAAGCTTTGCTATGAATTGATCTTCACACTCATGGTCGGGAATCCCCTCAAGGAGGAGGAATGAACCAGGCATGGGCTGCAGAGCAGGTTATAGAGGGACAAGGGAAAGGGACAAAGCTGAAACTGCAGCTACTCAGGGTTTGCAGAATTCCCTGGGGCAAGAGCAGGTTGAGGGTTTCAATGAGACCGGAAATGCAGCCTTACTCTAGAAGAGAGAAGACAGAGCCCCTGGCTAGCACTGTGCTAGACAACTTGGCAGTCTTTGTAGGTGGGTGTGGTCAGTTAAATGGATCAAGGTAAATAGAATTAAGTAAATATACATTTACATCAGCCGTATTTCAAGCACTTGCTAGCAGACGGAACAGTGAGCCAGAGAGGTGGCCTTGGGTATGGAGTGAAGCTTCAACCTTCTTCTGAGAGGAAATAGGCAGCCATTACATGTCACTGACAAGGGAGGACTATAAAAAACATGTTGCGCAATTAGATTGACCGTGCCGAGTTTTAGTCTGCAGTATAAGAGAAATAGAAGACGCACTGTGTAGCCGGGTCTGCAGTGAGAGAAGGGAAACAAGAGATGTAGCATAATCCCTGGGTTTTGTTTCTGTCACAGAAGTTAGCTCATTTTTGCCCCAAGTTGGAACAAGAAAAAAAAAATTAAAAAGGGAAGTATGAGCAGAGAAGTCGCCTCAGAGACACTGTCACTTCCTCCTCATCTTCCCATCTGCTGACCCACTGACCTGAAAAATAACCACAAACTTTCCTGGGGCCCCCTCTGCAGCACCTCTGCTCTATGCTCTTCTGTCTGGTTGAGGCTCTGCATCAGGTGGCTGTGGACATAAGGAGAAGGAGGAAGGTCATAGGGACGGAAAGCTGGGAGGGGCTGCTGGTGTTTCCTCACTGTGAGCCAAGCATCTGTGGAAACCTGTCTGAACGAATTAGAAAGGGGAGGAGAGTTCCTATGACTCCCCTCCAGACCTCTCTAATAGGTTGCAGACCAACCACCTAGCTGCCCTCAGGCACCAGAGGGAAATTCTCAAGTTTACCACTCTGCTAGTCAGACCCACCACCCTTCCTGCTTCTTACTGCCTGCCATCCCCATCTTGTACTCACAAATGGATCCCAGTCTGCCTTTCTCTGGCCTCTAGAGCTGGAGTCCTGACTGTCTCTATGACTGACCCAGTAGGTTGTGGCTCCTTGCAGTCAGCAGAGATGAGACTGCTGATGCTCTGACCTTCTTAGTCACAACCCTTACCTTTGTCTCCTGACTACAAATCTCCCACAAGCCTCTATGGCTCTCTCCCAGAAGATCCAGCCTAAAAACACTGCCCATATAATACCTGGAGTCTTTGTGGCTTTTCTGTTCTTCCTCCACATCCAACCCGCAGGACAGTGGGCTCCTAGCATTGATTGCCTCTTAAAAGGTCTTGCCCACCCTTTGACCGAGTACAGACTCAAGTCAGGCCACAGCTCCATGAGAAGACCCAGTATCTGAACTTGGCAGTTCTCCAACCCTGTCCCCCTTTCACTGGGAACAAGTATGTGGCTCAGCATTTGTCACCACGGCTGGCAGCTCTCTTCCCTGTCTCCCTCTCCACTTGCAGTGTAACAGGACAAGGATGCTGCCTCTGTGCTTGTCCCTGCTCATCTTATATCCTGGCCCCCAGTGCAGCCTCCAGTATGAGTGCAGTCAGCAGAATGAGGTAGAGAGGAACGCAGACTTCTGTGACAGTGGCCATGGCTGAGTCTCAGTCTGTACTACAGTTTGTTTCTTCCTTTGTGAGATTGTGAGTGTCAGAAGCACTTTGTGGCTGATTAACCCACAGGAGTTAACCATGTTGATGGACATGCCTCAGCTAGTGCCTAGCTCTAAAACACAAGAGTCGAAAAGAAGCTAGTGCTGCAAACAGTATCATTATAAATATGTAGTTGGTTTAATGTCAAACGAGACGAAGGACTGAGGAAAGTGAGGAGAAGAGGAGGAATGGGAGTAGAAGTGGAAGGCTCACAGGACACCACACAGTATGCCAGCTGTACCAGACAGGCCTGAATTAAGAAGGTGTCAGTGGGAAAAAAACCCTATGAGATGCCTCTGCGAGTGGACACACAGGCTGAGTGTAGAATGAACAAGGAGGAGCCAGGGGTCTCTGTGAGGCTTGGCATTTGCATACCTTAGGTGAGCTAGCCTCCCCACCACTCACACACAACCCATATTGCTGAGCTCTTGACAGACAGCAAGACAGTGTCAGATCCAAGCCTGTGTAACACCCATCTGTCAGAAACTCACAGAACCCCAAGATCCATCTGCAGAAGTGACAGGAGTGGAATTAGAGAACAAGAATGCTTAGCCATACAGTGATATTCCAAAACAGAGAGAGTGCCACAGAGAGGGCCACACAGATACTGCCACAGAGTGAGTGCCACAGAGTAAGAGTGCCACACAGAGAGTGCCACAGTGAGTGTCACACAGAGTGCCACACAGAGATTGCCACAGAGTGAGTGTGACACACAGAGTGAGAGTGATACACAGAGTGAGAGTGTCACAGAGTGAGTGCCACACAGAGAGTGCCATACAGAGTGAGTGCCACACAGAGAGATCACCACACAGAGAGTGCCACAGAGTGAGTGCCACACAGAGGGTGCCACAGAGTGAGTGCCACAGAAAGAGTGCCAAACAGAGTGATTGCCACACAGAGAGTGCCACACAGAGTGAGTGCCACACAGAATGAGTGTCACAGAGTGAGTGCCACACAGAGTGAGTGCCACACAGAGAGTGGCACAGAGTGAGTGCCACACAGGGAGTGCCACACAGAGTGAGTGCCACACAGAGAGTGGCACAGAGTGAGTACCACACAGGGAGTGTCACAGAGTGAGTGCCACACAGAGAGTGCCACAGAGTGCCACACAGAGAGTGCCACATAGAGAGTGCCACAAAGTGTCTGTCACACAGAGTGCTACAGAGTGAGTGCCACAAAGTGAGTATCACACAGAGAGTGCCACAGAGTGAGTGTCACACAGAAAGAGCCACAGAGTGCCACACAATGAGAATGCCATAGCCTGTAATAAGGGGTCTGGCCAGCAGACAGTCATTGGTGCATAGTTAGTGAATGAATAAATAAACATTTTAGAATACATTGGCAATCACCATCAAGGGACTTTATATTTATAACAAATAATGGAAATTTTTTCTGTTGGTGGGACTTCTGGTGTGTTCCCTTGCTCCAGTGCAGATGGTGGCTAGTGGAAGGATTGATGCCTACTCCAGTAGTAACAGCCAGTTACTTAACACATAGCAAGTCCTTACAAGTACCTGCTATGTGGTATGGGTCTCCATTACTTCTGTGCACAGACAGGTTCTTCTTTAGGTAGTACCTGAATATGACCTCCATCTTAAAAGCAAGGGTCTGAATTGCAGAGCTAGAGTGATTATCGCCAGCTAGTGATCTAAAGCCAGCTATCCATCCTCATGTCACAAGACCCAGAGAGGAACAGCATCCTGTGGTGAAGAGAGCTGCCCACATTACAAATCAAAGTGGGCATAGAGTAAGAAAGCATGTGGAGGACAGACAGCCCATCCTTCATCTAGGTAGAAGCAAAGCCGTGAGGACCGACCACAGGAAGCCCCTGGCCTTTGCCTCTGCTGCTTTAACAGAACACTTGCTGCTGAGTATTTCACCCAGATCAGAGATCGCTTGGTTTATGGTTCTGAAGGCTGCACATGGCACCAGCCTCTGAGCTACAATGTCCCACAGAGAGAGAGGGAGGAGCAGGCAACCAAGAGAGGGTTGGAGTCACTTTCTGTAACAACCTAATCTCCAGATAAAGACAGCCCTCCGTGTGACATAACCTCCTCTCATGAGGCCCCACCTCCAGACACTGCTGCACTGCAGTCTAAATTCCCAATATGTGAACTTTGGGGGACAGACTCAAACGGTCAGTCTCAACCCAAGTTGCCTCAAGCATTATGTATAAACAACCTCGTGCCTCTACTTCCGCCCAGTGTGTCATTTGTAACACTCAGGCAGGCCTTGAAAAAAAACACTGACAGAAAGATAGTACTGAAACCTCAAACCTACCACCCAGACTTTGTTGACACCAACAGGAAGATGGACATATTAGGTAATCCTGTTGGTCTTACCAGCTCACTGCCCAAGCTCATTAGAAGAACCATAAAGATGCTGATTGAAGCCTACTGTGGGCATGGAGTGGGAAGGAGAGTGCTGAGCTAACCCAGCTCCATCCCCAGGCTGAGAGGAAGCTTCTAGGGTACTCTTTGAGCAGCAAAGCCCTTGCTGCCTCTTGCTGCAAACAGCCAAGGAAGTAATGACAACTGCATTTTCACTTTGGTGTGAAGACAGGAGGAGCTGTGAGGCTGCAGGTAGCACGGGGACTGCCCCCAGACACACACCCTTGCGAACAGATTCACGGAGCACCTACAGTTGTTCCCGGAATGTCTGTCCTCACTGCCCAGGACTGGAGTGCACCTCACTTTCCACACCTGATGGAAATGTCTTTCGTGTTAGTCAGGTGATCATGACAACTGAAAGGAGCAGAACCCACCTTAGAGAGAAATTTGGTGTAGATAGTGATGAATCCTGACAGAAAAGCCAGGCACAGATATTGTCTCCGGGGGTAGTAGCATGGGGGTTGATGACAGAGAGAGGAAGTGTGTGTGTGTGTGTGTGTGTGTGTGTGTGTGTGTGTGTGTGTACACTAAGGGGAAGAAGAAAAAGAAGAGAGAGGTGGGGAGATGGGGATGAGGAAGGCCTGGCTTTCTGCTTTGTTTATCCATTTAGCAGCTCTGGAAACCCAGGCTAGAAACAAGCCTGTCTCCAAAGTCTTCCTGCCTTCAGGAAAATTCTCCTTAGTCAGTGGTGCCTTCCAGAACCCCTTTGAAGTGTTCACATTTTGTGGCTTTCGTGTTTCCTAGGACTATAGAGCTCCATTGACTCTCCTGGGTAAGCTTCAGTTGCTATGGCTCCCTGGTTCTCATTCTCTCTCTCTCTCTCTCTCTCTCTCTCTCCACATCTCTGCACATCTCTGCACATCTCTGCATAACAGGAAACCAAGTGTAATAACAAGAAGCTTCGCAGAGTTGTGAGCACTTCCTACCGAGCCCTGCCTCTTCCTCAGTGCAGACAAGTAGAGATTTGGCAATGAGTGACAAATGAAGCACAGCAGACAAGGTGGCCATGTCTCTGGCTGTCCCGAGGCTACCTGCCTCCCCAGCATGAATGTGAGGAAGAATGATCCACATCTGTGGAACTGTGGGATAATTAGTGCCATGAGTTACCCAGTGCCAAAAGTATGCCCTTCCCCCAGCATCAAGACTAGCCATCTTAGGTGGGGGTTTTGCTTTATTATCTACTTACATTCATTAATAAATAGTGTGTTGGGGTGCTTGAAGTATTTGCATTTTATACATGTAAGAACCCTACTTTCCACTGGCAGAGTCCCTCCAGGGAAACAACACTCCAGGCCCATCCAGACTGTGTCCTGGAGGCCACAGGCCTTTGTTCTTCCTCAGACATTGCTTCGGTGAGCTCCAGGGACCACCACTGGTCTTTGGGAAGATTAATTTTTGCCTTGAACTCTACCCAATGTGTGAGCAATACTTTGGATGTGATGGCCAATGATACAGCCTCACAAAGGGAGTCTATGTCCCACTAGAAATGGAAATAATTTACCTATGATTGGAAGTCTGATGACATAAGATATTAATTAGTGCTGTTAAGCATGATCAAAGCGGTGTCGTTATGAAATACAGTATCTGCATTTCCAAAGATGCTCACTTTAGCATGAAGCAAAGGATTACTTTGAATATAGAATTAGCGTTAGAATAAAACAAAGAAGAAAGAAAAGAACAGATTTAATGGCAACAAACTCAATAAACATTGAACTTCAAAAGTGGAATACACAGGAATGTATGTGGGGAGGACACTCAGTCTTTCAAGATTCTATTTACATTCCCCAAGCCTAGCATCCCACAACAATCAGCCATTGCCCTGAGTTTCTTCATGGCTATTTCCCCAAGTCGGCATTTTCAGAGCCTGGTGTTTACTACTCACCTTCGAATCCCTGAGATGACCCAGAGATCACCTTTCCCTCAGATGGACCTGCTCCCCCTCTGCCTCCATCACTTAACCAGATAATGAGTGGGGAGCACTGAGCTCCTGGTATGAGAAGTGCTCCGTGCACAGTCACTCTGCTCAAGCACAGGGGCCTGAGAGGGAACTCAAGAAGGAAACTCAATTGTGCTTCCCTACCCCAAAACCTACCCCCGCCATTGTGCATCTCTGACCTCCAATGATAGCTCTCCTTTTAAAACAACCAAGGTTATCTCAGCAACAAAAAGAAGGAAATCAGAAAAGTGTGAAACAGAATCTGAAAGTGTAGGTGAGGAGGGGGGAATACAACGGAAACCATGGAGAACAAGAATAGTCTCCACTTGGAAAAGAGAATGATTTCCAATGTGGTTTTATAAAGCTAAATACTTCATATACAAACTCCATGAGGTGAGACAGCTTTGCCCTCTTCACCCATGCCAAATGTCTAGAATATTCTATGAATGCAATGATACTTAAATAGCTTGCTTATATTATCCGTAGGTAAGACAAATTTTGGAGAGCTCAGTGTTCTCGGAAGACTGTGAACTTGTATTCAATACATTCAACACCAGCCTTATTGAGAGTGACTAACGAAGAACGGAGGACTCCATGCTCGGGTGCTGAAGAATCCCGCTCTGTGTGGTGGAGCACTGCTGCGTTCACAGTACCTATGATCATGTAGTTTTCCTTTTCCTTTCTTCTGTTATGTGGTTTATCATATTGATTGGCATTTTAAGGCTGAATCATCCTGGGTTCCAGTAATGAATCCCATCATGACAACACACAGCCTTTCACACTGTGAATTTCAGCTTGATTGTACTTGGTTGGGAGTGATTACAGCAATGTTATAAAGGATAAGTTTGTGTTTTGTTGTAGCGTTTTTTGGCTAGCTTTGATTTCAGGGTAAGGCTAGCTTATAAAACAAGCTGGAAAGTTCTCTCTGCCTCTCTGTCTCTGTCTCTGTCTCTCTCTGTCTCTGTCTCTCTCTCTCTGTCTCTCTCTGTCTGTCTCTGTCTGTCTCTGTCTCTCTGTCTCTCTCTGTCTGTCTCTGTCTCTGTCTCTCTCTGTCTTTGTCTCTGTCTCTCTCTCTCTGTCTCTCTCTGTCTCTCTCTGTCTCTCTCTCTCTCTCTCTCTCTCTCTCTCTCTCTCTCTCTCTCTCTCTCTCGGATACATCAGCTAAAAGCACTGGTTGCTCTTCTAAAGAACCAGATTTGATTTCCAGCACCCACCTGGTGGCTCACAACCATGTGTAATTCCAGTTCTAGGGGATTTGACGTCCTCTTCTGGCTTCCAAGGGTACTGGGTGCACAGTCATACGTGCACGCAGAACACTTAACACACATAATATAAAATAAACATAAATATAAAGACATGATACTTTGACGTTCATTGGTGAAGTATCATGGCTTTCTTTCCCAGGTTTGCGATTGCTGATTCAGTCTCGCCCATAGTTGTAGGTTTATTCCAGTTTCTTAGTTCTTCCAGGCTGAGTCTCAGTAGTGTGGCATGTCTGAGGTGCCCTTCCAACCATTCTAGTTGTCAAGTTGGCTGGTACATAACTGTCCAGTGTACTAACTTATATTATTTGTGTGTCTGTGAAACAGGTGTCACTGTCTCCAATTCCAGTTTTGATTTCAGTGATTTGAGTCCTTGCTACATCTCTTCTCTGGCCCCTCTATAGGTCCAGAGCATCTTGATGGTTGTGAGCATAGTTGTCCTATGCTTCAGTTAGTATTTTCAGGGAAGGTATCTTAAAGCTTTCACTTTTAATCTACTGTGGTTTTGTGTACACAGACATCACATTGTTGGGTTATGTTTTCTTCTCCATTAAGAAAAATGCATTCAAAATAATCATAGATGATGAGGAACTTAATTCTGTGCACTTTCTGTTTATTTCACACATTTCTTATAGTATCTGGTCCCTTATTTTCTGAAGGACTATCTTCTTCCATTGAGTTTTTACAGCAAAAGGTTTAGATTTTTTTATTTTCCCTTGTAGATGTCATTTAGTTGTTTTATATTGATTACAATTGGAATTATGTTTAACAGTCCAAACTTATTCCATTCTAATTTTGATTTATCCCAATTTAATAATATGAATATGCTGTTTTTAATGCCATTGTCCCTTTGTCTTCAGTTCTTAAATGTCACCAAGTTGCATTTCTATATCTTGTAGTTCCAAGAAAATTACAAAATTTTAGTCTTAAAGGTTTTAGATCCCTTAAATTATTAAGAAGAGTGTATAGTTTATAAACAAAAATTGCAATTATGATAGCACCTAGAGTGATCTTTAACATTTCAAATTATGCAGAAATAAGGGTATAGTTTCACAGCACTGTTACAAGTTGCTTTCATAATTGTAGGACACACATTTCTTGAGGTCTGTTTCTTTGTTGTCTTTGAATTATAGTTAATAACTTCCCATTTTGACCTTCAGGACCTCATTTAGAACTTCTTGCAGGATTAGAATAATGAATTCCCAAGCTTTTGTTTCTCTGGGAATGTCTTACCTTCTCTTTCACTTTTTAAAAACACGTGTGTGTGTGTGTGTGTGTGTGTGTGTGTGTGTGTGTGTGTGTGTGTACATGCAGAGCATATATAAAGGTCAAAAGACAACTTTCATGGGTCAGGTCTTTCTTTCCACCATGTGGGTCCCAGGGATTGAACTCAGGTCATCTGGTTGGGTGGCCAGCACCTTTATCTCGGCTGAGTTAGCACTGTGGAAGGATAGTTTTGCTAAGTATAAGATTCTTGATCAACAGTTTCTCTTCTTTCTAGAAGGTTGAATTCATCATCAGATCGAAAGCTTCTGATAAAAATTTCTCATGATCTTGTTGAGAGTCCTTTGTAGGTGATCAGTCACTTCTCTCCCCCTGCTTTTAAGTTTCTCTTTATCACTCTTTTCTGAAAGTTTGGCTGTAACGAGCCATCTTTGTAGGCCCTAAACTCATCACACTTGTAGTTAACTCAGCATCTTGGTTCTTCATCAAGTGTGGGAAGTTTTCAGTTATTGCTTTTCAGACATCCTCTCTTCCCTTTTCTCTCTTCCCCTGAGACTCAAACAATGAGTGTTTGATTTCTGTTGACTCATATCCTTCAGATGTCTTAGGCTCTGATCACTTTCCTCTAAATCTGACTTATGTTCCTCAGACGTGACTATTTCCAATGTGCCACCTTTGAGTTTGCAGATTCTCTTTCTTCCTCCTCATATCTGGTTTAGAAACCCTCTAGTAAGATTTTCATTTCATTTATATATAATTTTTAGCTTCAGCATTTCTTTTCATTTTCTTTTATGTTTTCTATCTTCTTTTCATGAATAATTTATACTGATCTATTTTCCCCCTTTGAATAGATCATACTTTAATGTTTCTTCATATACTTTGTTATTTTGTTGTTCTTATAAAGAAAAGAAAGAAAGAAAGAAAAGGTGAGAGAGACAGAGAGAGAGTGAAACAGAAAGGGCAAGCTCAACATTTGAACTTAATAACACAACTCTGGAAATCAGATTTTCTCCTTTCTCCAGGAGTTTCTGGCTTTTTAAATTTTGTCTGTTATCAATGTCACAGGTTATTTCATTTGCAGGAAAAAAAAACAGAGAAGTTCAAAAAGTCCAATTAAAGGCATGAGCCTTTAAATTTTTCTGAAAGTCAACACTCACAGAGGGAGGGCTCACACAATGCTGGAGTAGAAAGTAAACAGAAATGATTGCCCCTGGTTTGCCTGGAGCACAGATTTCTGTCATTCGATGATCCAGCCTCTTTGTCCACCCTGGCTCCAGCAAGCAGCACAAGCTACTCCGGGTGTGTATTCCCAGCTATCTGGCACAGGAGTGGCAATGAGAGACAGGTAGGTACTTGTGATGCTATTCTTGGTTGCCAGCTTGACTGTATCTGGAATGAACTACAATCCGGAAATGTAGGGAACACTTGTGTGAGATTTTCTGCTTGGTTTGAAGTAGGTGGATCCACTTTTAGTCAGGACTTTTGGGGCAGGAAGACACACACCTTTGATTTGGATATTGAGTCAGGAAGACACACCTTTAATATAAACTACAGTTTCTGCTAGAAGCCTATACAAGGACATAGAATAAGGAAGATTTTTCTTTGCCCATTTATAGCACATCTATTCCTTCACTGACATTGGAACCCACTTCTGTGCGATTCCAACATATGCAGAAGAGCAGCTGAGACATCCAGCCTTGTGGGACTCAGCAACTACTGTATTCTTAGATTTGCAGCACACAGCTAGCCATTGTAGAATGAGCTGGTCTGAAGCATGAAGGTCATTGCAATAAATTCTCTAGATAGATAGATAGATAGATAGATAGATAGATAGATAGACAGACAGATAGATTCATTTCACAAGTTCTGTGGCTCTGGAGAATCCTGACTAAGACAATACTCATGTTTCAAGATCTTGAACTTAACAAAAATTAAATGCAAATTTCCCACCCAAACCTTCTCCTGGAAAACTGAAACCTCTGTGCAACACCAGAGTTCCAAGATGGTTGCACTAGGTGGATTCTGCAAGGGTGATTCCCCAGGTAGGAATACAGATTCCTGGTGCTTCTGTCGTTGGCCCAGCTCCCTTTATGTTTTAGGGAATAATTCCATTCAACTAAATCCAGCCAAAAACTAGAAATTGGTCAAAAATAAAACAGCTTATGTATTTTATAATAAACTGGGTTGGGATAAATTTAGAAAACCAGCAAGTGTTTGTTTGTTTGTTTGTTTGTTTTGTGTGTATGATGAATGTGTGTGCACATGCATATGTGTGAGCACCTGTGCACTTGTCACAGTGAGTGTGTGTATAAACGGAGGTCAGAGGAAGACGGCTCTCTTCTTCCTTGAAAGTCAAACTCAAGTCATCAGGCTTATGTGGCAAGTACCAAGGAGCCATCTTGATGGCAAGAGTAGATACTTTAGATGTGAATTGAGAATATGATGGGGAAAAAAGCAACTGTGCCTTTGAATGAGTCATAAATCTCCTCCATTGACTCTTCACTCAACCACTGCCTCCTCTCCTTCTCTCCCTTGGCGTTGCCTTCTTACACCAGTTGTGAACAGAGCTGGCTTTAAGTCAGACCCAAGAGGATGAGGAGGAGGAAGTCGCACATAGATTCAAGAAAAGGTTCCAAGAATATCTGTTCCTTTCGTATGCAGGAAAATGTTCCACGGCACAAATATAAACAAACCAACAACTTGTTATGCCTAAAATCTAAAGTGTCAGTTGATAGGTGACTGAGTTTCACTATTTGGAGGGTAGAATATTTAGGGGAATGAGCTTCCAGAGGATGTAACTCTGCCATAAGATGTGCACTGGCTACTCCATCTGAGCCATACTTTAGAAAATGCTGGTTCTATGATCTTTGGGAGGCCTGGGAACAGAAGGCTGAGAGGTCAGATGGAAAATCCATATTTGTTACGCCTGATTGTGGGAGTGTTCTTGTGGGCAGTACTAGTAAGGAAAATGTTTATAAGCCACTGCAGGAAGTAGCTGAAGGAAAGACTCAGAATCCCTAATATTTACAGAATTAATTTGTTCTTCACAGAATAGCCTGGGCTAAGATGACCAAGACCAACTCCTGACACTACAACCATGACCTACATAGGAAAGCTTTGATACTACATTCCACCAGGATCAACACTTTTCCCTCTTTGATATACATAAGAGATTGAAAAGCAGGTAACAGAGAGGGAGAAAGTACCTCCGATCGCACATCCGACAAAAGATGTATTGAGAATCTACTTTAGTAGACTCTTGACTGTAGGTGATAATCCACTTACTTCCCAGCCTGCTGCTCTCTTACAACACACTCAATAAAATACAACTCAAAAAAGAAAAAAGGAGGAGGAAGGGAGAAGGGGAGGAGGGGAGGAGAAGGGGGAGGAAGAGGAGGAGGAAAAGGGGAAGGAGAGGAGAGGGACCCTCAAAACTCATCCCTGAGAAAACAGGCCAATTTTTTAAATGACCAAAATATTTGAACTGACACTTTGTCAGATGAAAAGATACTGTATCTCATTAGTGAGTATGATATGTAAAATAAAACCACAGTGGGGCACTAATACAAATATATTAGAATAAATACGGTAAATTTTAAAGTCAGCCTCACAGCAAGGACTGGCAAGCAAGAAGCAGAGGGTGCTTTCTTGGGAGGCTGGTCAGACAGGAAATGGTCCTGCCACTTTGGCAAAGACTGCTGACAAGTGTCTCACAGAGTTAAACTCAGACTTATCAGGGTTCCCACTCCTCAATGTTTACCTCAGAGAGACGATGCATCATAGTCACAGAAAATCTCTAGGTAGATATCTCTAGCAGCTTGTAGTAATCTCTATCAGTTAGAAACAACTCCCACGCCTTTCTCTCTTCTAGATGTGAGGCTGTGGAGGGTGATTTTTCTCCTTGCCCTTCATAAGGACTAAATATGTGACCCCAGGGCAGTCAGTACACACACCCTTCCCTCAACAGCAAGGAAGAGAAGAGCAACAATAAATGAAATTCAAAATTAAAGCCTATACTTCTGCAATGTCTTCCTGAAGAGGCTGCTGGCCACCTGCACAGGCTGCTGCTCTGGGAGGCTTGCTGCCACCTGGTGGTTCCTGACAGCATCAGTTCACAGAGGCTGCCAGCAGGGGCGAGCTGGAACCTGTTAGTCCACTAACTAAAAGCAGCTCAGACAGTTCTAGGAATGCTCTCCACCTGCTATCATTTGCACGGGTCCAGCCCATGGAGTTTAGTCTAGAACAACATAGACAGAGCTAGTAAAGCCATGCCATGCTTTCCCATCAGCCTAGTCTTTTCTTCTGCGTTCTCTTACACATAGTATCCAGAAGACAACCTAGATGAGAGGTGGGGGCCACTTGTCCAGCTTGTAGGGGCTTTCTTTGCACTTAGAAACATACAGAAGTGTTTTTAACCTTTGTGAGGTTACAGACCTCATTGGGGATTTGTGTGTTCATATGCATTTCTCCATAAAACCTCTGGAGGGCATGTACTCACGGAAACCAGCCCTTGAGTACACCAGGAAAATCCTGACTGTAGGCCTGACATCGGTGTTATCTAGGAATCACATAAGCTACTCTGACATTATTTGGAACAGAAAGAGAGCTAGCAGGTGATGTGTATGAAAATGAAAGGGAAGGGTGTTGCCCATTGGGGGCAGAACTTGCTTTAGTGGTCCTATGAGGTACCAGATGCCAGCGTGGCTCTTGGCCATGTCTGTTCATGCTGAGTATCTTCTGACTTTCCTTTTTGCCCTGAGTACCACTTTCCAGTTTCCTGGTCTCTCCCACCCTGTACTGTACATCCAAAGTCCTTGGCCATGAAGTTTAGGTTGGGAGTGAGAAAACCAAACAAACTCAGAAAAGAAGTCAATAGCCCTGACCACCCAGTGTGTACGCAAACTTCAGGCTGCTCTGGGTGACTGAAGACAAACATGTCCTAATCCCTATGATCGGGATGCAGAGCCTGCACACCAGTGAGAAACAATGAAAGAACCATAAGTGGAGTGTATGACCTGGAGTATGCTCTGTGGTTCTCAGAAGCCTACAGTCAGTCCATGGGTAAAGCAGGTGAGCAGAGTGCCAGAGAGGGAAAGGGGGTGCAGGAGGGAAAGGGGTGAAGCTAAGAAGGGGTGCAATATCCTCCTTTCCCTGAATCTGTTGACATATGCATGGCTCAGTGATATTGTTCCTTCATACAGGTGGTAGTTTGAAAGAAAACAGCCCCCACAGGCCAGTAAGGAGTGGTACTATTAGGATGTGGCCTTGTTGAAGGAAGTGCCACTGGGGGCAGGCTTTGAGGTCTCAGATGCTCAAGCCATGTCCAACGGCAGCTCTCTGCCAGCTTTCTGGGGATCCAGATGTAGAACTTTCAGCTCCTTCTCCAGCACCATGTCTGCCTGCATGCTACCATGCTTCCCACCAGGAGGATAATGGTATAAACCTATGAAACTGTAAGCCAGCCCCAATTAAATGTTTTCCTTTATAAGAGTTGCTGTCTGTGGTCATGGTGTCTCTTCACAGCATAAAACCCTTACTAAGACAGAGATTGGTACCAGGGACCATGGTATGGTTGTGATTGGCCTGACTATGTTTTTGTTTGGAGGAATTTAGACTTTGGGACTTTGGGTTAGAAAAGCAGTTCAACACTTTAAGTGGGGCTTAATGGGCCATCCTAGTAGGACCATGGAAGACAGTGGTGTCTTTGAATGGTGGGGGCCCAGCTCGAGAGGTTTAAGAGAAGGATATGAGTATGCGGCCTAGAGACCATTCTAGTGATATTTTGGTGGAGAATGTGGCTGCTTTTTGCCCCTACTTGAAAAGTCTGCCTGAGACTAAATTGAAGAATTCTGGGTAAACTGTGTCAGCACAGAAAATTTCCAAACAGCCAAATACTGACTCTGGAATATGGTTATTAATGTTTGCTCTTATGAAGATTTATAATGAAAAGGAGCAAGATGAATGGTGAAAATTACAAAATGTACAATTTGAGGAGAAAGGGGGCACCAGGAAGTGGAATGAAGCTGAGTCCTGTGTTTTAGATGATAAAATCCTGACACTAAATAGAATTAAGGGAGTGGTGGCCTAGGGGCAAGATCCCACCCAGTTAAGCCTCCAACCTGTAAAACAAATTAAAGAGAGTTTAGAACCAGGTCTGAGGGTATACACCTTTAATTCCAGCAGTCTGGAAGCAGAGGCAGGTAGATCTCTGAGTTTCAGGAAAGCCAAGCTTGGGCAGTAAAGGAAACCATCAAAACCAGAAAGCTATATGTACACCACAGACACCTGGGGTTCATGAGTGATCCCTCACATTAACCTCCCTGGATTTGAGAATGAGTGCAATGATTAATTAATTATTAATGAGTGCAAAATTTTTGCTAAGGCAGCATGCAGCGATGTAGGAGTAAGAGTTTAGTGCAAGAAGGAACTGACTTACAAAATATTATAAAATATTTGGAGGAACTAAAGAAGCAAGTTTTTATCCCCTAGAACACTCCCCCCCAAGCCATAACACTTGACTCTTACATTGCCCACCTGTCCAAGGCCACCTAGAAGAAACTGTCTCAGCATTGAGATGATTGCTAATACTCTGGCGGCCTGGACACAAGACCAGATCTGAAGCTTAGCTGCTGGAAAATCTTGAGAGTTCCTGCTTGGCTCACCAGCATTGTCCACAGCAGTCATGGTTGGAACCTCTGGAAGACACCTTCCCTTAACTTATCTTCTAGTTTAATCAACACAAGAAATCTGATTCCAGAATCCTAGCTGCAAGGGAGTCCCGGATTACTTTCCCAATCTCTCCACATGGTGGAGCCCTAGTGAAGTGTCTAGAGCAGCCATCATGAACGCTGCCAGCAGTAATGGACAGGCAATGGAGTTATTTTATGAAAATGTTGTTGGTGAGCTCCACTTAGCTACTGGTCTTACTGAAAAAGCATACAATAGCCCCTCCCTCTGCCCACATCACAGCCTTCCCTCCCCCTCCCCCTCCCATTCCCCCTCCCCCTCCCACTCTTGGTTTGCCTTTTCACCCCTTCATACACTGGATTTCTCTCCCTGCTCTGCTGACTCATTCCCTCCCCCCATCTTCCTCTCCCTGGCTCACTCTTACTCCTCCTCTCAGTTGCTCATTTATGTTAACTAATCCTAACTACTACAAGAATGCTCTACTGCTTCAGTATTTATACTTCCCAAGGATCACTGTTCTCATCCTCAGTAGTGAATGTGAATTGGGTTTTTCTCCAGTAAAGAGAACTAAGCTGTGTTGTTCATTGTACCTGTAGCCCTCAGTTTATGGCTGTTTCCTAGACAGTAAGGAAGAAAACCAGTGCCCAGCTAGAGATGAGCAGGGGAGGGAAGGCAGATGAAAAGAATGCCCATAGACCCGGCCCCTCGAGGCTCAAGCAGAGGAACTCCTTGCCCATACTCTAGAAGACTTTGATGTAAGAAGCAAGGAGTACTCCTTGTGATCCTTGCCAGCCGTAGAGGCTCTGGGACTGAGACTATCCAAATTCTCAGTCTCCTCCCCAGTGTCCAAATTATCTTCTGAAGCCAAAAGTCAGTCTACCACCCCCCCCACACGTGTGTGTGTGTGTGTGTGTGTGTGTGTGTGTGTGTGTGTGTGTGTGAACCAGAAACCTCTAGATCATGCCACTGTTCTGTCATAATAACAGCAACTAGAGATAACAAACATAAGTATGCTTTGGCCGCATTTTAATTTAATGTCCCCAAGTTAGAGGAAAGTCAGAAAAAGCCCAGCTATCCCACAGCATTTTCGGTGGTAGCTACCACATGAAGGCGCATCCTAATTCCTGGAGGATCTGAAAGTAAATTAAATAGACAAAGCTTTGACTTTAGGGAACTTACAGTGCACTTGTGCAAACGAATGAGATCACTGCAGACTCAAAATCACATTTGTCAGGAAGAGACTAAGGAGGTGGGGTGCAGAGGCGCTGGAGCACATCAGACTGTGCTCAAGCAAAGGCTCTCTGGAAAGATCCTGTGTTCTCTAAAGCTGAACAAGCATCAGATAGGACATGGCAAAATCTCAGAAGGGGCATTTCAAGAACAGAGGCCTGGCCTTGAGAAACCCCAAGCAGAGTACTTCCAGAACTGGAGGCTGGCGACAGGCACGAAGACCAGAGCCCATGCAGATACGTTGGCAAGGGCGTGCCTAGCCTACAGATGGAGACTGATTTTTTTTTAATTTATTTAATTCCAAGCACATTGATAGCTTGAAGGAACAAATGACATGATTTGATTCTTTTTAAGAAGTGCTGAGTGGGGCCTGGTGTGGAGAACGTGTTACATGGAAGAGTGGGAGGTGTGGCAAGGGTGAGAAACGCTGGGGTTTCAGGGTCTGGGACAATATTGAGGTCAGACCAGAGACAAGCTGGTGAGCCCAGAGCTTCATCAGTAGATTCGTCTGAGATGGGAGCAAAAAGGGAGAATGAAACCGACTCTGAGTGTTTGGCTACAGCGCCTATGTGAAGAGTAGAGTCTCTGACTAAAGCCAAGTAAAGTGGTTGGGGAGAAAATCCAGGATCCTGTGTTAACCAAAGTAGAGGAGAGAAGCCTCTAAGGCATCCAAGCAGACGACTGAGCTATGCAGAATCCACAAGAGAGACAGACCACAGCTAACAGTAGAGTGGCAGCTGGAGAGTCAAGCCACAGGAAGGTCTCAGACGGATGCACTAAGTCCTGGTCAAGGCCAACTTTACAAACGTGCAGCCCGTGCCGTTCAGTCAAATGCAGTCCTGCCCTGACGAGGTTCCTGCACCTGGGTTGATGCCCAGCTGCCGCCATCTTGTGATTCTTAATGCTTTCTGAGCAAGAACCTTGACATCTCCCCATGAACAACCATAGCCAGTGCTGCCTGAGACTCCTGAGTGTTACGAGGTGTGACAGAGGAGGGCATACTGCTGAAGGGTCTCAGAAAGAGTGAGTACTGAAATCGAGGAGAGCTATAAGGTGTGAGAGCAAATGAGTCCTGAAAAGCCTTTTCCCAAGGTAACCATGTCTGATGGCTTTGTGGGGCCCGGAGGTAATCATGCTCCAGTGGCTTTCTTACTGCCTCAACCTGAGGAGACTGTGGAGGCCCACACAGCAGGTGTCCAGATGGGTACCTGCTGTTCATGTCTGAAGGCAAAACTGGAGGCAAAGGTGGAAGCCGATGGAATCTCTCTGTGACAGGAAAGGGGGGCGATTCTCTTTTAGCTGCCACATTCTTCACTTTGAAATATAAACGTCTCAACAAGAGTATGAGGAACTGTCGAGGTCTTGAGAAGGAAAAAAGCATGGCAAATAGCTAGGAAGACAACTGGAGGACTTGCTTTGGCTCTCGGTATCAGAGTTTACTCCAACATGGGGGAGGACACACATGGGCAAGGCAACTCATGATGTCTAGGGAGCAGAGAGAAAGTAGTAGCTGTACCACAGAGCCCTCCCTTTCCCCTACCCTGACCCCCCATTTTTAATTCCTTCGGGGCTCCTAGGACAAACTAGATAATCCTGTTAGCAGATTCTTTTTGGAAACCCCCTCAGAGACACAGCCAAAGGTGTTCTTTCCTTTTCTCATCGCAGGGGCCCAGAATCCTCTCAGGCTGACAAGAGTTTGGGGCAAAAATAGAGACACTTTGGTAGATAGATTCTGTGGCTTGAGAGAGGAATATCCTTTCCAAATTCATGTTGAAACTCAATCCCCAACAGCCTTAGCAAGCTATTGAGTAACCGTAGCAAGTTATTAAGTAAGTTCTTCATTCTCCAGAGCAGAATTAAGGCCTTTAATGGAATAAGCTATGCCCTGAGGTCACTGTGCTGAAGTCTTGGTCTCTAGCTTGCAGTGCTATTGAGAAGTTTTGTGTCTTAAGGATGCTGACCTTACAGTGGATTAATCCACTGACTCCAGAAAATCGGGTGGGCCCTGGGGAGCTGGATCCCAGTGGAGGGTGTAGAGGAGCCTCTGGAGGGCACATTTTGTCCTTGGTCTCTGCCATATTCCCCATCTCTCTCCTGCCTCCTGCCCGCTGGACGTGACCATCTTTGCTCAGCTACAAGTTGTCTTTCATGATGTTTAGTCTCACTTCAGGCCAAAAGAAATAACACTGGTTGGGCATGCTGGCACACAAATTTAATCCCAGCATCTGGATGCAGAGGCAGGTGGGTCTCTGTGAGTTTGAGGCCAGCCTGATTTACAGAGCAAGTTCCAGGACAGCCAGGTATGTTACACAGAAGAACCCTGTCTTGAGAGTGAGGGAGGGTGAGAGAAAATGAGATAGAGAGAGACAGAGACACAGAGAGAGACACAGAGACACAGAGAGAGACACAGAAAGAGAGAGACACACAGAGAGAACTAAATGACAGTGAACTGAGACATTCAAAACAAGAGATAAAGGACCCACCTAGGTCATAAGCCTGGAGTAGAAGCAGTAAGCCCAATGGTTAGACTTTCTTCAGAATATTCAGCGTGGCAGGGAATGAAGTGAGAGAATGGAAAGAAGGTAAACTGAGTTCACAGGATGTGGAGGTGAGGTCATAGGTGGTACAGTGTGTAGTGGCTGGCCTGTGCTGGTGGGGGTGGGGAGGCTCTGCCTAACAACCTATGAAGAAGCAGAGTGATCCTCTTCAGACACTAATCTGGGTGACAAAGGGCTGATCTTGTAATCTAACCCATGGGATGTGTCCTTAAGGGTTGTATTCTCAAATTCCATCCCAGCCCTATCTCTATGCAAGGACTGGATTCCCAAATCAAGATCTTTTTTCTTTTCATTCAAGAAATATTTTAATCTGGAAGCTTACTTTTAAATTAAGAAGACAAACAGACCTTTTACTTTTTCCGTTCATTATAACTCAGGACATTTCAGGCCACAGAAGGATGGACCTTGTGGAAGTTTTAAGCTACTCAGAGAACTGGTTATACCCAGGGCTTTCTGGAGAGCAATGGAACCACAGACATTGTCTGTGGGCGTCCTCTGCTGGCTGTAAATGAGAATGCATTCTGGAAGTGGACGGTTTCTTAGGCACAGATGGGCTGGAATAACACACATCAGCATTTAGGGCCTTACAGAACAAACCCAGTGTTGGTTCTTTAAATGTTGTAATGACAGTCACACTTCTATGCTATGTCTGAATCTTTTTTGGGATAGGACTCTTTCCTCAGATAAGAGGCACTGTTGAAATATTTTAAACAAATTTCATTCTTCAAGAAATTTCAGATCTAGTCCACCTGCCCCTCCCATTCTCCCCACCCCCACTTTTACTTGCCAGATTCATGTTTTCTTTTTAAAACCCACCAAGTCCACTTAATGCTGCCAGAATGTGCACAGATGTCCAATCATCTACCAGCATGTGGGCCTATGAAGTAAACAGGCTCTCTTTCTCTCAGCAGTCATCAGTTTCCAGTAGCTACTCAGGTAAGGATGGGGCTTCATGAGTCCCTCCAAGACCCAGGCTGGAATTGTGGCTGAGCTGACCTTGTCAGCCCTGCTGTAAGTTCATGTGTACAGCATCCCTGTCGTGACCAGAAACCACTCATGGCAGCTGTAATCTACAAACTGTCAGAATCTTGATCTTTTTATCTCCAAGAGTCCTGAGCTGACTGTCCAGCACATAATAAACACCCAATGATATGTATCTACCAGATACATATTGGAACAATTTCCTGGGGAACTGATCCCACATGGCAATGGGGAGGGAGGGGCAGAGTTGGAAGAACACCCAAAAAGCAGGATTGCAGACTTAGGAGCTGGATGTAAGATAGAGACATAAGGGTAGGGGTATTGCATGATTCTGGGAAGAGACTTGCAACACAGCAACAGATGTGGCCTCCAACGTGTGAGCAGAAGGGAAGATTTCTTAAAGCACATGAAGAAGCTACAGCAACAGCTTCAGATAGGCTAAGAAAAGAATTTGGAAGGACTTTTAGAGACTATGGAGAATGATTTCTGACTTAAAATTTTTTTCCCCAGCTCCATTTCTACCCCCAGATGCCATGGCCTTGTGAAACAATTCAATCTAATAAACACACAAAATACCTTGAACAGCCCCCCACCCCAAGGCCAGCTGATGGAAGGGAGACCGTGAAATGCTCAGAACAAGTTCGGGGCCAAAATAAAGATGCAATGTGGGTTTCAGAAGAGCACAGGGCACTCAGGCTGACAGTCTGGAGGTGATATGTAAACTTCTGTTATCAGGGTGACTTGCCATTAGCGATGTAAGAAAGTACAAAAAAGACTGACTGACTGCCCGAGACCAGAATCCGGCAGCAAGGGGTCTGGAATCATCTAGAAACATGATCTGCCTAGGCACATTTGAGAAGGCTGAGGAGTTCAGGCAGGGTTCATCAAAGCCAGTCAGTCCTGGGGACATAATCTGCTCAGCTTATGGAAACTGTGACAGGCTTGAGGTTAAGGAAGATTTCCTCAGAAAGATGTGTGTTGGGGGTGGGGGGCGGGGTACTTTTCACACGAGAGGCACAGCAGACAGCCAAGAACATTCTTTGAGAAGCACCAGTCAAATAGGGGTGAACAGATTGGTGTGAGCAAAGAGATGAGCCAGTGAATGGATGACATCGCTGGCTTGAATGCACTGAAGGTGCCACTGCTCCGTGGAATTCTAAAGGAGACAGGAGTGTGGACAGACCTGTGAAGAAATGGTCCTCGCACCAACGTGCTCTCCAAACTCATCTGAGACAGATCATAGTGTTAAGTTACTACTGCAAAGTGTGAAATCTGTCCATAGGGTATATAGCAGGGGTATATACAGTGCATGTTCTTGGGTGCCTTCAAAGAAAGGGGTTTATGAGATCTTCCTGTTCACAGAGTCAATCACTTTCAAAGAAAACTGTAAATTATAATCGAGGACCAACAAGGCAAGTATGCTAATCTATGCTAATCTATGCTAATCTATGCCAATCTATGCTAATCCATGGGCAGACCTTGGTGTGACTCAGCTTCCTGGAAGCAGAGATGGAAAAGGGAACATAGTAGGCGCAGGTGCTTTATCAGGAGGGAGTGCATACGGTAAACC
The DNA here is from genome assembly GCA_030674055.1 of Rhabdomys pumilio. Taxonomy (NCBI): domain Eukaryota; kingdom Metazoa; phylum Chordata; class Mammalia; order Rodentia; family Muridae; genus Rhabdomys; species Rhabdomys pumilio. The sequence continues at coordinate 24,119,972 of JANHMN010000008.1, forward strand.
TTTGAGCACTGGAAACTCAGACTTCTCATGTGGAGCTCTAGATGGGAGCTGCTGACACATGCCAGTCCTTGCTTCCAAACCAGCAAACTTTCAGCCAGTCTTGTAGTAAAAATAAAGCCCGAGAGAACCACACAAAATAAAGCATGCTCGGTGGGCTTTCCCCTGAAGATGATTTGAGCTTAAAGATGAGGTTGTCTGTAAACAAAGAACATAGATTTGCTGAACACCGTACATATGTGATGTATCGGAAAGACTATTCCTCTCTCATAACACATAGGTGTTATGATTTTTATTGCAGAATAAGCCATGTGTCCAAGGCCACGCCCTTTCTATGCCTCATGCCTCTCTGGCCTTCTCCTCCTGTCAGTCATCAACAGACAGTCCAACCCTCCACAACTCTCACGACCATGCCAACTCTTCCAGGCAACTTCGGGTCATCGTCATTCATAGGTCCACAGAGTAAAGAACAAACTGTGGTAAAAAGCGACTGACTGGTTGTCAGGGCCGAGTCATATCACCAAGTTCAGGAGCACCCACCGGTATCAGCTTAAAGGAGTCATCGTCTCTGCTGAAATGGTTCATAAAGAACCATTATACCCTCTTTCCAGAGATTAGCTGAGTCATGGTGGACCCGGTGCCCGGTGCCGGAAGTGGGGAGAGAGAGGAAGGGAAGTCAGCTGAAGTCTGCAGTGGGCGAGCTGTGCTTGAGAAATGCAAGAGAGGCGGCTGCTGCCGGGTTACATCACGAGCCCTTCTAGTCTGGTTCCTTTCTTGGAAAAGGAACAATATAAAATATGCACAAGATGCCACACAGTAAATTAACACAGGATGGAATGGAAGTCTGAGACTCATTGAAGGATGCATACCTAGATCTTAAACTGGCTGCAGCCCCACTGAGGCTCCTGTGACTGATGTGGGAGTCATGGGAATCACGTCAACAGTAAAAGGTTTCTGAATATGCAATGCCCAAAAGTTAATTCGAACTCAAACACATGGTGAATCTGAGGTGTTTGGCACTCGCCTACGTTGTCCAGTTTGGCACTCGACTACGTTGGATTTTACTGTAGTCCTGGTTCAGAACATACAACGTGCACACTTTGTGCTGTGCCTGACACCACACACCACACACTGCCCACGCCTGGCTCCTAGTCAAGACTGTCCCAGGTTACTCATTGCAGGATTCTATAACTACAAAAATGTCTGCTTCTGTAGTAGCGAAATGGTTCATTTAAAAACATTTTCTTACCTTCAGTCTTCGGCATGCCATTATCAAATTAGTATATTTTGGGACTGAATTGAATTATAATCTTTGGTTTGAATTTTGTTTGAATTGACTTGAGTTTCATTCAAAAGAAATTATTTCATGAATTTTGACTTACAATTGGGGCAGAACTTCTAACAATTTCTGAAATGTCCCTAAACAACTTTTGCCATCTTGCTTCTATTTTTATGTATATTTGTTTATTCTTATTTTATGTGTATGAGTGTTTGTCTACAAGTATGTTCGTGTACCATGTACGTGGGTGGTGCCTGCAGAGGCCAGAAGAGAGTACTCAATCCTCTACAACTAGAGTTACAGATGGTTGTGAATTGCTAAGTGGGTGCTGGGAACAGAACCTGGGTCTTCTGCAAGAGCAGACAGTCTGGCTAACCACTTAACCATCTTCTTCATTGCAGGCCATTTTATATTACTTATTTATGCAAAGTAACGTTCTCAGCACTGACAGTTATAAAATCAAAATATTAATTAGCTCTGAAAACCCTTGGAGATTCTGTAGTCTGCAATATCAAATATTCAGTCAAGATTGAACTCTCCGTGCAAAAATATAAGCAAATACATCTTTCTCACTAGTGTGTAAATCTGCTCTCATTTTTAACAGGTGGTAAAATTAAAGGCATACCTGACTTATTTGAAAATTTGTTTATAAATTACTACCAATAAATATTGGTTTGTATAGCAACTTAAAATACCTATATACCTGAGTTGTGTAAAACCTCCCTGGGCTACAAAGGTTTTAATGAGAGAAAGCTTAAGAAACAATGGCCAGTATCCTGTGGAAGGATGTGGTTGGACGGAAAGATGGCAGCAGCAGACTTCTGGGTCAATGGATGGTGTTCGCTGTGACCCCTGTAACTGTCTCAGCACAGTCTTGTAGTTTTTTTCCTGTCTGCCTCTACTTATCTGTAGGTTCCTGTAGAGAGACTATATTGTGTATTGTGTGGACGCACCACCTGTCAGTTCAAAAAACTTACTGCCTATAGGAAAGAGTACACTAGAAGGCACTGGGGAAGAAGAGAGAATTCTGGGATAGAGTGAGGCACGGGAGATTCGCCTGGGAAGATAAGACGAGACAGACACATGGTGCCTGAGCATAGGTAAACAGCCACGTGGCAGAATGTAGGCTAGAATAAATGGGTTGTGATCTACTCAGAGAAGAGCCTAGCTATATGGCCAACGTACTTGTAAAGATATTTTGAGCCTGGGTCTTATTTCTGGGGGCATGGGGCTGGGAAGAAGAACCAGACCTAACTTTTACAGGTTTCAGAGAAATAGGCCAGCTGCCTTTACATCTGGCTGCTAATCTTATGAATTTTTTTTTCAAAGAAAAGTAATGGTGTGTTAAGCGAAGAGAGGCAAATCATCTTTTCTCTCTATGACTTTCTTATCTCAGTTCCTCCTAGGGTTCTGCAAAGCTTCCGCTGCTGCCCTCTGACGGAGCCTTCCTCCATGGCTTGTGCCTTACTGTTGTGTCCATGATTTCCCAGTTTCCCCTGGGGTGCAGTTGGCCTCAGCTGCTATGGCCACAGCTAGGGCCCCATTCAAGCCTTTTGTGCCCTCCCATGTCATATCTCATGCTACCTAGGTAGCCCCAAATGGTGCTATCTTTTGCAAAGTTTTCTCTTCCAAGCTATCCTGTGTGTGAAAGGACGGTTGTCAACAACATATCCTTCCCAGCTGATCCTTGAATCCTCCCATCTGCAACTTTGTGGATCCCCATGGAGCTCCGAACATGCTTTGTAAACGGTCGTGTGCCAGACAGTTACACAGCAACACAGATCCTGTTAGCTAATTAAGGCTATGTAAGCCCAGGCCAATCCATCTCAACCCAGACCCATTTAAGAGACTTGAATTCTGCAAACCACTGAGCCTGCCACTTAGCTCCTAATCTAGCATGAGGTGCAGACTGCCTTGTGTCTGCAGATAGCACTCGGTGTGCAAGTGGGTGAAAAAACATGTCTTCCCTTTACCATTAATGTTAGTTTTCTCCCTGCTGCTGCTACAGGAGACCCAGAGGGGACATTCAGCCTTCATTCCCCAAGTCACCAGGAGGCTGTCAGCCTAGACAGTGGAAGGCATGTCCCTCTGTTTAACATCAACAGTTTAAAGGTAAGTTGACAATAGCCTAGGGACAGTTTTACCCAAATAAGGGACAATGACATAACCTCTGTAGAAAGACAGGTGTGGCCCTGGAAGGAGTGCCTGCTCAGTGTCAGTGAAGGAAAGTGTGTTTCCAGCCATGGCTCTGCTGCCTGTGTGGTAATCTTCAGCTTCTGGGGACACTGAGCTGCACAAGGACCACAGTGACAAGATCCTCAGAAAATAGACTACCTTGGCCCAGACCCAGGCTGGTCCAAATTATCATGTGTTAATTAAGTGCAATTAAGTGCAAAGAAGTCTCTAAAACTGAATTCATAAACACGCTTGCCCTTGGTCACCACAGACTGCATGCTGTCACTGTACCTCACTGGGGAGCAGCAGCATTCAGTGTCCAGCTGGACTCAGGCAGGCTGGCCTGGCACCCGTGGAATGATGGAGCTTTGGGAATGCTAGGGACAATGTACTTAGGACATCTGTGATACAGCAAGTGCAGGTCCTAGCTTAGTAGATGGAGCCTCTTGAGCTCACCCAGGACTCACCTGGAGCCAGCTGCTGAGAAGCTAAAGGAGGATGGACTGTGAGCAGACCTTGACCAATATGCTTGGTCAAGCACTTGGGAATGGGTGCTAGCTTTGGGTATTTTTAACAATACAGTAACACTTGTTCTTTTTGTTGTTGTTGTTGTTTGTTTGTTTTGTTTTTCAAGACAGGGTTTCTTTGTATAGCCCTGGCTGTTTTGGAACCCACTCTGTATACCAGGCTGGCCTTGAACTCAGAAATCCGACTGCCTCTGCCTCCAAGTGCTGGGATTAAAGGTGTGTGCCACCATTGCCCGGCTACACTGGTTCTTAATACAGAACATTTAGGATAATAATGTATCATGTATGAGCACATCTCACTGATAGTCTTTTCCTATAGTTAATCACTGTTAGCAAACCTTGCATATTTTTGATGGATTGTGTGTATCTGAATTTGTTTTGTTGTTCATTTGATATATAACCATATGTGTGGATTGGTGAGATAGGGCCTTCATAAATGCTTTTGCCATCCTTTCTCTTCCAAAAGAACAACAATCCTGAATTTGATATGACCCAACTCTGTTTTTCTTTATAGTTTTGCTACAAGCATGTGTAGTTTTTAAACTTAATATGGATACATTTCACTTTATCATTCTGAGAATTCCAATATTAAGTTGTTGGTGCTCCATTTCACTTGGGCGTAACTGAAGTATTCCATCTTATACAGATGCTCCCGGTCCCTAACCCACTCCCGTGCTGATGACACGTAGATTTCTCCTGCACACTAACCCACCGGCATGCACAGCTCTTCTCTAGGATGTGGTCTCCGGAGAGAAACACAACAGGGTAAGGTTTTCGAATCAATCAGGAGAGCTCTGTCAAGCCGTCCTCCACAATGGTGGCAGGCTTCCCTTGTGAGACCCTCCCACACTGAGGCGTGGATAACCCTTGGAATTATCAGATTTCCTCAGTTGATTTGATTTAGTGGATGGGAACGAATGTTCCACGATGTTTCTCATCTGCACTTTCCGACTAATAGAATTATATATTTTCATGTTTGTTGGTCAAGTATTACTATATTTGTTTCCTATATACTTTCCAATCATTCATAGGTGTCTTCTAGACTAAAACGGGTGGGTAACGAACGTTTGTGTGGTATTGAAGGTTCCTAGCTCAGCAATCTGAACACCTAGTTACATATCGATCAATCAAACAAACAACAACAAGTTCAGGACAGCAAACCATCAAAAACATGCAAGGTTTGCTAACAGTGGTTAACTATGGGAACAGACTTTATCAGTGAGATGTACTCACGCGTGATACATTAATTATTATTCTAAGTGGTCTGCTAGATTAAAATAGTAGGTAATACTACATCTGAGGAAGAAAGATGTGTTTCTGGTCCCACCTCAAGCTCAGACTAGTGCCCTCAAACCTTCTATGTCTAATCCTTGTTTTCCATCAGGTCTGATGGGTCAGGTGCGAGGTGGCCGAGTTCTCTGTCTTTCATCTCTGTGCCAGGAGCCACCCAGGCCGTGTGAGTGGTCTCCTGGCAGTTCTGGTACTCTAACAGTATCTGCCATTCTCTGAGGAAGAGCATAGCTGCACAGTCCTCCCCCAAGTCTATGAGGTGTGGGCTTTCTCTCCAGCCCTGATTCAGCACTCAGGATTAGAGAAACTGAATGGACAAGCACGCCCCCTGCTGGGCTCCATGGGATGGGGGTCTTGTATTTTCCTATCAAGAGCCTTTCTTGAAGGGCTCACTCTTTCTCCCAGTCCCTTCAAATCACATCTTAGTAAGAGCCTCCTAAAAACTGAACTAGAAAATGAATGATGGTGTGTGGGCTCCAATCCTCCATGATCTTATATTGGCGACACTTCGGTACAGTGATCTAGGGAAAATACTACTGCCACCTCTCCCCGGGGGACATTTGGCAACATCTGGAGACATTTTTGGTTGCTGCAGTGGATGGAGGTAGAGGAGTATTACCACTCTCTAGAGAGTAGAGGCCAGGGATGCTGCTGCCTTACAATGTGCAGAAAAACCCCAGCAACCAAGAATTATCCAATCACAGATGTCAACAGTGACCAGGCTGAGAAGCACGATCCTTCTATACCATACTACCCAGGCTCGAAAGCCACAGTTCCTGGCTTCCCTGTGCGGACTCTCAATTACACTACCCTTCCTCTGGAAGTGGCTTTTCTGGCATTGATAAACCGATGCCTACAGCTGTATATGGACTTGGGAAGTGGGTAGAAGGGACTGGAGATCTTGTAACTGAGTCAAGCACTTTCTCCTCAGGGGGCTCTACCTATGATCTGGATCCCAGTTCGTGTGACACTGCTACGTGGTGACAAACATGTAGATGTCGTGGGTAACAGCAAAGACTCTTCTAAACCGTATGCGCTTGTTATTATACGTCAGTAAGTGAAACTAAATAATAATGCAGTCTGGTAATCAGACTTCAAACATTGTCTGTCCAGTGGGTCCAGGCACTAGAAACTGTGTTACTTGCACAGTGACCGAGCCTGCCGCACTTAGCTCAGGGACCTGACAGCTCATCAGATGGAGATGCTCATTAAAAGGCAGGATCCTGGGTCCTCTCTTGAGAGTCTGACTTCACAGTCAGGGTAGACTCTGAGGGTCTGTGTTTTCAGCCAGGAGTAAAGGGTGTTCTACAGTAAGCAATCCAGGGGGTCACCTGTAAGAACCACTCAAAGAGATTATAGAACCCCACTTAGTCTAATCCTAGGCTTGAAAATCTAATGTGATGATTTTCTATATCTCTGAAAAAAAATCTAACATTTATTTTCTCAAGTTTCCCATTTTAGCTGAAATATGGAAGGTGAGAGAATGAGATGCCTTACACGGAGAGGTGGGACACTTACCACAGAGCAGGAGGACAGATATTCTACCTTAAAATTGAATCTGAGTGACTTAGAGTGAGAGTTAGACATGTATGTTTGTATGGGCAGGAGAGAAGGCTCTTCCCTGAGTCACATTTTAGAATTGGCCTCAGCACACAGTTCCAGCTCTGTTTGGAAATGTGAGCTCCTGATCACCAAAATAAATGGCTTCTCTGGTTACTTTCAGTTTCATTTCAAAGCCCCTTTCTTTCTGACCAGCTTTCTATTTGTGAGTTTACAGTGGGCTGCTTATTTTAACACACCAACCACAATGAACCATCTGGCCAAAACTTTCTTCTATGAAAAAATCCTTCTACGATGTTGCAAGCACCTCAACACTAAAAAGTCTAAAATCAAGAAATCATCTCACTGAGTAGACAGTCGTGTGTGTGTGTGTGTGTGTGTGTGTGTGTGTGTGTGTGTGTGTATGTGTGTGTGTGTGTTTCATATGACTATGATCAATTTAAAGATAAAATTCAACAACAGAAGAAATATCAGGTATTTAGACCATGCTGATAATCCAAGCACTAAAGTAAAGCAGGGTGGGTCTCTGTGAATCTAAGTTTCCACATCGAGTTCAGGCCAACTCGAGTTACAGAGCGAGAGTCCAAGGGTGGGGGGCAAGAAAACAAGACATCTATATAATAACAAACAATAGATTTGAAGCAGTATATCACCATTGTTAAGGGAAAACGGTATGACCATCTCGAATTATCCTTGATAACTAACTAAAGTCTATCTTTTCCAACTCTCCTGAGTTCTCCCACGTCCTGTTTCTTAGAACACTGCTCTTGGACTTCAACAGCCTCTACACTCACTCCGTTCTCCTGGTCTACTTTAAACTGTAGGTAGCCCCTCATTAGCCTCTGGGCTCACAAAAATGTGACACTCCCTTGAATTCATCCACAGACGAATCACTTCAAAATACTCCAGTCTCTGTCCTCTTACTGAAACAAACGAACGACTTTCCATGCCAGACAAAACTGACTCTCTGGTGACATGAGCAAAATCTCAGTTTTTGTGTTCAACGCACAGCCTAAACATTCCAAAGTTCCCTTGACCCACGTAGCCCCCGCTCAGAGAGAAGAGAACCCGTCTCAGCATGCTGGAATGTCACAGGACACGTCCACCTGGATGTACATTTCTGCCAAGCTTGGTGTTGCTCTGTGGTGTGCTTTGGCCGACTGAGCTCCCACAACCCAGCATGCAAATAGTGGGTGCTCACACATAAGAACCCCCAGGAAAGACCTGGACCCTGACCTTACCTATTTTTGCAGCCTCCACTTTCAAGTGGAAATCCCAGTTCCTTGGCAACTTCAGGGACATTTTGCTTCTGATTTGGGTGAGTAGCTCGTCAAGTGGCCAGTGTGTCACCGGCTGTGCCCTTCTTGCTTTTCTGATCTTCCCTTCAGTTCCTCTGCCTCCTCTGCCTGGTGACTGCTTTGCAGGCACTCTTACGTTCCAGACCGATCTGCCCACGTGTCTCCTCCTTTCTCTCACATGAACCGGCCATCCATCTGTCACTCGGGGTTGGCACCCAAACTCCCCAAGCCCCACCCACAGTCCCCCAAGGGCTGGCACCCTGCTCTGCGTTTAGATTTACCAGAAATATCCCAGTTGACACTGCCTCCTGGGATGCAGAGCCCCTGCTCAAAAGAATCTCAGGCCTTACTAAAGTGAAGCGATAAACAACTGGTGTTTTTTAACTGTCTGCTTCCTTGCGTTTTGAGGAAGTGGGTAGCTGTTCGGAGTCGTAGCGTTATGAACACACTTTCTTCAGAAGATGTTGAGAAATTTTTGCAAAGCTAGTGCATGTTTGTGTTATAAGGCTGTGGTTTTAATTAAATAGAAAGAGAATCCCAAGGCTCTCACCATGTGCCTCGATTCCTATGTTCTCCTCCTCCTCGCCTCAAGCTTTCTAAAAGTGGCCAGGCAGGCAACCAGTGTTCTGCCCAAGTTACCATCTTTAAAAAGTCCTGCTGTGTAAGGGCCACATAGCTCACACCTGCGTGGGTAAAAGGTTTCTGGCGGTCCCCACCTGATGCACACAGAGTTGGGGTGCACTCAGTGGGTATGTTGATTCCAGCCAGGCAGTACCACACAAAAGGTCACTGCTTCTTCCCCTTTGAGTATGCTGTGGTGTTTGCAACAAGACCAGCATGTATAAAAAAAAAAAAAAAAAACCTCAGTTTTCCTCCCCTTTTAACAGAATCTTCCTGGGCCTCCGTGTCTTCTTCAGAGAAAGAGGATCCTTAACTACTGAGTTGTTGCAGAGGCCGATGGTACAGACTCCGACAAACAGTCATCACCCCACGAGCACTGATTTGACCTTCATTCTATCTAGCTCAGTTTGTGGCAGGGGTTTGCATCTTTAACTGGGTCAGCTTAAGCTAGCGGTTAAGCTTCTAGGCCCTCGAACCAGACGACTGTGTTCAATTCCTAGTTTCACCATCTTCTGGCTGGGTGACTTGATTATTTTCTGTTTTGATTCCCTCATCTGTAAATGTAGTAATTAACAGAGCGACTTCACAGGGCTGCTACGAGGTTTCTGCAGAAGGCAGGCTCCAAGCGCTTTCCATAGTCACCAGACACACCACATGCCTGGGCCGTTCACTTACATTCCCCTGGATAACTGTGTGTGTTCCCTCACCTCCCACAGGCTATGGGCAGATGACCCAGCTTCCAGTTCCTTGCTTTCCGCATGAGCCACCTCCCCCTCCCCCAGCTCAACCTCATCACCTCTTCCCATTTTCTCTCGAATCTTTCCAATCAATATTAACATTACAATATTCTTCACATCTGCAAAAACGAAATATCACTTAACACCGCTTCCTCCCTTTGGCTATAGCCTATTTCTGAGAATTTTTTTAAATAAGGACTGTTGGACTTCCTGTGATCTCTCCTCTTTTTCTTTCCTGGCTTTCTCCCATTGAAGCTTTTACCCTCAGGACCCCATAGCACGGCTTCTTAAGGACATGAACAGCTTTTCTATCACTGAACCAGTGGGTCAGGTCTCCATCCTCTCCTCCCAGCCTCTCAGCAATGGTCATAGGTGGCCATTGCAGATTTACAGAACTCTGAGCAGTCTCCATCTGCCCCTCGGGGTTGGTGACTGGCCTGGTTTTCTGCCTCTTTTCCTGGTGTCTATATTTCTGGTCTCCCTCTCTCCTCTCTCTGTAAGTGATGATTTCACCAGTGGGCTGCTTATACGTCTTTATCATCTCGATGAGCATGGCTGCCCTAAGACTTTAGTTACCCCACATAGATAAGGGTCCACATATATGTACCCCACATATATAATGTATGGATGTTTCCAGACTAGACCACTTTTTGAGTTCCAACTTATATACATCTCCAAGAGGCAACACAGACGAATGCAATGTGAACACCCAAGGCCTGAGCGCGGTGACCCAGGGCATGTCCTTCTCACTGGGAAGTAAAGGATTGCATGAACCAGTAAATGTATTTCAAGCCTCTGTGCTCATCTTCTCTGCTTATATGTCATTGGCCAACATGAGTCACATGAGCAAGCACGCTGTCACAGAGACAGGAAGTACACACAGCAATGAAAGAAAAGGGACTTCTAGCTTACCCGGCTGCCAACCAGTGCCACAGGAGTGCAGGATTCCTCCACTTTGGCTCTGGCTCTTGGGGACTTTGGAGTCTCTGATTTACACTCATTCCTGCCTGGCCCAGCACACTGTTCCCTAGCTGACAGTCCCAATGAGCACCATCCTGGTAGCAGCTCCAAAGGGAACTTAACACCCAAAGCTTCAGTCCTGGAACCTTTAACGTAGGAATTCTGACAACATTCTGAAGGTGGCATTTAGAGACACATAGGGAACTTCCTGGACTCTTTGGGGTGAGTTCCTGTGAGTCTTGGAAAAACATATGACCCATGGGGAAGTTGATGCGCACACTCAGAAAGTCAGTCAGCAAAAGCAGCAGCTCTGGAAAGGCAGCCCACAGAGGCCGGTGCTGGGTATCAGATCCTGTGTGGGGTAGGTGGGTGTCAACTCCTGAGGGGGAGTAGAAACTTGGTTTGGTTACTGCTGCACATCTCTGACCTTTAGAAGATGAAGGACTGGATGTCTAATTGTAAAAGCTGAGTTAACATCAGCAATAAGGAAAGCAAACACCCATGTATTTGCTTATTCATCCTAACCATTTATTAAGACATAAACGATTTGCTGGGGGAAAGTTCATGAACAAGTAGCTTGGTTTCAGCCTCTCTCCTTCCTTTCTCTCCTCTCACCTAAATCTAACAGGAGGAGGGATATGCTGAGAGGAACAGGAGCTGTGAAAGTTCATGTGGGAGTGGCGTGAGCGGGACTGGAGAAAGAGGGACGGTTCCAAGGCAGCCACTTTCACACTCTGACTTGACAAACCTGTCAGGGAGATAGGAAGGTTTCAAAAAGGACCAGCTGGTGGTTCACGCCTGTAATCTGAGCACTGAGGCTGAGGTGGGCAGATGGCCCCTGAGTTTAAGGGCAGCCTGCACCTCAAGAGTCAGAGCCTGTCTCACACACACACACACACACACACACACACACACACACACACAAAGCTGGTGGGGAAAGGAAGAAGAAGGGAGGGAGGGGGAGGCTGAGGGTTATAAAATGGGCTCTAGAACAGCAAATGCACTGTCAGACCCTGAGTGGGGGTAGAAACTTGGTGTGGCTTCTGATGCACATCTCTGACCTTTAGAAGGGGTGCATTAGAGGAAAGACAGGCTGAGGCCAGAGGGTGCTGTATGCAGGGCCCAGAAAGTACTGGTGGAGTTTTGACTTCCAGGGAAGAGGGGATCACTGAGGAGTCTTCAGCTCAGCAGAGTGAGGAGGCTGCAGCCAACATCCAGAGTGAGAGGAAGAGTGAGGGAGAGAGGGCTACACATGGAAAGAAGGGAAGCCACATAGGAGTCTGTTGTGAGTGTGAGCATTTTGTCTAAGCTCCGCCCCACAGTTACCTGGCAATGGCTAGGTGTGCCTGACTCACTATAAAAGGGGCTGCTCGCCCCCTCCTCTCGCTCACTTGCCTTCTTACTCGGCCCTTCCTCCCTCTCTCCGCTTGCTCATGGCTGACCTCAACATCTCTATTCTTCTTCTCTGCTCTCTTCCCCCCCCCTCTCTCTGTGTGTGTGTGTCGGTCTGTCTGTCTGTCTGTCTGTCTGTCTGCTTTTCTCTGTCTCTACTACTACACCATCTTGTGGCTGGTCCCTCAGGGGGAAGGGAGGCACCCCCTTTCCCCACACCTGACTACACCTCCACCAAAACATATCCCCTCTCTCTTTATCTTTTTATAAACTTATCAGTGGGGATGAGAAGCCTGGGGGTGCTTACACAAGAAACAGAGCAGTTCTGACCCTGACTCTGATGACTGGAACAGCAGCAGCTCCCTCCACAGAGAGGAGATGTGCAAAGGAGACTGAAGCTTGGTGCAGGGTCAGGATTAGGAGCTGTGGACTTGGTGTGGTGCCAGGCACAGAAGTGGGACTCTCGTAGGATATGGTGGGGACAGCAGTGGCCAGGTCTGCTTGGGGGCCAGGGTAGCTTCCCTGGAAATGCTACCACAAGAGTGGTCATGAAGCAAGGGAGCAGGGAGAAGGGCACTGTCCACAAAAAAAGCAGCCTAGCAGTAGCCATTAAAATATGCCACCCGCCCTCCATGCACAATCAAGGAAGTATCTGGAATGGCAGGGGGAGGTGGCCAGAACTGGATATAGTTAGTTAGTTAGTTAGTTAGTTAGTTAGTTAGTTAGTTAGCTAGCTAGTTAGTTATTGTCAAAAAGATCACAAGGTCTCACTGTGCAACTCTGGCTGGCCTTCAACTCACTATGTAGACCAGGCTGGCCTCCAACTCACAGGGATGTACCTTCCTCTGCCTCCCAAGTGACAGGATTAAAGGCATATAGCACCACATCCAGCAGGATGGCCAACTTTTAAACATGCTATGCCTTTCCTTGTGATTTTTTTTAATCTTGTGATTTTAGAATCCCACGAGTGATCTTTCTCGATATTTTAAATCAACAAAACCAGCCGTTTCCACTTCACATGGATAGCGGCCCCTCTTGATAAAGTCCAATACCCTCACCAAGTTCCTGACACTCCAGATAGTCGTAACCCTCTCTACAGGGTGTTTTCACTCTCTATATGCATGCGTAGGTTCTGGTTTATAAATGAGGCATGGTGAGAGAGCTAACAACTATCCCTAGCAACGGGATAGGACAACTGTGACAGAACCATCCCCACTCCTATGTGCAGGCATGGTTAATGATTGACAGCTACATAACACAGCACACAGTGCCACAGCCAGCCAAGCCAAACCCTCACACTCCCGAGAGGCGGGGCCAAGGGTCCCTGTAGGCATGCACTGCTGTTTTCTTTGAGATCACGTGAGAAAGGTGAAAGCTCTGTGCCCACATCTCACTTCAAAGTGAGCAAATGTAGCCTGCTGTGGAATGTGGTAGGACCGAACCCGCGAGTTTGTGGATGTGAGTCCACCCAGTGCCCTGAACCCGCGCGTTTGTGGATGTGAGTCCACCCAGTGCCCCAGCTTCATTGTATTTCACTCCTGCAGTGATTAAATGCAGCTCCCGTATTATGCAGACCTTCGACAGTGAGGGACACAACCTTAGAGCCAATGCTATGCGTTAGGGGCTAGCAGCTGCATCTGGCACCTTGAATTGCAGACTGCACAGCATTTGTCTTCAAAAACGTGTTGGAGATGCCAAAAAGCAAAGCTTTAAAACACTTGGATTTTAGCACACTAGCTTTAAGAAAGCGGGGATTCTATGGCAGGAATCCCAGGGTTTTTATTCCCTTGGCTAAATGGGAAAAGGCCATGTTGCACAGTGAGGTTTCTGTCACACTGGTGGCCACCAGGAATGCCCTCCTCTGCTCTGAGGGTATTGTCCCCGCCCGTGTTCCGTCTCATAGCTCACCTCCACTATTTTCCCAGCTTTGGATCTAATGCCTGGTTAGTTTTGTGGCAAATTAAACTCTAGTTTATTGAACTAATCCATAGCCAAGAAAAACTATATTTGGAGATGTGAAAGGCAAGACTGGCATTTCTTCTACGGATGACAGTCTTCTAGAAGGTTGCCCTGTGGATCAGGGTTGATGAGAGACATGCAGGTCTCAATGTTTTAAAATGATAAAAATCCCCCAGCCCCACAGTCTTCTTGAACAAATTAATACGGGTTGCATTATATCCGGTGGAGCCACACAAAACAACCCACACTCAACCGCTTTTGACTTGCAGTTTCTTTTCACTCTTGGGCTGTCTGCAGTTCAGCCATAGGACAAATGCTAAGTGAATCTTTCCCTTGTGGTGCCACAGGCGCTGCCCAGGTGCTGGAGATGCAGCCGACGAGAGGGCAAAGTCTCCTTCCAGGAAGCTTGTTGCAGTGAGAGGAGACAGGCAACAAATCAAACAACTGAGTATGTGGGTGTCTTAGCCAGTGAGGAGTGCTGTATAAAGATGGAGACTTGTCAGGTTGGTGGGAGAGGAGCAGCATGGCATCTTAAAGTAGCTGGATGGTGAAGTCTTCACCGACGGGAGAGCATTTGAGAAAAGGCCAGACAAAGAAGAGAGAATGAGACAGGTAGATATAGGTGGATGAACCTTCTGCCAGAGCAAGGAGCAGGCCTTCTTGAAGAGGTGGACACAAGCTGGAGTGTTTGAGGGACAGCGGGGGAGACCAGCCATGTGTCTGGAGTGGAGAAAGGGAAAGACCTGTTATCAGCCATCCTCCACCCTGGTGGGTCTACCATCTCCTTCTGTGTACTTGGTTAGGCACCATTCACTCCACAGAGGCACACCTTGGTACAACAAACAGTACCAGTCATTAGAAAGGCTGGAACCAGGTGCCAGAGAGCCAGCATGTATCTGTGAACTCTAGCTTCTCAGCTATGAGTGTGAGCCTATGCTCCTCAGGGGGGCAAGGGATCAGAAAAGCAACCGGAATAACGAAAACCTAAGGAGGCTTTGGATGCACCAGCCATCATCGTACACACAACCACAGACTGCAGAGACCTGCAAAACCCCTGCTGAGACCAACACAAATATAATGACTAGAAGTCCCAAAGGAATCTGATTGACAGAGAAGTATGACTCCCTAGCTAAGTGGTCTGTGATCGGTTTCACAGGGGGAAGGGGGGTGGGGAGGAGGTCTTCTACTTATTCTGAATTCCTTCTGGGACATCAACAGTGCATGTAAATAAGCTTTGGAATTGCCAGTTCAAAAAGGAAAGCACAACCTTTGACCATAGCAGAGAGGAGGGGTCGGAGTCCCTCTGTCGAAGCCTAGACCAAGAACTCCATTCCCTGGCTAGAAAGTAAGGCGCTTCGGTGTCTGTTAGCCTGCTTGTGGGTGTCTGCACCAAGTTACACTTGCCCTTGTCTATGCTTGCATAGTGCTTTGCAAAATTGGACTTGCGCACCACGGAGCCCACAGGCAATTTGGAAAAGGTTGTGAGTTCAGAAACCTGGGGTAGGATGAGAAATGGCAAGACCGGGAGTCTGAGAAGACTTCTAGGGCTCAGATTCTATTCTATTCTGCAGGCTTATGTCCTGCAGGACCCAGAGATGCTGACCCACTCTAAGCTTTACTGCTGACTTGTCCAATGGTGAGTTGGTTAGCTCAGCAGTGACCCTTTAGTTGTCAAACAACCCTTTCACGGGGCTGCCTAATGCCTAAGACCATCAGAAAACACAGATATTTGCATCACAGTTTTTGTTTGTTTTATTTTGTTTTGCATCACAATTCATAATGGTAGAAAAATTACCAGTATGAAGTTGCAACAAAAATAATTCCATAGTTGGGGGTCACCATGACACAAGGAACTGTATTAAAGGGTTGCAGCATTAGGAAGGTTGAGAACTTCTCTGTCTTAGAGCTACTAGGGTCAAGTGAAATATTCCACCAAAAGCACTAAGTACAGTACTTAGCAAAAAGCACTAAGTACAGTACTTAGCATATTAACAGGTTTTTAAGGCACAGTAGACAAGAAAATAATACTCACTGGTAAAATTATGAATCATGAAGATTCCTTTGAGCTCCATTTATGTGACCTTCCTCCCTAGCAAGCAACAGTGTGCCGTCTCTGCTCTAATTGGGGAATACAATCTTCCCCTTCCTTTTTCCCCCCAAAGGCAATCTGAACTAGATGCAGAAGGCCTGATATAGGAAAGAGGAAGGGCGCTGTCTGTTCACAAAGCACTGTAGTGTTGAGGTGCTGAGGTGGTGGCTACTTCTAGACCACAAACCACTGGTGTGGTTTAAGGCCCCCGTCCTTGCCTACCCAGTGGCCTAGCACATGTGCAGACAATGACACACCCAACTTGATTGACTTGGACATATTGGGTGAGAGGATGTGAGACGTCAGGAGGGAGAAAGCCAAACCCTGTCAGAGAAGGGAAAGAGACCTGAGCTGCAGAAATGCAAGCTTGGAACCCTGTCCCCCTTCAGGCTCCACAGTGAGAAAATGCAGCGTGATGTTTGGAGAACTGCAATTCTGTTCTGACAAAGGGTCTCAAGTGATGTTGAAATTCTGATCCTCCTGCTTCACCCTCCAGAGTGCTGAAATTGCAGGTGTGTAGCACAAGATCCAGTTTAGGTGGGGCTGAGTCTTGAACTCAGAGCCTTGTGACACTACGTGCACATTGTACCAACTGAGTTCCATCCCCGGTGTTCAGAGAACAATCTTGGTGGATTTTGGTTTTGTTTTAGTTTTAGGTTTGGTTTTTTTTAAGATTTGCCTGGAGGAAAAACATATATATGATACATATCATATATATAAACATATATAAATATATATCACATTATCATACTATCATATGCATGCCTAGTGTCTTTGGAGGCCAGAAGAGGTTATCAAATCTCCTGGAACTAAAGTTACACTTGCAAGTCACCATGTAGGTTCTGGGAACTGAACCAAAGTCCTCTGCAAGAACAGCGTGCACTCTCAGCCCTGTCTCCAACCCCAAGGACTATGTTGTATGGACAAATCTGGACTGTTCAGCACCAGCTTTACTGTCCTGAGGTCATGAGATTCACAGCGAGCTCTGCCAGAACAGGAAGTTACAACAGCTGATTCCAGAGCTGATATGAAACTCTGAGGTTCAAGTTGAGTAACTGCACATAGAAGAGAGCGGCTGGGGGAGGGGGCGAGCAAGAGCAGAGAGCTTCATGGGCTGGTAGGACGATGCACTGGCTTCACAGACACTTCTTCCTACTCACTGCAGCCTGTGTGTGACGATACTGATACTGTTCTTCCTGCTTTACAGAACCATGTGGGACAGAAGAGCAATTCGTTTACAGGGCAGATCATAAATCTCTATTCTGCTGGAGAAATTCTTGGAGCCCTGAAAATATTCAGTGTGATTCTCTGAAACATGCAACGTGCAATATAATCTGAAAGGAAAGGAATTAACTTGTGATTGTTCTGAGGGTTAAAAAGAGCAAGTGCTTTTATTTATTTATTTATTTATTTATTTATTTATTTATTGGTCTTTTTTTTAAAGAATTCCCCCCCCCAGAGTTTATCCATCATGCAGAAAGGCTCTGTTTATGAAATGTGAAGTAGACATCAAATTGAAACTTGTGTTCATCTTCATTTGAAACATAACTATTTCCCCTGTGAGCCCTAAGTTGCATTGGCAAAAAAAAAAAAAAAAAAGTGCTTGCCACACAGGCCTGAGAATATTAGTCCAATTCCCCAGAACCATGTGCAAAAGCTGGAAGAAACAGTGTTCAGTTATAGTCCCAGTGCTGGAGAGGCAGGGACTGTGGGGAGTCGACAGAAGGCAGCTATCGTCCTTGCAGTCATCTTGAGCCATATACCCTGACAAGAGATTTGATTACAATAGCCTACAACAGCTGAGCACACTCTGATAGAATCTTGTTTTAGATACACAGGATTTTCCCTTGGGTGTGTGAGACTTAAATGTGTGTGACTTAAGGGTGTGACTTAGAGATCAGATTTAGAGACAAGACCTAAGGGTGTGACTTAAGAGCGTGACTTAGAGGCATGGCTTAGAAGTGAGACATATAAAAGGCAAGTGGCAGACAGAAGAAATTATTAATTATTAAGCACTTAGATTAGACATTAGGCACTTAGTACTCGGAGAAAGGAACTTGGAACTTCGAGGCACTAGGGACTAGGAACTAGGGACTAGGAACTCAAGACTTGGGATTTGGACTAGGAGAGAGACTGAAGAATAAACGGGATTGAATCGCACTCTGTCTGGTCTCCATTCTTCGAGTCCATCCTCACTCTCTCTCTTGCTGAACCCCGACCCACGGACTGGAGCCGCTTGGGGCAGTGCAGGCTCTAACAATTTAGCCCCCAAGGCTTTTGGCAGTGCGGGTTCCAACACTGATAGAGCAGCTGGAAATATTTTTGGCGCCCAACGTAGGGCAGCTCAGGCCGCAACAAGGGACAAGTAGGAATTAACTTGTGATTGTTTGTTCTGAGGGTTAAAAAGAGAAAGCTGCAGGCTGGAGAAAGACATTGGCTCAAAAACCAAGAGGAACAGCTCCTAGGGACCAATGCCCACTGCTGTCCTCCTAGTTTTTATGTAGTCCAGGTTCCAGCTCAGAAAAGAGTAGTGTCCACCAAGGGGAGATCATCCCATGTCAATTAATCTAATCAAGATAATCTTCCACAACATGCACAGAGAGTTTTGCCAGGAACCAGGAAAAGACACACACAAACACACACACACCAACACACACTCAAAATGATTACATAACACAGTAAGGGACTTATAGAAATGAGTAAGCTGAGGATACTGTGAAGGCAACTCGCCCCTGGATTATCCTTTGGGCCCTGATGGTGATTGTATGAATTCTTACAAAGGAGAATAGGACATCTGAGAATGGAAGTAGGAGGTGCAAGGCAGAACAGAGGACCGAGGAATGCCAGAAAGAAAAAATAAGACAAGGAGTGTGGCAGACTCTAGAGGCTGAAAGTGAGGAGGAAATGCTTTCCACCTTGTATTTTCCAAAAGGAAGCAGCCCCAGGGACACTTCACTTTAGTCCCTAAGACCAATTTTGAACATCCAGCTTCCAGGCCTACCAGAGAATAAATCTATGGCCTGAAACATTCATTTTGTCCTTTTTGTTGATGCAGCAGATAGAAGCTCAGACAACATTACAAAGTTAACTTGTTTCAAAGGTCCTTGTGGCAACTTCCAACAAGACACTTTTCAATTTTCTTCAGAACAAGATTGTCCTATTTTTGTGACATGTTTACTTTGGGCCAAATTCAAAAGTTGGTGTGTCTGTCAAAAGGGAAGACATAGACAGTAAAAATTGAGGTTCTATGGCAAGCTATGAGAGTTTGAATGGGAAATGGCCCCCGTTTGTCCCCAGTGGCATCTTGGTGCTGTTTGCTGGGGTGATAGAATTGTTAGGACTTGGTATTTTGCTGGAGGAAGTGTGTCACTGGGCATGCTTTGAGAATTTATAGCTTCACCCCACCCACTTCTAGCTTGTGCTCTCTGTTTCCTGTGTCTAGACAGACTGTAACTAGTTTTCCACTTCTACCTGTTGCCGTGCCTTCCTTGCTGTTATGGACTCTAACCCTCTGTAACCATAAGATAAAACAAACCTTCTTCCTTTTGCTTTTGGTCATTGTGGTTTATCACAGATTTAGTGAAGTAAGAGCTACCCAGACCTACACCCATGCTTCTCTGTGCGTTTGAACCATTTGGCTTCATGTTAGAAGGAGGAGGAAGGGCAGGGGAGGAGGAGAAGGAAGAGGAGTGGAGGAAGAAGGAGAAAGAGGGAGAGAAAGAAAGAAAGAAAGAGAAAGAGAGAGAAAGAGAGAGAGAAAGAGAGAGGATTCTATTTCAAGAAGGCTGAGTACAGCCCATGATTGATTATGTCCCAAATAGCAGGATGTCATTGGTGCCCAGACCACATGTAACCAGGCACCAAAGGGACACTGTCAACTGTATTGAAGAACTACCACTATCAGATCTTCCCTTTAAGCCCCCAGTTCTCCTCTGTAAAACTTCTACATGGCTGTCAAGTAGTACTTACAGCTAGTGGTTAGCAATTCCCTTCTCTTCCTATCAAACAAACCGCACAGATTGCCCAAATGAACTTAGCTGTATCTGATCCCCAGCTAACGTTTCTCCTAGTAAAATCCTTACTCCCCATTCTAATTCTATATATGTAGATCACTTAAGCCGGTGAACATGAGTACAAAGAAAATGGGAGTCTTTTAATGAAGTCCAAGTAATAGCTATAGAAAAAGAGAAGAAATGCAGATCACTGTAAAATAGGTTTGTCACACACAGGTAAGAAAAAAAAAATCTCCACACATGGAAGTACTTAAAAACATGTCTCAATTTTCACTCACACTTTACAGAAGCCCACACTTTCCTGCCAGTGCATGCTGGATGCAGTTTGTACATGGGAAATGGCAAGAGTGCATGCATATCTGATTGTTAAGTTAAACTGTGAAAGACTGAGTGATTGCTGTCAGCACGGGACAGTGGTGTGAGCTGAGGCCATGCAAAATCTGCCAGGCTCTGATTAATCTCTGGTCTTTTGTAGGGATAGAGGCTCACACACAAAAGGAAAGCAATGAATTGGCTTAGTTGTACAACTAATAAAAGCTTCTGTGCCTTGGCCCTGAGCCAGATCTGGAGTCTCCGTCCTTTACACAGGTGGCCCTGTGGGAACTTAAATTAACACATATCTAACTATAACAGAAGCACTGAGGGATACACACAAAGAAATGCTGCTGCTGCCTCCAAGGATCAGCCTCTGCCTGAAGAGGAGTTCTGAGGAAGGGGTGTTTGGGAGCAGCAAAAAGAATGACTCAAAGTCAGTCATGGGGTACAAGCTGACAGACAGCCTTGTGTTCTGCTCCACACAGGGCTCTCTGGAGTCCTCCAGATAGCTCAGCTCTGCAGAGCTGAGTCTTTTATTTACATATCAAAGCCCAGTCTTTTATTTATGTATCAATTCAGTCATTTACTCCAGGTTCCCTTTTGTTTATCCCCCAATCTGCATTCCATGACCCCAGCCCCTTGATTCTTTGAAAGAAACAGCAAGCACATTTTTTTTTAAACATTGGAAATTAATTCGGAAGGTCTGCCCGCCTTTGTAAGCACAGACAATAAGCTAGCTGGGGGAATACCGTCTTGAGACGGCCATTCTCTCCACAACCTGGTCCCAAACTAGCTCTGTCCCAGGCTGACCATAAACTCAGGAATCTGCCTGCCTTTGTAAGCACAAACAATAAACTTAGCAGGATGGGATCTTTCCCTGAGATCACCACTCACCAAATCTCTTCATCTCCTTCTTTAATATCTTTCTGACAAGCTGGTTCATGGTATGTAGAAACTTAAAATTAATAAAAAGCTCCTATTTTGGTTTTAAACTCAAACATTAACTTCCCCCAGGGACACATCCTGGGAGAAGCACATTCCAAAGACTCAAACAAACATTCCAGGAAGAAAGACCCAAGATAGGAGTTTATGAGCCCTTAACACAGTAAAACCTGGATAAACAGAAGCTTCTTAAGCTGACCTTCTTTGTTGTAAAAAGATAAGGTGCAAATTTGAGTTACTTAACAAATGGTCCTGGGAAAGGAAACTAAGCCTGGGAATGGCTGTTAGAATTTGGCCTTTATGGTTAATGTTTAACAAGTAATTGTTTAACTGCCCTCATAAATTCTGTAAAAATAGTATATAAGCTACCCTCAGCTATAATTCGAGGTTCTTCTTGCTGGCATACAAGGGAACCCACCGCACTAGTTTTTTATCAATTTATCAATAAATCTCATGTTATTGCAGCAAGTCCCACATCTGTGAGTGTCTCTGGGGAAGTGTGTCACCTGGTTTTGGGTCATTAAGTCCAGCAGGTGCAGCTGCCTCTGCACTTTTAGCTCCATGAAGCCCTTCATATAATGCACATTGTATCCTTATATTTTACACAGTTGAGAAATTATTTTTGTACTCATGTTTTCAGAGTTCTTTCCCACAGCCTTAAGGGCTGTCCTGAAGGTTGCAGCATTCTGCCCTTTTGCTGAGATGTAGACACATCCTCATCTCCAGAATTATTGCTGTCTCTAATTATCATGGACATTGTGCCTCTGATTATCATTATCCTTGGCAGAAAGGACATTCCCTGATACTTTGGCAGGAAGAACATTTCTCAATAATTTTGGCTAGAAGAATATTTCCTGAAGGAGAAACACAGAGGTTTTGTGTGTGTGTGTGTGTGTATGTGTGTGTTAGTTATACAAACAAGCCTCATGCTCAGCAACTGTCAACACTTATAGAGGCCCATGCCCTGCTGGCTCTGTTCCATGGGCCTGAACCATGTCATGCCATCCGTTCCCATGATCATGCAGGACTCAACATTGGTTACACAGAATGCCATAGATTTGGAGGGGGCAGGATGCACATGTGTTACGTAGCTATGATCAAAGAGAAAAGTAAGCTGGAGCAAATCTTACTGGGTTGAATGAAGTTTGGGTTCAAGACACTATAAAGTAGAATGCATGTGCCTATTTGGCATGGCCCTAGACACTATGGCAATTTTACCAGTGTAAGTGTAGAGTGAAAAATTATAAAGACCATTTTATGAAATATATATAGGCTTTTCCTTTACCCTGAGCAAAAGAATGCAGGCTCCAGAAGGCGGAACTAAATGTAAGATTTCAGGCCTTCATTGCCCCGAGATACATTCCGGGTGGAGGACATTATCCCTGAATTAGAGGACACTTGCTGGATTACATTCCTCAAGCCTCAGGGAAAAGAACCCACCTGTGGGCGAGGAAAGCCCAAAGCAGGAAGACACATTCCTGACCACAAAAAGATGCAAGTCACCTAGGTGAAACTGCGACCCAAGCAAGTGAGAAATAGTTTAACCTGAAATAGTCGGTAATAACATGGTAAGACTACGTTCTTGAGAAGAATGAGTGTGCAGAGTGATTTTCACATGATCCTGTATCATTTAGGTTTGGGCTCCTCTGGAATGTTTCGATATTCTTATGTTATGTATCCTTGACAACCCCTCACGCCCCTTCCCACTCCCCTGGTTTGTGGTTTGCCCCTTTAAAAACCCTCCCCAGACTGACTGACTTTGTCAAACTGTACTCCTGCTCGAGTGTGCAGTTTGAACGCTGGCTGCCAGCTCTCTTCCTTAATAAACCTCTGCTGATTGCATCCAGGTACGGTATCTTGGAGTTTGTGGGTGTTCGCAACTTCCTGAGACTTGAGTAAGGGTCTCTCGAATTTGGGAGTCTTCATAAGCATCACAGAAAAATACCACCACATCACATGGGGATGGGTTTATAAAGCTCTGCTATGTGTCTTGCATAGATGTTCTTCCTCAATCTGTACCAAACAACTGAAAATTAACATTTAAAATAGAAGTGTGAAGGTAAAGAGATCCACATTCCAGATCTCCTGAGTTGTCCCTGAGAAGGTTGCTAATTCAAGCTCCACTTGTTACAAACAGGGGAGTCCGGGCATCACCCCTTATCCAGATGATATACTTCAGTGTTCTGGTCTACCTTGATGTGTCTGTGTGGTATGTAAGAGTTAAGAATAATTATTGTGTAGGTTCACAGCACGTGTATACTCACTGGAAGCTCTGTTCTTTCTCCATGATGTCATCTTTCCTTCCTCCAAAATGAATTACCAAGGGCAGTAAATGCTATATCGCAATACAAGCGAACAACAAACTGGGCCAACTTGGCTAAGCAAACTGTACTCCTCTATCTAATTTCCCCAATTCCCACCTAAATGGAAATAAGAAAAAATAAGGAGAAACAAGGACCTTAAAGGATGAGTCTGTGATTTCAAGGTGGGTTTGCACTGAGCGATAAATGCCAGCAGAGGGAGAACAGCCCAGAACATGGCCCATAAAAGGTTGTAATGTCGAAAAGAGTCAGAGACATCTCTGACCTCAGAAATGAGAGCAATGAATGACTGAACCTGAGGGTGCTCTTTCTCCAAGCTGCCTCTCCCACTCATTCATATGAGTTTATAAATATATTTACTATGAAACCGACCTAGACTGGGGTATGTCTGCCCCACCTCAACAGCCATTCTACACACCCCTAATTCTGCCACAAACAGCCCAGTGACTGCTAAGAATCTATATAGAGATAAATCTCTTGGCTTTAGGAAACCCAGTCCTTTTCTGTGGGAGCTCTGGGGTGTAGAAACAATAAGTTTAGTAAGTTTATGCTCCAACCACAAGCTAGAGAGCAGGTTTTAGTGGTCACTTGTCCATACACCTAGAAACAATAGAACCCCAGATGAGAATTTTCGCATACAAGTTTATGCTGAATTCCGCTGATTTTTTAATATTAACCATATGTGGCTACCATATCACTAATTTAAGAACTTCCAGATGTCATTTTATGTCAACTGGTTCAATATTCTAGCTCTCCCCATGATGTAGAATGACAAGAGTTCTGTCTTCAACCAGACAGGAAACCATCTAGACTGAGGCGGAGCAGTTCTTGAATCAGCCCTTACCACCTCTTCCAAAAGCAAGAACTCTTTGCCCAGAAGCCCCAACAACAATCCCTTTACAAGAGTCTCAGTGACCAGAATAAAGTCACATGCCCATCCAGAAACCAATCGTTGGCAAGAGAAATGAGCTGTTTTCAGAGCATCAAAATCACCAGGAGCGACATTCTCCTCTCACCTAGCATGCCTGAAGCCCTTGGTTTAATCCCCAGAACCCAAAACATAATCTTGGATTGCTAGCTTCATCCCAGAAGTTCTAAGTCTGGAGCAGGGCAGTGGATTGCTGTTCAGGTGATGCTGGTGGAGCAGGTCTGAGAACTGTATCTGAGGAGGGGCCCAGCTGTGAAAGGGCCCACCCTCTTCCCCGGATTTCAAAGAACTGATTTCCTGCCACAAGCTTTTAGGTCGTGTACTGTGGTGCATACTTCCGGCTGTCTACTCAGGGCTTAGTCATTGCTCTTGGTCAGGGACACCGTTTAACCGGCACAACAGCTGAATGCTGAAGTACTCGAGAAAGACCCTCGGTGGGAAAGGAAGGAGAACAGAAAGACACTCTGCTACTGTTCTAGTCTATCTGAGTGGATGTTTTTCTTTTAATCTGTTTGGTTAGAAATACTTTTGTAGCCAGGCATAACGTTGCGTGTCTTTACTCCCAACACTTGGAAGGCAGAAGCAGGTGGATCTCTGAGTTTGAGGCCAGGATGCAGAGAAACCCTGCCTAGGAAGAGAAGGGGGAGGGGAGGAGAGAGGGAAAGGGGAAGTGGAGGGGGAAGGAGAGGGAGAGGAGGAAAAAGAGATACTTATGTAGTGCACACTTTCTTCCTATTAAGGAATTTTCTCTCCTTTTTTTCTTTTCTTTGCATTTTTTTTTTACATCAAGACCAAAGATATGGGTGGAGTTTTTGTAGGTCAGAGCAAGTGTTCTTACAAAGGTACCAATAATATAGTCAGACTAGTCATAATAAAACTGAGAAAATATTGACTTAAGACTTGCACCAAAATTTATCTTACAAAGACATGCGTCCCCACTAAAAAAAACACTTTGAGAAAGACTAGAGGAAAAATTCACTCTATGCCTCCCACAACCACCATGATGGTCAGTGCTAGGCTTTGATGGGGAGCTGAATAACTGGCAAACAGGGAGCAGCATCGGACCCCCATGACACCAGGAGCAGGACAGGAAAGGGAGAGACATGGTGTCTCTGAGAGGGACAAGAAAGGCTGCAACCTGTGCAAGCCGTTTTGTTGTGGTAGAAAGTAAAAAAAGCTAAGTTTCCAGTGTGTCATGAGGTGGTCCAGGCAGCTCACAAAGTTTCGGGAGTCCAGGGAGGCAGAGGAAACCCTAACTACATTGGTCTGGCCTTTACTCTATGTGACACAGAGCAGAGGTCTGGGTGTTTATCCACCAAGTGCTAGTTCCTGGGGAGTTTGAAGACATTTCTACCTGTGTCTCAAGGCAGTTCCATCCTAGCTGACTCCTTCCTACCTGTATAAGAAGTCTGTATGGGAGAACATGCTGCAACCTGGTGAGGACACCAGTCAACCTGAGGAATGTGACCTGAAAGGCCCTGTTGTCTACCTGCTGCAGAGTCACCTGTCTAGAACATCTACTATGTCCAAAGTCACCAGGGCTAGAAGTAACTGATAGCTAACGGTTCACTGTGTGCTCAGGGGGAACAACTCTGAGAGACCATGGGCTGGAGTTCACCCATACAACTAGCTCGAAAAGCTAAATGTGACCTATTGGGAGAGTTTCCAGTGAGTAAATAAAAACACTGTAATTGCTTTCAGGCAGAGTCGTTCAGTACTCACTGTTCTCCTACAGTCTGAGGATCAGAGACTGGTTCAGGTGCTACTTAAAGGCAGTTCCTTTAGGCGCTGGATATCATTCACTTCATACCCAGGAATGAATCTGTAGACCCTCCATTAGAACAAAACTATCGTTATTATTCCATTCACCCAGGAATTTAATATATTCCATTCATCGATTTCTTCTAACATTCTTTTAGAGCGCAAACCATGTCCCTTTTTTTTAACGAGTATTTCCCTTTCTGTTTACAGCTACAATATTATTTTTCTGTATTTTCTGTGGCCTATTCTCCTTTTTCATGTCTCAATTACTGGCTGGACCATTTGTGCCAAAACATAAAATCAACTCATACGATGCATTCTGCATAACTAGCTGCCTCCTTTACAGATCTGATGGCCGGCCTTGTCACAAGACTTCCAGTGAAGCATCTCTCAGAAAGCATAATGTTATTACCTTAAAGAAAGCCATTGTTTAACTTATTAGGGGGAAAGCATGCTGAGAAATGCATTGGCCATTTAGCCTCATAATCCAAAGTTCAATTGAATTCTCTTCTCTTTGTCTCCAAGGAGGCTCATGTGGTAAGGCAGATGTCCATGTCAGCTGACCTATGTTGCATTTGTCTTCCCGAGCCTCCGGGAAGAGGACCTAGCAAAGCAGGACAGAAGTTCCATGGGGGCACTGGCCAAATTATAGGGCTTCTAGGTTGACTGAAATCTGTTGCAGATTATAACTGTGTTGTTTCGTAGCTGTAACTGCTGAGGGTATTTGGTAGAAGACTCTTGCTTCTTAGCTCCCTCTGCTGGACTTTCAACCACTTGTGCTTTTTCTGTGGGGTTCCAAGCTTGGTGCCACACAGAAATCAAATCGGGTCCACAGCAAAGAGGAAAGTGAGCCTTCTTCACTTCTCAGGGACCCAGGAGCTCCAGGTGAAGGAGGATGGTCCTTCCTGGATGAGGGATGGCAGGCTGCATCACTCAAGCCTACAGAAGGTCCTGCTGTCCTTCTGTTCCACTCTTCAGCACCCATGTGAGCATCTAAGCAGCTACCGTGTTCTTTCAGTCCCCACCTCCCTGGAGAAACACCTCTTTACAGGGTGAGTCCTCTGTGACCCCCGGCAGTTCCTCTCAGTCTCTCCAGTTCACTGGAAATACCCAACTGTGTGTGAACCCCTAACCCACCCCACCCCACCCAGCCCCCCACAGGACACAAAGCACCAATAGGAAGACCCCTTTTCTCACTTCCATCTGTCAGGTCTGGTCACCAGATGACCTGACATATCAGAAGTCTTCGCAGCCAGCTGCACCTCCCACTGCCCTCCTATTCTGATAATGGTTTGCATCAGCCCGGTGCCTTTTCCCCAAAGGATCTCTGCAAATAGCAAGCAGCACTGGATGCTCCAAGTGCAATTGAAATCACTGCATTTAAATTAATTTTATAGGGCTTCCTCACCAGAGTGGAGAGATGCTGGAGGCATTCGCATCCAATATCAAGAGCAGGGAAGGCCAAATAACTTAGCCAGGATATTATCTTTAGAAGTAATTTAGGAAAACAAAAAAATATTTTGAAAATATTTTCATTTTCAAGGGATGATAATAGTTAAAAATAAGGAAGTGAAAAAAGGATTTAGCTTCAGGGTGTGCATGTTATAATAATCAATCACAGAATCTTAAGCTCTCGTATCTAATTTTCAAATATATTTGGGTTTTTTATGTGTATGAGTGTACTGCCCACAGGTGTGTCTGCTCAAGACAAGCATGCATGCTGCCCGTGGAAGCCAGAAGATGGCATTGGATCCCCTGAAAATGGAGTTACAGACAGTGGGTTCTGGGAATTGAGCCTGAGTCTTTTGAGGAAACAGTCAGTGCTCTTAACTGTCCAGCAAATTCTCCAGCCCTTTTAAGCCGCTTACTTGCCTTTGATTGTGCCAGGGCTTTCCACATGTCAACTGCAGGGATCAGCCTGACTACAGACATGCCATCCCTCTTGCCTGCTCTCCTCACTAGCATCTCCTTCTCTCCTGCACTTCAGATTTCTCCCACACCCACATGTCCATCTCCTGGATGACATTGGTTCCTTATCCCTCAGTGATTACCTGTGTCCTTGAGTCATCTCCTTTGGGTTACTTAGATGTTAAAGTTTAATTTCCCAACTGTGTACTAGAACTCTTCCTTTTAATGGAAACCCAACATCAGTTGTCTGGGGGATACAGGCTAAACAAATCTAAAGTCCTCAGTCCCACACCCTTGAAACCTAAGTCAGCTCTTTATGATTTCAGTGAATCTCTGTTGTTCTTTCGGGATGCACACGGTGTCCTGTACGGTCATGGATTCAGACTCAGCACTGTCTCCTGAGTTTAGTAGGATTTGCTGAGGGTGCAGAGGTTCATTCCAAAGCACCTCCACCACCTCATGAACTCCCTGAGTAGGAGTCAGAGCCCAGAGGGATGGCATCCTCCCTGTACTCAGCAAAGTGCTCCAGAAGCAGTTAAGGATGATGTGTCAAAAGTATACAATTAGGGCTGGAGAGGTGGCTCAGTGGTTAAAAGCGTTGGTTGCTATTCTAGAGGACCTGGGTTTGATTCCCAGCACCCACACAAAAGCCCACAACATCCTATAACTTCTATTCCAAGGGATCCAACACCCTCTTCTGACCTCCACGGGTACTGCACTTATGGGTTACACAGACGTACATGCACCCAAAACACCTATACACATAAAAGTAAAATATGAATACATTTTTCTAAGGAAAACAGACATTTAGGTACTCATTTGGAGAGAGGCAAAGTGAGCACTCTGCAGCAGCAACTGCAGATAGTTAACTAAACAAATAATCAAATAATCAGCTTAATCCTAGAGACAAATGGAGAACTCAATTAAACAGATGATTTTTACAAGAATAGAAGCCACTAGTAAACGGATGAGTGATCAAAATGTGGTCACCAGTGTAATTGATTCTCCCTCACAGCCCACACCCTAGACAATGGCCCCTGAGTCACTAGAATTTTGAGATCTCACATTGTGGTTTGGTTCTTCCCTCTCAAGAGCATGGAGAACTCCATTTTTCTCCCTTTCATCTCCCTGCCTGCCTCCAGGGACCTGGAAGTCCCACCAGTCACTTCCACCCAGCAATTGGCCCACGGCTTTCTTTACTGACAGATCAAGAACCAAGTGGGGAACAGGACCTCAGCATCAGAACTGCTCCCTACAGGACTGCACGCATTCCTCTCCCCACATCCTTGTCACCATTTGCCGGTTTGTTTCCCCAGTGATAACCATTGGGGACATCACCACATTTTGATCACTCATCCGTTTACTAGTGGCGTCTATTCTTGTAAAAATCATCGGTTTAACTGAGTTCTCCATTTGTCGCTAGGATTATTTGTTTAGTGAGTACTTTTTTAAAAAGTTCTTTATGTATATGGTGTATCAGTCCCACATTGGTTGAATGCTTGACAAGAGAATTTCCTCCCAGTCTGTAGACTGTCTCTCTAGGTATGCATTTTAGTTTGATACAATCAAATTGGTTGGTCCGGACTTTTACTTCCTGTACAGTTGGAATCTTCTTCAGAAAGCCGTTGTCCCTGCCTCTGACCGCAAGTGTCCGCTCTTGCAGCTTTAACCTCAGATTTGTAATTAGGACTTTGATCCACTTTTCATTCATTATCATGCAAGCTGAACAATATGGACTGCTTTTCCTCCTTTTACATGTGCATGCCCAGTTTTCTCAGCAGCATTTGTTAAAGAAGCCGTCTTTTACATACTGTGTATTTTATATACATATGTATAGAGAGAGAGACACTTATAATATGCATTATAATTTATATCTATGTAAATATGTACATATAATTATATATGATATATTATAAATGTCTTCCTTTCCTTTTAAGGCTTATTCCTAGCTATTTTATTCTTTCTGAGGCTGTCACGAATGGGATTGTTTTCCTGGTTCTTTTCTCATTGGGTTCATGATTGTTATACCAAAAAAGCACCGTGACTTTTTAATGTTGATTTTGATTCCTCCTGCTCTGCTGAGTTCATCAGGTCTGCTGGCATCGCTTGGCTCTTCTCGAGAGTCATTACACCTTCAAATGGGAATAATCCGACCTCTTCTTTCTTTACAGGTCTCATTCCTGATGTTGGAGCAAATCCTTCAGTTCAACCCTGTTCAGTCAGTACCGCCGTGGCTGTTGACGAGCACTCTGTCCTGAGCCACAGCCACAGCCAGTTGCTGGTCTGAGGCTTGTTACCTGGGGCTTTTCTAGGTTGAGCTACAACTCCATATGCTCGCTTTCTCCAGGAGTTTGGCACGAGTCTGTTGAGTTTCTTCAGACGACTTTATTGCTTGCTAAGCCGGTCCTTGATTTGACTTATTGCTGCATTATAGATATTGATTTGTACTTATTGAAACAGTCATTCATCCTGGAACGAGACCAACGTGTTTGTGGGGTTCAGTCTTTAAAGGGAGTTGTCAAATTTAGTTTGCAAGATTTTTGTTGAGAATATTTTCATCTCTGTTCATCGAGGAAACTGGACTATATTTTCTGTTTCTATCTAGTCCTTGTCTGGTTTAGGCAATGCTGGCTTTGGAGAATGGGTTCAAGGTCATTTTCTCTTTCCATTTTATGCACGGGTTTCAGGAATGATGCTGTGTTGATGTACTAAGCTTCAGCCACAAACTCCTCTCTCCTGAAGTTTTCTTTGTTGGGAGAATTGCTATCACTCCATTGACTATTTAAGAAATATTTTCTTGGTTCAATTTTTAAAGGTCATCTGAGTCTAAAATTTTATCCAGTTCTAAAGTTTCTAATTTATTGGACTATAAGTTTTCCAAATATCCCAATGACCAATTGGATTTCAGTGGTATCTGCTATTTTATCATTTTTTTCATATCTAGTTCTATTGAGTCTTTCCTTTCCTTTTTTTAAAGATTTATTTATTTAATTTTTATGTATATGAGTGCACTGTTGCTGTCTTCAGACACACCAGAAGAGGGCATCAGATCCCATTACAGATGATTGTGAGCCACCATGTGGTTGCTGGGAACTGAACTCAGAATCTCTGGAAGAGCAGTCAGTGCTTTTAACCAGTGAGCCATCTCTCCAGCCCCTTTCCTCTCCTTTTCTAACTTGTTTCTGGGTTGTCCATCTTGTTAAATCTACCCCCCAAAAAAACTTTAGCCCAATCCCACAGTAGCTCATCTACGCCCACAAGGCCACACCTCCAAGTAGTGCCACTCCTTAGGCTAAGCATACTCAAACAATCGTCACAATTTCCTTCTGTTTAAATATCTAGCTGTTTCAGCAACATTTCCTGAAGAAGCAAACAAACAAAAACTTATTTTATACTTTAAGTCTTCTTGGCACCTTTTCAAAAATGAATTGCCTACATTGACCTGTGTGGATTTCATTCTAGACTTCCTGCCTTCCCTGATGTTCTGCCTAACTATGCCAGTCCCCATGTTTGTTCATTAGTGTGGTGATGTGCTATGTAACATGGGGCAGTGCGGCATGTGTCCTTCAGCTCTGCTTTAACTCTTTATCCTCTCTAGCTCCCCCAGTATCTAGAGCCGTAGACATTTATATGAGTCTTCGAGCTGTAGGGGCTGGAGAGATAGCTCAGTGTGCTGCTTTAGCAGAGGATTTGAGTTCAGTTCCCAGCACCCACATGGGGCAGCACATAACTGCCTCTAACTCCAGCTCCAGGGAATCCTATGCCCCTTCTGGACTTCACGGGCACCTACACTCATGTGCACATACCCACACAAAGACTCACATAAGTATTGAAGCCGAACATGAAATTTTCTATAGAAAAGAGTCATTATTAAGATTTTAAATGGCATTTAAATGAATTCACAAAACGTTGGAAGAGTAACTCTCAACAAAACTGAATCTTCTAATCCACAGACATCGCCTCATTAATCAGATGTACCTATTTACATTGTTCTTAATTAGATTTCGTCGTCCATTTAATGATTATAGAACTTTGTAGTTATAAGTGTAGACAGGTACACAACTTTTCTTCCTAAATGTTTGATGAAACTCAATGTTGTTGTAGACAGTGGTACTTTAATATTTATATTTTCTAATTGCTTGCTGCTGCTACACACTTAAATAACTGACTTTTTCCTCAGGTTGACAACAATCTACAGACTCACTAAGTTGGATTACTAACTCTAACAGGCTGCTTTACAGGTTTCTTGAGACTTCTACAGACAAAACTCACTTCATCAAATAAATGATAGGAGTTTTCCCCCAATCTTGATGCCTTTTATAAGAATTGTCCTGGTTCAGTGAAGCTTGTGGCACAGTGTTGAGCAAGCCAGAGCTGGTGACAACCGGGTCATGAGCCTGGCCTACCGGCAAAGGGTGTTCATGTAGAAGCCCTTCTGCAGGTTGGGGATGCTTCCTTCTGTCAGCAGTTTCTTGAACCTGGAAAATCAATAGCTGATGTTTTATTTAGCTAATCATACATAGGGCTTTATCATTTATTCTGTTAATGTATTGAGCTGAGTTGGTTGAGTTGTAAGTGCTGTGTCCATCTTGCAAGCCTGAGATACATTGCAGGTCGTGATTTTGTTAAATCTTTCGTCTAGGTTAACAAGGGACACTAGCCAGTAATTTCCTCCAATTGCACAACCTCCGCCAGACTGCTGGCTTATTGCATATTTTGAACTACAGTTTGGTGATTGCCATGGTTGCTGTTGTCTTGGTTTTGGTGGGAAAGTATTAAAAGAGAACAGGAGTTCTTATTGCAAATTTAACTTTTAAATGATAAGAAGTTGTTAAGATTTTTTTCCCGTTTTCTTTTGGGTGACTTTTGCTAAGTTTTATCTACCCAGAAATGTGCCACTTTTCTGAATTCCAAACTTAGTTAGAATAAAATTTGCAGATTAGCACCCTTTATTTTTTTTTAATATGTAGAATCTATGTAGGGTCTCTCATGAAGTCTATCTCTCCCTTGGAACTGAATGATTGTGGGGGTTTTTCCTAATTTATACTGATTTGTCTTACAAAGAAAATTTTAGTATTTAAATTTTTAATATTTTAAAAAGGCAGTCTTAGTTTGATTTTATTCTTATCTATCTTTCATTTCCTTCCATTCTTATCATTTTCCTCCTGTATTATTTGTATTTAATTTTCTCTTTGTTTTCTAGCACCTTTGTAGAATCTGATATCAGATTTAAACCCTTTTTCAAAATAATCATTTAAAACTGCAAATTCTCTCTAAGGAATGCTTCTGCTATATTCCACAACATACTAATATATTCTTTCATTATGATTCAGTTCAATATACTTTAAACTTCCCTTGTAATTTTTTACTAGCTCATTTTATTTTTTCTTTTTTATAATTATTTTTATATTTGATTTTTGATGACTTCATACATGTATGCAATATACTATAAACATAGTCACCCTGTTATACCTTCTTATCTCCTCTCCCACTCCTAAAGATCCCTTTCCCCTTCTAAACTATCCCACTCTTGCTTTCCAGCCCTGTGAAGGTGGCACCAGCTGTTGTGTATTCTTGATCACATGACATTGTCACATCCAGGGGACAGTGTTTCCTATGACTCCTCCCCATCCTCAAACCCTTACAATCTTTCTGTCCCTTTCCCCATGGGGTTCTCTCTGGATCATATTTTTAATGTCTTACTCAATCTCCAAACTTTGGAGCATTATTCTAATATTGATATTCATTTGTAACATAATCATATTTTCAGAGAACATATTTCAGCTTTTTAAAATGTAATAAAACTTGCTTCATGGGCCAGCAAATAGTTTACTTGGGCAAGTCTAGTGAATGTGTATTTTGCAGCTGATGGACATTTAGGCTCTTAGAGAATATTGCCATAAACTTGTTCATAACAGTGTCTTCCTACTGTTAAAATATTTATTACCTAGGTCTGTCTTTTTTCCATGCCTATTAAAGTTCACTCTACACATTATGGGGGAGAGGGGAGCACTTGTAAAGGCAACTTACATTAGTCACTCTTACTCAGAAAACATCCCAGTCACTTCTTAAATACTGAGACTAACATCTGAAATGCTTCAGTGTCTGTCAAGATGTTGTGACATTTGGTCTCTACTCCGTCTGTCATCTGTGTTATTCCTTTCTGTTCAGTCTCCACCCCTTTCCTGGCCTTTCACTCTCTCATTTCAGGAATTTTTTTTTCCTATTTCTTCAACATGGAATTTTTTTTTTTTTTTTTTAGCCCAGATATCAGCACTTTCACCTTCAAGTGAAATTAAGATATTCATTCACATGTCACCTCTTTAAAGACAACTTTGCCAACAATTTTAAAAGCCATCATTCTGTGTTGTTCACTCCTTGTTATTTTTCCTCATGTCCTAGAGCATGCATGTGCATGTACACATGCTCACGTGTGTACATATACACACATACACTCATTCTTTGATTTATGTGTACTTAGAAAGAAAAGTTTTCTATCTCAATCAGAATATAAACTCTGTGAAGTCAAAGCTTAGTGTGTTCGTCCCACGCTCTCCAGTGCTTAGAGCTCTGTCTGCCACAGAGGAAATCTGGAGTAGATATGTTTGATGTCTTTGAACCAGTGATTTCCTGTATGAAAAGTGATTTTTTTTTTCTTAAAAACTAACAATCATTTGTGCAACCCTGTGCAAATGTCTAGGTCCAAACCA
Organism: Rhabdomys pumilio; assembly: GCA_030674055.1. Lineage (NCBI taxonomy): Eukaryota > Metazoa > Chordata > Mammalia > Rodentia > Muridae > Rhabdomys > Rhabdomys pumilio. Next base: position 24,154,754 of record JANHMN010000008.1, read on the forward strand.
CAGTTTCCAAGAAAATAGGGTCTTTAGATTAAGTAATTATCAAGGTCTCTTTCTGATTGTATATTATATATGTAGGCCTGAAAAGTTTTGTAGACGTGTGTGGGGAATCCCAGAAGCCCTAATATATAGGGGGTGGATGCAGGGCTGAGTGCATATGTATTGTTTGACATGGGCACTGCAGAGTCAAGGACCAAGGCCTCGGAGCCACAAGGAATTAGCAAAGCCTTTCCTTCAGATCAGGCTCAGAGGCATACCAAAGCCTTTGTACGGTTAAAATGCAACAACTGATAACGTGGGGGAAACTGAGCAACTTCCTCCTCCGGACACTGCTCACCTACGAAGACTACCTAAGCCTCCCCACCGTACTGCGCATGAGTAAAGCGTTGAAGTCCTGGGCTGTTTGTGCAGCTCCACCAGTGCACAGGGCCCACCTGACTCCAGCTTTCTGGACTTGTGTCGGTCATTTCTTCATTCCCTTGTCACCCCTAGCCTGCTCGAGTTCCAGCCACATGGATAGCAGTAGAAGTGCTTCTTGACTGTAGTGTTAACTAAGAATATCCACATAGCCCAATGAGGAAGGGTAGCGTCTGGTGGCAAGGTATTTCAGCAACAGTTGCTGAGGTGGAGTTCAGATCAGAGAGCCGGTTCCTTGAAGTCACCCGTACGTCTGCAGTAGCGTTTGCTTTTCTTCAGTGGAAATATCCATCATGTTACTCGATTGTCATGAAAATTTTTCTCTATTTATGGAAACTAACTTATTAAAATAAGGCACCTCTGTCAGGGGTTAGCTGCTATATGACATTTAGTTGTTCTGCAGGTATGGCCAGCTGCTCTCCAGGTGAGGACTTTGGGGAAAATGAAGAGTCACAATGTCCTAAGTTTCTGGGGCTCGAGGGCCCTTCTGCAAGAGTGAGGTCATGAAGAAAATATGTCCAATGTTATTCCAGCAGGGATCCCATACTAAGTTTTGAGAAGAGATTTGGCCTTAAATCAGAGAAATTTATCTCTTCTCTATGTTGTCTCCAATGAACTGTGTGGCTACCCTCGACCCAAGGCCTCCAGTATGTAACAAAGGGCTGTGCCCCAGTTAGACATGATGTGTTGACACACGTGCCTCTGACTCTTTCTAAACCCACAAGAATAACTGCTCTGGAACTTTTTTTTTAAACAAAAGAATCAAGAGGGGAAAATTGGCAATAAGGTTTGGAAGTTGGAAACCAAATAGGCTTTACTGTCCAAGAAAGCTAAATCTCAACAGTCGGTGTAGACAGATGAGAAGTTGTGCTTGCACCAAGGGATCCCCATAGCGCCAAGCATCTGTTAAGCCCTGGATCTTTGGAAGTGGAGATGAGGCTGAAAACTGGAAGATGGATAGAGCCTGAGGAAACAAAGACTTATTGATTCCAGATTCCCCTGTCTCTAATGAGCTGGGTGCCTGTTCTGACCTTCTTGTGAGAAAACTAGAAGGTTGGTTTTTTTGGAAATGATTAAGCCAAAGGATTCTCCATCTGGGCCATAAACATCTAATGGGGAGAATATCACTATAAAACAGGGGGTCACGTGAAAGCTCTTGAGCTAAAGGCTGCGAAAGCTGAGGGGAGAGTAGAATGCCTTCTTTGTGCAGTTGGCCAGCACAGGTGAGAGCACTGAGGGAGGATGCAAGCTTCAGAATGCAGCCCAGCTGAGGACCCTGGAGCCACACCCACAGCAGAGCTGCCTCCAAGATATCTTTGAGATGCCCTTTCTTACGCACAAAGATCAAGTCCAAGTATTTCAGAAAAGCATGTATTGCCACAGACAGACCAAAGAAAGAAAGAAAAAGAAAAGAAAAAAAGCAAGAAAGATGAGCAAAATCACATTCACTGTGCACACCTGGGGCCAGATGCTGTGCTAAGGACTGTACAAGTGTTTACAGAACCAGTCCTCATACACTGCTTACGTGAAAGCTACTGAGGTAGGTAGATACTTGTTGGCCTATTGGTTTGCTGGAGACAAGATCTCACTGTGTTGTACACATTGGCTTCTAATTCACAGTCTTCCTGCCTTAGCCTTCAGAGTGCTGGGATAATGGGACTGGGCCACCATATCTGCAAAAATTAATGGTGTTATTAACTCCATTGAGAAAGAAGAAGAAACTGTCAGATAGCCACTAAGGAACCTGCCTAAAGTCACATTTGTAGCCAATCAGCCTGCCTTTGTTTGGGCAACTATCACTATGAACACGATGATCAAAAACAAGTTGGGGGGAAAAGGGTTTATTTGGCTTATACCTCCTCATCCACAGTCCATCACTGAAGAAAGTCAGGAGAGAAACTCAAATAGGATGGGAAGCTGGAGGCAGAGCTGCCGCAGAGGCCACAGAGGATGCTGCTTACTGGCTTGCTCACTATGGCTTGCTCAGCCTGCTTTCTTATAGAATCCAAGACCACCAGTGCAGCAGTGGCACCACCTCCAATGTCCTGTGCCCTCCCCAACTGACCACTAATTAAGAAAATACTCTATAGGTTTACATACAGCCCAGTCTTGTGGAAGCACTTTCCAGATCAGGGTTCCCTCTATTCAAGAATCCTAATCTTGTTCGGCACATGGCCTAAAATATAGTGGCCAGTAAGTTAAATAAAGCATACTAGTTATCAATAAAGACCGCTACGAGAACTTCAAAAAGTAATACTCTCTTGCATACGCTAAAAGAAGGGGCTATATGTACAAAACAAGAAAAATTTTATAAGATGAAATACTTAAAGAAACACCAGCCTCAGCAACCAAAGCTCTGGGAATACCCATGGAAAGCTCAAAGGGATGAAGGTTTTCCAGACATGGAGTTTGAGCTTCAAAAGCTCACCCCCAGGTTGGTACCTGGCTTGGTACACTTGGCTCCCTCTCCCACACCAACTCACTGTTCTGAGATCAGTGAACTGAACACGCAACGCCAAACACTAGTTCAGAACTACAGCAGCCCTCAAAAGAGAAACCATTCTCTTTCCTGAGGCCTGTGAGGCCCTGGATGGTCAGGTATGTGACCTCTCAACAACCTCTTCCTGGTTCCAGCCTCAGGGCTCCCTGCTGTGCTTCACCTCAACTGCTTGGTCCTCTGTGCCTTTGGTCCTGAAAGCTCCAACACTGGGAAAGACTGCAGGGACTTGGCAGGGCTGGCTTCTCTTCATCTCTAAGAAACCTCCACTGTCCCTAAATCCGAACCACCCCCAATTCCTTTCTGCCTCATTCCTCCAATGGCCACACGCTGGACCTTCACCCCACCCCTTCATATCACCTACACGTTAGAGATCTCTCTGTGCATGCTCTTCTTCGGGTTATCTGACTGATGTAGAATTCATGGAGCTACATAAAGACAGCGGACTTGCCTTGTTCACTGCTGAATTCCAAGTATTCCCTAATATACAGCAAACGCTAAAAAGACATTTGTTAACTAACAATTGACTAACAATAGTAACAATACTATTGGCGGTAACAATATGGTGGTGAGAATAATGACCATTTTCATAGAATTTCTAAATCTGCAAAATAATAAAGTAGCAGTTTGTGCAAAGTAAAAGGCATAAGTTTCATGTTGTTTGTTCTGCCCCAGGAGCCCTGGAGTGACTGCGAAGGGATGGTCTGGACTGAATGGTGTGCAGTCAGTTCTCTAAGCCCCACAACCCCACCCACCCACAGTTCCTTAAGCACTAAAGGGAGTAACACAGCACTGAGCTGGCTTGAGTGTGTAAACAAACCCAAGGCTTGAAGTCGGCTAGAACTCAACACTCCCACCAGGACAACACAGAGGGAGGGGCTTGCTCACCCACAAGAGCCATCAACCATATCCAGGCCAGCAAAGTGACTGCTGACCAAGAGCTTAGGGAAAACACCGTGGAGGAAGCAAGGTCCCCAAGCGGGCCTACCTCTCCAAGTTCTGAGGACCACAGTTTGGGGCAGGGATGTTTTGAAATCATGAAAGAGGGTTTTCTGAGAAAAGCAATTTGACTGTGGCTCTTAAGGAATCTCTCTTCTCTCTGCTACAGTGACGGATGTGGAGAGGATGAGGAGAAATCCTGTGGTAATCCAAATCACTCAGCTCATCACAAACGATCACCTCACTCCCCAAAAATGCCTTGCCCCAGGGAGAGGCCTGAGTCCTCAGCACAGCAAGGCTGGCCCTGGAAATCCAGCTGGTAGCCCAAAGCAGAGAGAGGCTAAACTGAAGAGCAACAAACCCTGTCTGCCAAGTCTGGAAGCAGAGCTGAGGCTGTGGAAACTTAACCTCTCAGAGTGATCCCAAAGCAACTGGCCTGAGGGAGTTCTATGTCCTCAGCGCTGGAGGTCAGAAGTCCAGAGCCACCGCTTTGCAGCACAATAGCGTGGGCCACTCCCACTGTGCGGGAGAGCAGTTGGCCTGATGTCTTGATCATCTAGTGCTTCGTGTGTGATGCCTTTCCGAGTGTCAAAATGCATCCCTCCAACCTCTGACTCCCGAGTCACATCACAAGCACCTAAAACCACACATAACTCACCTTCCATTTGCAGGGGGCTTCTGATGCTGTTCGGGGCTCATTGGGTTTGGGTAACCGTCCCTATCTCGACTCTATGATCACAAATTCAATCATACTGGCCACTCAAGGCAGCATTCACAGGTTCCTGGAATTTCGATCTAAACATCCCAGGGCCAAGGTTTTACCCATCACGAGGTAAAAAATAACATTTTGTGTGTGTGTGTGTGTGTGTGTGTGTGTGTGTGTGTGTGTGTGTGTG
>JANHMN010000008.1:24160766-24188844 GCA_030674055.1 Rhabdomys pumilio
CACACACACACACACACACACACACACACACACGCACACACACACGCACACACACACACACACACACACTTCTCACACTGAGGTTCTACAAGCTTACGATCAACACAGCATCTACGTGAGTTAGAGCATCTCAGAGCATTTACGAGGAGAGTATCTAGAATCCAAAGCCCCAGAGCTCTCACTCAGTGGCCAGCTTGTGTCTTTTCTGATATTTGGTATATGGAGGCTTAAAATACAATTACATTCATCCTCCGTTCTTTATACCTTAGAGATGAAGGGAAACTCCAGAAAAAAAAAAAATCAGGACGGCATCCATACCCTCAACCACTCTTCTGAGTGTTAGTAGACACTGGATGAAGGAGGAAGAAACAAATGACCAGGCAGGGGCACTTCATTCCCACAACACTCAGCCTTTCCAAACACTGTCCTTTTTATGTACAAAAGGGAAGACATCTTAGGCACTTGCAGACACTATTGCTTACTGATGTCACACCCTGGAGTCACACACGCCTAGTTTTCATGTGTTAGCTGATACCCTCTCTAGACCAGCAGCCTAATGGAGCTCACTCCCACTGCTCCATTCATGATACTGTGCTTGTGGAGTATGCTTACAGTATGCACAGACACTTAGACAGCCAGGGCCAGCAGAGCAGCACAGCGTCATGGTCCAAGTCGAAAGCAAAATGGGGCATTTAGGGAATTTTAAAGAAAGAAAACCTCACTGAGCATAATGGTATGCAGCTGCCAGGAAGATCTTGAGTTCAAAGCCAGCCTAGGCTACAGGCATTAAAGGCCAAGCCGACCTCTGCAGCAAGATCCTGTCTCAAAACATCAAAACTAAAAACAAACAAACAAAAGTAAAATGAAACTATACCCACACACCCACACATATACATACACATATACACACACATACATACGTATACACACCACACACATACAACATACACACATATACAACATACACACGCACACACATACACACACAAGAGGAAAGAAAAACTTGCCTTTGATAGAAGATGCACTTTGGTGTCAGATTTAGAATAAAAGTTTTCTTTATAGGCCTGCTAAAAGTTAAACTGGATAAGTTAAGTGTATTAATAGTTGGAAATTATGCCCACATTTAATACAGTATAAGTACAATGACATCTTAGGCAGAAACAAGTTGAACATGTCCTAGGTACAATGTGCCAAAGTGATTAGGACAAAAGCCATCCTTATATTCTTGTAGGAAACCCAGCAAGTATCCAAGAACCACAAAATGGATATATCACAAGAGACAAGCAAACAGCTGGAGTGCAAATTCATCTTATATTGCATTTGCTTATAATACTTGGAATTCTCCTCCTCACTTCTTAATGTACTTAACTTATTCAATCACCATAATCAATAAGAATCATGTACCTAGCATCCTTGTGACATTGACAAAAGAAGACAGGATTCCCTCTGCTGTTGTTTTCCCTCTTTCATTGCTGAACATCTATCTCCTCTTGGGCTTGGCTTCCTCAACAGCGTCTTGGGCAATTCCAGCTTTTCCTATATGCATTGAGTGTGGTGGAGTTGGGGAAAACATGTCTCTTGATTGAAAACTCCTACGAAGCTCAGGGATTGCACAAACCACAAGAGAATTCCATCATTTCCTGTAAGTCGGAAACTTAAGTTACCTCTTCATTCTTATGCTCTTAAATCTTTCAAACCCCTGTCGCTGTCTGCTATGCATTATGTTCATTGTTATAGATGTATTTTTCTAAGAAATTAGTACATAGACTGTCAGGAGTCAACAAGCTAATAACTAGCAGGTGATCTTCCTGAGATGGGTCCACCTTGGATTAAAAATCCATGACAGATTTGCTCCGATAGGAGAAATTCGTTTTAGGAAAGATTCTTGTTACTGATATGCTTTTCCCCTTATTATTAAACATATATAACCATCACTAGGTATTAGCCCACCATGTTGAGCAGATCTCTGCAGATCAATGAAGATGTATTGTCTTGTAGTGATGCTATATAGACAAATAGGTGACTTCTTAATTCTTAATGATGATCCTACAAGAATTCCTAAAATTATATCAGTATTTATTAAGCTCTTTTATGGTGGGACTGCTATTAGGTCCTTTCTGATGTCAAAACTGCGATGAGAACTTAGCAAAAATGCAATGAGTCTTTAGTGTCACGAGTTAATTGCTTCTGAGATAGTGAGTAGGCATTCTTCTATTCAGACAGAGCACATTCCAAAAAGTTGTGAAACCATTAACTAAAGGTCATAAAAAGGGGAACTAACAATTTATTATAAGTGCTAGGACAGGAGATAAAATATTGATTAGGTTTATCTATACAAAACTTGACTAATAACTTAGTTATGGTTTTAAACTCTCCATGAACCTGTGGAGCTCTGACAGGTGATGAATGTTTAGCCAGATAATTACTCCTAATGGATATGCGTGTAAACATTCTCTGTTGTAAATTTCTTATTCAATTTATGATTTGAATTTATGTGTAAACTTGTGCTGAGGACAAAGACAGGAGAGAATTATTCTCCTTATTTCCCTCTTTTTAGAAGCCTCTTTCCCCTTTTTCTTAGAGAACTTTCTTTTTTATTGGATATTTTATTTATCTACATTTCAAACGTTATTCCCTTTCCCAGTTTCCCCTCTGGAAACTCTCTATCCCATCCTCCCTCCCCCTGCTTCTATGAAGGTGCTCGCCTGCCTACCCACTCCCACCTCCCCACCCCTGGCATTCCCCTATACTGGGACATCTAGCCTTCACAGGACCAAGGGCCTCCCCTCTCACTGATGCCAGATAAGGCCATCCTCTGCTACATATGCGACTGGAGCCATAGGTCCCTCCATGTGTACTCTTTGGTTGGTGGTTTAGTTCCTAGGAGCTCTGGAGGGGCTGGTTGGTTGATATTGTTGTTCTTCCTATGGGTTTCAAACCCCCTTCAGCTCCTTCAGTGCTTTCTCTAACTCCTCCATTGGAGACCCCATGCTCATAGGAAATGTTTTAGAACTTAGAAATAAACCCTAAAGTCACTTTTCAAAATGTCTCTTTTTCTTCCTATGACTTCAGCTAGCACGCTGAGAGTTAGAGCCCTGCAATTCCTGCAGAGATAGAACAAGGCTACGTTACTTAATCCCCACTCCACCCCCTGATGCCTAGGCTACAGGTGCTAATCACCTAAGCCAGCTACTTTAATCCTCAGAATGAGCAAAAAAGCTTAGGACTTTTTAAAAGTTATCATCAGCATTCGGTATAGTTAGAAAGCTAGAATGTCCAGAGACCAACAGTCTTTAAAGCTACACCTGAGTCTGACTCTGTGTCTCATTTCAACACACTCCAGGCCAGGAGGGGGGCTCCCAGCAATAAACTGAATGGGTTTCAAAGAGTCCATAACCCAAGGAAGCATAAAACAATAGGAAAAAATTAAATTAAATTGGAATTGTTCTAACTAGATTTCATTAAGGTGCAAATATCCCGGAAAATACAAATATCCCATCCATCTGGTTTGACAATATAACTTTAGTTGAAAAAAGAAAAGAAAGAAAAAGAGAGAAAAAGAGAAAGAAAGAAACAAAGAAACAAAGAAAGATCCTGTGGAAGACAAAATGTCACCATAACTAGATGAAACTCGGCCATTCTGAGTGGCAGAGAATTCCCCCAGGGAAGTCACAGGACTCCTTAGAAAGTACCATGACCAAGCAAAGTTTACTTCTGTCGGAGATGGTCAGGTCAGTGTTGGTGTGGATACCACAGAATTACAGTAAGTCATTACCTGTCTACTGTTTAGACCAAGCCTTATTCTAATTATCAGAGCCGGCTGCTAGAGCTCCAGCCATCACAACTGTACTCCTTAAACAGCAGGAAGTTGGAAAGAAAAGATTAAGCAGCTTCCTTTCTTACTGATGAAAGGAATACTTTATTAAGTTACTGCCTAGATTTTATTGGTAAATAACTTGTAATTACCCTTACAACAAGGGAACCTGGGAAATATACTCTCTACGATGAAATAAAAAGTTGATTTATTTATACTAAGGAAAATTAGAATCCTGGGTAGTGAAAAGAATTTGAATTTCCCAGTCATTCTAAAATTCTTTTTTTGTTTGTTTGTTTGTTTTTTGTTGTTTTTTGTTTTTCGAGACAGGGTTTCTCTGTATAGTCTTAGCTGTCCTGGAACTCACTCTGTAGACCAGGCTGGCCTCGAACTCAGAAATCCGCCTGCCTCTGCCTCCCAAGTGCATTCTAAAATTCTTAAAAGTATTCTTTCTTCTTTCCCATTCCTGGTTTCCCTATCTCCTGCTGTTTCTCAAATGGTTATTTGGCTTTTCTATAAACTCCATTCTTTCTAATCACACAGGGAGGAAGGTATTAAGGCAGTGTATGGCTGTCCTGGTTTGTTTTGTGTAAACTTGACACAAGCTTCAGCCGTCAGTTGAGAAAATGCCCCCATAAGATCCAGCTGGATGACACTTTCTTAGTTAGTAATGGATGTGGAGAAGAGATCGGTCCATTGTGTGTGATGCACCCCTGGGCTGGTGGTCCTGGGTTCTATAAGAAGTCTGGCTGAGTAAGCCATGGGGAGCAAGACAGTAAGCAGCACCACCACCCGCTATGGCTTCTGCATCAGCTCCTGCCTCCAGGTTTCTGTTCTATTGAGTTCCTGTCTTGACTTCCTTAGATGAACAGTGAGATGGAAATGTAAGCCAAATAAACCCTTTCTCCCCAACACAATTGGTCATGGTGTTTCATCACAGCAATAGTAACCCTAATTAAGACAGTGGACACTACTGAAGAGTATCTAGGGACACACAGACATGATCAGAGGGCATCTGTCTGGGTAGGAAGCCAGGTGATTTGGCATATTTCCTTGGAAACTTTGGGGCCCTTGAACCTTCTGGAATTTTCTGATGGTTTGAGATAAGAGTCCTTATCTATGTAATTCTCTTAGCAAGTTAGCCTTTCTCAGGATTACTTATTGTAGAACTCAGTTTCCATTCCCAACTTGGATGAATTAGTAACCCCAATCTCCCCAGCGTTAGTGAGACTTACCTTTGGTCATGTCTGTCTTCCCAATAAGGATTAACTGAGGTCCTGCCTTGAATGTGCATAGCACCATGCCATGAACTGGGGTCTTGGACTAAATAAAATGGGAAAGTCATCTCAAGCAGTGCCAGCATCCAGGTCTCTGCTTCCTGACTTCTGGTGCGTTCATCTTTTTGCTTTCTGATCTTTGGTGGCATGTGACCAATTGTCTCACACTACCACTGCAATTCTCCTGCCATGATGGGCTCCACCCCTCAGACCCTGAGCCCAAGTGAACCACTCCTCCCTTGGGTTGCTTCTTGCAGGTACTGTCTACTCTGGGAAGAAAAATGACTATGGTTTTAAGCAAATTCCTGAAATGTTCTGCTTTTTAAAGAAAGATTTCATAAACCAAATGTTTCCTGAATGTATTTTATAGTTTTGCATTTATTCATCTTTTATTTTGGAGTAAAGATTGTCTCTGATATGAGACCTAGGAGATATCGAATTATACCAGATGACCTCTGCTTTATCAACATTTGTGCGTGTCTTGAGACTTGATGCTACCAGCTTCATGTGTACCTGTTCTAACCTGTGAGTCAAATTTGACGACGTGAGCCCTGCAGAAGTTCAGAGAGAGACCTCACTAACTTACACTTTGCTTCTGAGTTCTTAACTGTTCTTTCTAGCTACTTGCTGGAAGCACAGCTTAAATATTTTATCAATACCTCAATCAATATATCAAATAATAAATGTTTTGTACACTTCCTAAGTCAGCTCCTGTCCCAGAAGTTTCAATTACCCAGACTTAAAACAATGTCGTAATCCTTTCCATCTTCCTCTCTTAGCTTACATTTTAATTTAAAGTTCCATGCATGTCCAACTGTGGCTCATGGCCACTAACCCAGGATCACATAGAATGAGCTCAACACATTTATAGATGATGCCATCCTACGGCCATGTCAGAAAGCTAAACACCCCTGGAAGATCCAATCCACCCATCTCTTTTATTATTTTGCTTCCAAATCAATTTCTCTACTTTCTGTCTTGACCACTACTCCTTCTGGGGTAGTTTGAATAAGAATGGCCCCATAGGCTCATATATTTGAATGCTTGGTCATGGGGGAATGACACTACTTGAGAAAGAATAGGAAGTGTGGCCTTGTTGGAATAGGTATGGCTTTGTTGAAGAAGTGTGTCACTGGGGGTTGGCTTTGAGGTTTCAAGGACCCAACCTAGGTCTTGTGGTTCTTTCTCTTCCTGCTGCCTTTGGATTTAGATATAAAACTCTCAGCTGCTTCTCCAGCACCATGTCTGCCTGTGTGCTGCCATGCTTCCTGCCATGATGATAATAGACTAAACCTCTGAAACTGTATGCGAGCCCTAATTTAAAAAAGAAACTTATAAGAGTTGCCATGGTGTCTCTTCACAGCAATAGAACACTAAGACACCTTCCAAGATAATAGTGTTTTGTTTTGTTTTATAGCACATGCACAATTACATTTTCTATTAGGGAGACACAACACAGAAGACATATCACCAAATGGAGCGAAATAAGAAATGATGAGATGGACAGAAACAGAAGCAGATGTGAGAGATGCAAATGTCAACTGTTTCAAACTGTATTCATCACTGAGCTTGTTGCTGTGACTAAACACCCAACAAAGGTGGTTTAAGAATAAAAGGCTTTATTCTGCCTCACAGTTTGGGAGAAGAAAACCCATCATGGTCAAGAAGGGATGGCAGCTAGAGGTGTGTGTGGGAGCCTGTGTGAGCAGACAGAGAAGGGTGGACGCTGGAGCTCAGCCAGCTTTCTGGTTCCCCCCTTTTTATTTAGTCCAGGCCTCCAAGCCATTAAACAGTGCACCCACATCCCAGACAGGCCATCCCTCCCTAGTTAATCCCCTCTGGAAATCCACCACAAACAAACCAAAGTGTTTCTTCTCAGCATTTATGAATACAATCGATTCATAGTTAAAACTGACCACCAAACAAACTCCAAAAAGAACAGTGTCTCCCCACATATTCTGAAGTGGTTCATGCTTCAGCCTTTGAAAGTACCACAAGAGAAAGGAGAGACCTTGATGGTCTTTAGCTAGATTTGTGTCCTTTTCAGGTTTTGATCTATTTTCTCCCAGGGACTTTCAACATGTGGGGGACATCTTTGGTCAACCGGAGAAAAAAAAGTTTCTGCTCCTGTGACACAGTGTTCTCTTTTGCTTCTCTGAGCTTCGCTCCTCAAGTTAAAATGCTGCTTCATTCACAAGCTCACCCTTCTTGGCCTCCCAGGGAAGGCCATGAGCTGGCTCTGTGCAGTATTTGAACTCCAGCATACAGGATCTGATCACCAGTGTAGACTTTCAGGCAAGCATAGAGTCATGTTCGTTCTGCATCTTAGGGAAGAGAAGCCAAGTTTCTTTTGGTTGCATTCCTGGGGGCCTCGGGTTAGGTAAATAAAGCCATCAGGAACAGCTCTAAGCTATTCTCCCCCAGCCTTGGAGCCTGTGTGGCTGGCTGTGAGGTCCAGGGGGTAGAATGAGCTAAAACTTGGCTTGCAAAGGAGCCAGGAATGTCTCTGCTAAACTCCTTAAGGGTCTCCAGAGAAGGCCAGGTAGATTGAATAGACATCTCAAGGATTCTTGGACACAATCCCCCCCACCCCCACCCCTCTCTCAGATGTTATGCACCCTGCACCAAGGAATTCTGGGATAGAAGAATGCTGGACTCAGCTTCAGGAGTCCTGAGGTCTAACTGTCTCTCATGGCATTAAACTGTGTGACATTAAACTCCATCATGTCCATTCTCCTCGCCCCAACCCACCCCATTCCCCCAACCCCCACCTTACCTCCACCCTCCCACACCTTATTCCCACCCTACTACACCCTCCCCACCTCACCCCTACCTCACCCCCACCCTCCTACACCCTCCCCACCTCACCCTTACCTCACCCCCACCCTCCTACACCCTCCCCACCTCACCCCTACCTCACCCCTACCCTCCTACACCCTCCCCACCTCACCCTTACCTCACCCCCACCATCCCCCACTTGCTATACTTCCGTTGTTTTAACTGTAGAATCTGAATCTGAGTTTTGAACGTCATAGTCTCACACTCTAGGAAGGGAAATGAACTGTTCTGTGAGACCAGGTTACAAAAAGTTATGGTTTTCTTTTTTTTTTTCTCTTGGGTTGTTGTGACTTTGTTTTGTTTGTTTATCTGTTCAAGACAGGGTTTTTCCATAAAATAGCCCTGGCTGTCCTGAAACTCACTCTATAGACCAGGCTGTCCTGGAACTCACTCTATAGACCAGGCTGTCCTGGAACTCACTCTATAGACCAGGCTGTCCTGGAACTCCCGTAGATCTGCCCGCCTCCGCCTCCCTAGTGCTTGGATTAGAAGCATGTGCCATCACTGCCCAACAAAATCATGTTTTTCAAGAACAGGAGTCAGATGTATAATAATCTGCTCATCGTTCAAGTGCTCCAGCGTCTCCGTTCGTTACAGACATACGTCATGCGGCAGAGCATGCTGTGGTGGCTGCCACATCACCTGTTTTAATGTCTGTAAGAATTTATATCTTACTTCCTCTCTTACTTATGGAAATAGTATGATTTTGCGAAATCACATTTTGTCCTTCTGCATGGGATATATGTCTATTTCTTTTGACCACTGAAAGTGTTTAGAAAATACAAAAGAAGTATCTGTCGTAAGTCTCATCTTGTTGGGCTTAGCACTAGTTGGGTTTTAGCATCTAAGGTTTGCTTGCTTGCTTGCTTGCTTGTTGTATTCTGTTTTTGAGTCCATTGTCTGAGCTGCTAGTCTGGGGAACCTGTATTCAGCACTGAATATTCAGTCTCTCCTGTCTGCACCAGTGGACACTGGGCCTGCTCGTGGGTTTACTCTTAGAGTTGGCATAAACGGGTCCACAGACATCAAATCTTAGGACTCAGGTGCTCAAGTCTTCTTGGCTCCATCAGCCCAGACTCAAGGGAAGAAGGCAATTGCATAAGGCAATCTCCGCTCTTGATGGAGACAGGAGGCTTTTGGCAAGGTAGCGGGAGGCAGTGCTGTCTGCACAATTCCTAGGACAGATCGTGGAATCTAGTCAATGTTATCACAAAGACAATCACACTAGAGCTTGGAAAAGGATGGGGGCCAGGGAGAAATGACAGGCACAGTACAGCTAGTGATTGTATGTAGACATCTACTGCTATTCCATTCAATAACAACCATTCTCTGTAAAATCACAAGCAGACATCAATATCTGGAAGGATTACAGACAGTGTAGGTGAGTGAAACTTTGACACATTTTAGGAGAAAAGGCAGAAACAAGTATTTAACAGAGTCAATTCTTATTTAGCCTCAGTGGGAAGAACAGTGAATGGTCTGGTTAACTTGGTATGTGGTCATCTTTTCTTCCTTTTTTGGCAATTTTTTTGTAATGAAGTTTAAAATAAAAAATAGGGGTTTTGTCCCTCTGTGCTTAGTTTAGGTTTGTACTTTAATGAGTTTTTACCCTCTGAGAGAATTCTGATTTAAAGCAAGGTAAGTCTGCTGGGTACTGGATGAGAATAAATAAATGGGTCTTTGAAATGTGTTTTCTGGGAAATAGACCATTAAGAAAAATACTCTTGTGGTCAAAAATGGAGTTGCCTGTATTCAGAGAGAAAATACATACAGGTTAATTTCATTAATGCCTTGTCCTATAATGAAGTCTGAGAGCAGAGACACAGCCCTTTGCTGTTTGCACACTCAGAATAAAGGCAGCTAAGGGACATTGTTCATGCTGGCTGGGACATGTGTGGAATAATGGTCTGGGAGGATGCTCTGATTCCGGGAGCACACATGGGAACAGTCTCTACTTGTTGACAGCAAGGGTGCTCTGATCTGAAGACTACAAAGCCTGGTGCTTACGTCCTGACTGGAGACCAGGTACCACTTCCTTTATGAACCTGCCATGAACGCTCACAGTCTTGTTTGTACCAGTGTGCTATGATGACACGATGCAGTGTTGAGAAGCATAGAAAATAGTTCACATAAGAACATTAAGAGGAGAAGCTGGTTGGATCGACAGATATATAAACAAGATACATGTACAAGTTTGTCTTTGTCCAGTCACCTCATAGCTGCTAATTCAGTTGTTGTTGTTGTTGTTGTTGCTGCTGCTGCTGCTGCTGCTGCTGCTGCTGCTGCTGCTGCTGGTGGTGGTGGAGATGGTGATGGTGATGGTGATGGTGGTGGTGGTGGTGATGATGATGATGGTGATACTTTACTATTCAGATGGTTAACAGCCTATCTTCCACACATTATTTGATTGATCTCACAATTCTAACAAGGTTTCTTACGTATTATTATCTTTGTCTTCAGAAAGTCTTATCTCAGATCTGTGTAGATAATCTAGTCAAAGCTGGGCCTCAGATTTTCTTGGGCCAGAATTCTAAATGCCAAACTAAGAAGGCGAGTTACCACATGGGACGAGACTTTCAAAAGTCCGTGGGGTCCCTAGGGCTCACTGTTAGTCAACTTCTGTTTCCTGAGTGTCCAGGCTACACCCCTGATGTGAGTGTCTTCATTCAGTTCTGAAGAGCAGAAATGTGGTGATTTCTCCAAGGTCACCGTCATTCTGAAAGAGCAGAAGTTTTAATTCACAGAATCATGACCAGGCCAACAGTCAGGCACCAGTGGCTAAGAACTCTTTCTCCCAATCTTCCCAGTGAAGGAACCTCATCAAATAGACTAGTTGGGATGAAAACACCTTGTGTTTTAGAGCTAGTAGGAATGGGAAATCGGGGTGCTATGTTTACCTTCAAGAGCTCTATGCTCCATAAACACAAAGGCATGAAGCCTCCAGAAGCATGAGTGGTCCAAGGCAAAGAAGCTGAGAGACGCAGCAACAGCACCCTTTAACCTACACATGCTATCAGAGGTCCCACCAGATCCCCTCTCTTCACCTCCTCCCCGCGCACAGTGAGTCGACCATGAAGACGGGGAATCATGTTCACCTGAGTTCAAACTTCCCTCTACTTAGGACTCAGAACCCCAAATTCCAAATTCCCTCTCTAAATGGCACCCAGAGTCCATGTGGCTCCTCGCCCAAGTTCGTGCTCCAGAGGGACCCCCCCACACACACACACTGTCTGTGAGTAGAGCCCTAGGCCTTAGAGGTGACCATAGGCTGGGGGTGAGCGGTCAGAACTTAGCCACGGGTCCTGGAGTATCCACTCAAACATTTGATTCCCCTCTCAGTGGGGATTCTGAAGACTACAGCAGGTCTGGGAACCTCTTCTGTATTCTGGCTCCAGGCTTGCCCAAAAGTACTGCCAGAGGTGAGCTAGGCCCACATAGAGCCCCGGTACAGAGCCCTAAGCACAGACAGGAAAGTCCTACATAGCCTGCTCTGCCTTCTCTCTGGAAATACCCTTTTCCACACACTCCCAACCATATTTCCTTGCTATAATCCCCACTTCACTTTGTCAAAGGCTTTTCACTGGTGTCTACTCTTTGCAAAAATGAGATATTCAGTGAACCCTGACCACTAGTGACTGTATCTCAGATCTCCATTTCAGAAATTCTATACTTCAGTGGTCCTTGAGTAGTGTGTCTAAGTGGTTGTCTCTTTCCTCTGCCTTCACGGAAAACCAAGTTCATGGCTGCTGTGTGCACCCAGGCGCTGCGGTACCAGTTTGCTTATTTCAGTCGGATGCAGTCCACCTCCTCAGTGGCAGGCATCCCCGTGGTCCTGAGGTCGAGGTCGGCGCTGGCTTTGCTCCCGCTGGGGGAGGCCCTCCACTGCAGCCTCAGGATCCTCTTGAGGTACTTACTGGTGTTATTCCTGACAGTCACAAAGCACAGCGTATTGATCATGCTGTTACTCATGGCGATGCACTCCACCACATAGAAAGCCGTGAGGTAGTGCTTCTCCTTCACAAACACGGAGGGGAAGAAGTCACGCACGATAGTGAAGCCATAGAAGGGAGCCCAGCACAGCACATAGGCGGAGAGGACGCACACGAGCCCCAGCACCGTCCTGCGGCGGCAGCGCAGCCTCCGGCGAATCTGCTCTGTCTGGAAGCCGGGCACCGCCTTGAACCAGAGCTCCCGGGACACCCTGGCATAGCACAGGGTCATGGCGACTACAGGGCCCACGAACTCGAGGCCGAAGACCAAAAGGAAATAGGACCTGTAGTAGAACTGCTGATCCACCGGCCAGATCTGGCCACAGAAGATCTTCTCCTGGCTCTCCACGATGACCAACACCGTCTCAGTGGTGAAGTAGGCGGCTGGGATGGCGATGAGGATGGACACAGACCACACCAGGAAGATCAGGCCGGCGGCTGTTTGACACTTCATCCGTGGTCTCAGGGGGTGCACAATGGCCAGATACCTGGACAACAGGAAAGGAGTCAGCCGAGGCAAGGAAGGAACCTGCCTGTGAGAATTTCCCTCCGGGAGCACTACCCAGCAATATGGAATGTTACCCGAGGGAGATGCCCAGGCCAGGGCTCTGAAGCAAACTTCCCCCTCTAACTCCTTCCCTCATCTCGTCTTTCTCATCTGCCCTGGTATTTAGATGGTTTAAAGATTAAATGTGATAATGGATACCATGTTCCTAGCTAAGTTTCAAATCTGACATATACTGGGAGGAAAATGGTGAAAATTCCTTTTAAATGTGGTGATTATACTTCTCATAGGTGTCTGGCCAGGTCCCATCATGTCTCCTAAAGCCTGCAAAGTTCAAAGTTAAGTAAACCTGACAATTCCACCGTGAACGAGTTGATGGGGGAAGCATCCTTTTCAACTGAAGCATGGGCCAAAGTTTTGTTTTCATTCCACATTTCAGAAAGCATTGTTCTGCACACGGAGAGGAAGAATATATTTACCTCATTTTCCACCTGGAAAGACACAGGCTGTTAAGAGATGAGGAACTTTCTCAAGGTTGCATACCACAAGACCCTTGACAGAGAGCATTTAGACTCTATCTCACAGGGCTGATATGAAAATCAATTAGTGTGCACGTGGCTTTTCTTTTTTTTTTTTTTTTTTTAACCACAAAGCATCAGGCACTAGAAGACTCTGCTTTTGTTCTCTTCCAGAGAAGCCACGGTGCTACCACAGTGGTCCAGGAAGCAGAGAGTACTTTGTGGGGCGTGAGTCACCCGCAGGGTATAATGGCACCCTTCCCAGAGTGTATGCACACTTGTGCAGAGAGCTCCAGCCTCCGGGAAGGCTCTGCACAGCTGGCAGGGTTGGGAGAAGGACGGGGGCGAAGTGGAAAGGACTGGCCAGCACTGGAGACAAACACTTATGTGTCCATAGCTGATCCCAGCAGAGTGGGTGGCAACATAACAGGGCCCCGAAGGAAAGCCAGACCGGCTCTGTTCCCTTGGTAAATACCCCTTTGAAGTCATCTTTCTTGGAATTTTGATCTGAAGAAAGATCCCTTCTTGTATTTTTCTGATTTAACCTCACAAGTAATCACCCCACACTGGGTGAACCTGGAGGATCACTGGTGTGAGACCCCTGTTCTCTTGAGCTCCAAAGTTTAAAGAAGCTGGATAGGACATGTTTATCCTCCAGACACTGCAGATGGCCACTGGCTGGCCACTCTAGGCAACTCCTTAGTGCTGTAAACTGGAACAGGGTTATGTGCATGGTTGACATCACACATGCATGGGCCCTTTATAGCAGCCATGATGCTGGCTGGAGTGTAGCCCAGTGGTAGAGAACAGGTCTAGCATGCAAAGGCTCTGGGTTCATATCACATCAATACACACACAGACACACACAGACACACACAGACACACACACACACACACACACACACACACAGAGCGCTACTGAGTTGTGATTAAAATACTCTGACAAAAGTGACTTAAGGAAGAAAGGGCTTATTCTGCTTCACAGTTTAAAGTGACAGTCATGTTTTTGAAGTGACAAAGCAGGAAAGACAAGGCAGTAGGAACTCAAAGCAGCTATCCCATCCACAGCCAGCAAAATGAAGAATGCCAGAGCTCAGACTGCATTCGTCATTTTGTACAGTCCAAGATCCTCACCCAGGCAATAGGTGCACCCGCAGTCAACAGTGGCCATCACTGAGACATGCACCAACAGGCAAAGGGCAGAAAACTGTTCCAGAGATTTCCACCGGCCTTTGCTCTGGGACTCCACATCAGTAAGAAGTGTACACGTGCAAGCCCATGCTTTCATTTAGGTAATCTCAACCTTTCTGAAGACTAAGAGAGCAAAAATGCCCATTTGATGGAGAAGCAAATGCTGCCCCTATTTCCAGCAGGAATGGGCATGCTCCCTTCACCTGACCTTTCCTGGCCTTCGCTAAATTTTAGCAACCCTTTGCTTTTCTCTCTGCCACAGAGTTGTTTTCTACATACGCTGTTCCTTGAAGCAGTCAGACCATTGGCAGCTCCTTTTCTCTCACTATGAACATGATTCACTTGCTCTGTGTCCATAACCACGGTGGTTTATGTTCAGATCCACTCAAAGCCAGCAGTTCACAGGGAACAGTGAATAAAGGCTCCCCAACAAGGAATAGCCTTGCAGCGGTTGTATAACGGAGGGCTAGGTGCTTCAGCAGAGTATGGGACTCCATGTCTGTCCCCATCTAAGGTCTACCATGACAATGGTTGTAGCAACTTCTAGGCTGCTCAGAGCATGGATAGCCAACCCCAGCTGATGGACTCATCAGGGGCATCTGTGCTGTCAGAGCCTGGGTGACGTGATTCAGCACCGTTGGACACAGACCCTGGCTGTTTTCCTCCGCACCCTAGGCCAGAGGAAGAGGAGTCTCCCAGCATCTCACAAGCAGTAGACCAGGTTACAAACACCTCAAGGACAGTGCACTGTTTCCGCACCAAAGAGGGGGCTGAGAGGCCCTGCCCCAGGGCTGGGGTGAAGGTGAGACCTTCCTGAAGCATCTCGCTGACTCCTCTAGGTTGTTCTCCTCTGATGGGTTTTTATGTCTTCTGAAATATGACCCCATCTTTTTTGAACACTATTCTGGAGACTCTGATCTTGATTCACGTGTTTCCCAAGGTTCTGATGACACTGGAAGCATTCTCACCTCCTAGTTCCCTCAGACACTGGCCTTACCTCTGAGAAGACCTCTCCTCAGACACTGGCCTTACCTCTGAGAAGACCTCTCCTCCCTTTTGTTGATGATCACGGTCATTAAATTCTCTCTCCTCTGAGCTGCCTCCTTTACCCACCACACTGTGCTCCTCCAAACTTCACTGAGAAGGTAACCCTTGCTTACTATTTAACCATCTCACCATTAGCTCCTTGTTTGGAGCGATCTTGTCTACGTCTTTTCTTGTTTTGCTGTCAGTGAGTTTGAGGCATCTAGTTTTAATAACTAATAAAACTTTACCCTGTCAATAGTTTGACAGTGGGTGAACAGAAACTTGCATTGTCAGAAAGATCACAGTCATTTTTGGAAAGGGACGGAGATGCGTTTACTTAGCCTGAGCCTGGGAAGAGTTATAATGCTAAGCAACTGGAGGCTGGAAATGCAGTGGGAAGGTTAGAGCTGAGCACGGCAGAGGTGTGGCCCAGCCAGATGTGCTGCCTTTGACAGGACAGTACACTCCGGTCCTCAGCTTGCAAAGTTTGGAATGTGTATCGGCTATTTCAGAAGGGAACCAGAGTTCCATTCAAGAGGAGCCATTCGTTTGCTGTCTCCCTTACCTTCCTTAAGCCACAAACCCATCAGGCATGCTCCTGCTTCTGGGCTTTTGTGCTTTTAAGTCCCTTTATCTGAGACACTTTCTCTCTGTCCCTACAACACGAACCCTCTATGTCACTCCTGGGTCACCCAATGTCTTCTCAGAGACACTTCTACTGACATGTCTAGCTCTCCTACTCAGGCGTTTTTGGTGTTTCTGCTGGTGCATCCATGTTTTGTATTTCTCACTTCTGAAATCACCTTCGGTGGTTCTTTTCCTGACAGAGCGCTCTCTTTATCCCTTGGCTATAGCTTCGTCAGGAGACAGATGTTTTATTTACCACCATATCCCCCAGTCTTCAGAATAGTACCCAACACTGGGTAGTCATTCTATGTAGACACTCTTTTTGAAAGAATGTACGTATACTTGAGTGACTGAAAGGGAGGATGGATCTGACAGGGGCAGCTGGGCAGAACGAAGAGACATTGAAATCAGACGGCCAAAGTAGAGAAGGCTGGGACTACGCAGCCAAGTGAACCTTTGCAGGGACAAGTGTGACCAGGACAATTGATCAAATGCTCTAAGATGGAGAGACTGGCCAGGATGAGAGACATCCCAGCCTCGATGCCTAGGAGGACAGTGAAAGTAAGAACTGTTCTGTGAAGTACAATTCATAGCCTGTTTCTTAGCCTTATATTAGGTTTTGCATATTATAAAACAACTCTTAACCCACTGGAAACACACCCGTTTATTCAGGTTTGCTGTCACTTATGGTCTTTTAATATTAATTTAAGAACCATGATAGCCACTCCTTATTCAGTACTTATTCTGACCTCTCATTGTTCCGTCCAGGCACGGCAGCACATGCCTGTGATCCAAGCATTCAAATACATGGAGCAGAAGGATTGTGAGTTCTAAGCCCTCCTGAGCTTTTCAATGAGACCCAGTCTCAAAATACCAAGATAGAAAAGGAAATACCTTGTATTGTAGGTACAAATGCATTCTCCCAGCAAAGCAACCCAGGACATTAGATTCTCTTACTTCCCTCAAAGCCTGTGGCAGAAAAGAGGCCAGATAACCCAGGGGAGGTTCCACAGTATGTGGAGGGCACCAAGAGATGCCAATCAAACACACACTAACTATTCCTGCAGAAATATCATTAAACAACGGCATTTTAACAACAACATAAGTATTTGCTATACATTGGGTAAAAATTTAGCTGCCCCAAGCTAAGAAAGATCAAACCTGAAAAGTCACTGGGTTTTGAACAGCACCTGAGACAAAAATTAATGACTCCTGGGGCCACAGAACTGAAGTTAGGTGATAGCAACACAGTAAAATAAAAACCATTCCGGGCAAAGATTACAAATATCAGTTTAAACAACAAAAAGTTAATACGCTGGGGCAGTCAGTCACCTAAGACTAAAGAGGGTCTGGGCCAGCTGCTGGGTCTTTTCTCCACATCTGTGTGCAAATTTCCGATCAGAAGCCCACTCCGAGCACCAACAGCTCTCCCCAGGGCAAAGCATGACCTGATCCATCTCTCTCAGTGTGCCTCGTTCGCACCTTGCAGAGTCATACACGCTGTTTCAAAGCAGCTGAGTCTGGTGTGAAAGTGTAGCGTGAGCTTGAGCTGTATGGAGGATACTGGTCCCGTGTGGTGGTTGATCAGTATCTGTGTTAACAGTCCCCAGTATTCCTCGGCTTATCCTGGCTTCTTCCCCCACAGTTGTTGGCCCCCTCAGTGGTGACTGAATCTCATGCAGGAGCAGGACAGGCTCCCATTGATCCTACTTCCAATAGCCAAGAGCATCTCCTGAGTAAAGCTTCGTGAGGAATGTGAAAGCCCAGGAAAGGAGCCCACATATTTTGTCCTGTTCCTGGGCTAAGGGACAAGGCAGCATTTCCATTTTCAGAGATCAGAGAGAGGCAAAGCTGCAGGAGTCTGCCCTGGGCGGCTCAGAGAGTCACTGGGGAAGCAGGTACCTTGATTGACTGTATCCTCTGCGAGGCTTATTTAGATTCTTTGACTACATGGCCCAGTGCCCTAGGGTCAGTGACTTGTATCAAGGACCTCAACATACCTACTGTGGGTGCCAGACCAATGTCCTGCCAGCTGCTGACTCTCTGACATCCTTCTCTGGGGAAAGGAAGCAGGGGCTCTGCTTCTCAGTGGTCATAAAGCCAGGCTCTTTTGCTGTCCCTTTCCTTAGAAGCTGACCTTTCTCGGGCCATCCTACCCCAGCTGTATTCCAGCAAACTTGCTCCCTTGCTGTGAGTTTGATCCCAGGTCAAACACCCCAGGGCCCCGAAGCCATGGAACAAGGAGAGCCTGTACTTTAGGCTCTCTGGATGAGGAGAATTGCAAATTGTTCAAGGCAAGGTACAGGGGGAAGCCTGACTAGCCCCTCGGGGAAGCTGTTCATAGACCCATAACAAAGTGCTTTGTACTTAGAGTCAAAAGCACAAAGAAGCTTGCGAAGACTCCTTACAACCACGGTGATCCTGGCTCATTAGCACAAACGTGTGCAGAGTGAAACATCTAGGAATAAGAAAGATGCGTAGACTTGATATGCCAGGGCTGGTTGATATCCACGGGAGGACTCCCCTTTGCAGAGGAGGAGTGAATGGGGGTTGAGAGAGGACTGGAAGGAGAGAAGGGAGGGGAAACTGTGATCAGGATAGAAAGTTAATTAACTAATTTAAAAAAGGCACAGAGGTTACTCTCCCCAGTCGCTCTCCCCATCACTAGAGCAGGTCTTGTTCTGTAGCATGATGGGAGTGAGGTGGGATTAAGACGCCGTTAACAAAAGTCAGCAAATACACCTCTCTTTCTGCCTCCTCCCCTTTTTATTCCAACCAACTCCTTCAGTTTTATTTAAAAGTCAATTAGTACTGGGAGAAGGCCTCGATGAGTTAGGAAATTCCCTTCAGAATTTCACGGTCCTGCAAGAAGTAACTCCTTATAATTTAGTCCGCTTAACACTTCCTCCTACCTGTCTAAGACGAGATCGGGCGCATCTAGGAGAACATCCACAGAGAGTGATCAAAGACTTCCCTATTGCCCAACCTCAGGCTTCTGCTGCCTCCAGCCCTGACTACTGCTAGACGTCCAGTCAGTTGCTTTTCACTCCCCTGGATTCCATTTATGGGGAATACAGACACATGTCATCAGCACACAATTATAGGAAGGGAAGGGACAAAGCCAACGCCCCTTTTTCTCTGTTCGTCTCTGTGGTACTCACCTGTCAATGGCAATGGCCAGTAGGGCATTAGTGGAGACGTAGAGGGAGACGGTTCGTAAGTAGTTGACAGAGGCACACAGGACATGGCCGTGCTCCCAGGAGAGCTGGCGTACCACATAGTAGTCCATCTCAAAGGGGCAGCACACGATGGCCACCAGGAAGTCGGAAATGGCCAGGTTGGCAATAAGCAGGTTGGTGAGGTTGCGAAGCTTTTTGTAGCGGGCCAGAGCAGTAATAAAGATGAAGTTGCCAATGCCACACACCAGCATGATACCCACCAAAGCTATGCCAATGACAATCTTGGCAGCAAAGAAAGTTCGAGAGTTGGTCACATCTTCCTCATCATCTGAGGTCATGTCATAGTCACCATAGCTGAAAGTGAATGGTAAAGGGACGGTTTGGGCTTCATAGCCATCATGTGCAGAAAAGAAGTCAGTGAAAGTGTCTGTGGTATTCTCACCCAGAGCCCCCACAGTGGTCTCCATCTAGGGAGGTGCACACCCTTGGAGCTGTCCCCCTGGTGTCCGCAAGGTTGATGACGCCTCTCTGCAGGCACTTGGCTCTTCGTTGGTGAGTCAGATCTTCCCAGCCAGCATCTGAGGGGCCCAGTATCTGAGTTCCATTTTAAACCTTGGAAAGACATAAGCACGCACAATTGGCTACATGTTGGAGCGAACCTTGGATGAGTCTAAAATCATCCTGAAACCTATGCAGACCCATTAGCCACCTGCTCACGGTACACACAGATAGATAATGGAGTGGAAGAAAGGCCAGTGAGAGAACCCAGGAGAACGCAAACCACATATCCACTCAGCCGGGAAGGCTGGAGGACCGTGAAGACAGGCTCCAACTCCATTTATCTCCACTCCAATGAAGACCAAAAAGCTATGCTCTTCCTCAAAGACCAATACTGCGAGTGTGAGAAAGTGCAACAGAGAGGAGGCCTGTCCTAAACCCCAATCCCTGTCCGAACCCCTGAACTTTGTCTTTGTGGACAGCCCCACTCTGAGGTAACAATAGCTGCTTCCCACAGCTGGAAAGAAAGGACTAGTCTTGGGGTTCAGCATAACACAACTGCAAATTCACAGAGCCCTAAACACAGAGCCCTCTATACAGAGAACTGAACCTGGAGCCCCTGTTCAGAGAGCCCTCCTACTGGAGAGCTTCTCCCAGCTTCCCATGCCCCTGTCAAAATCTGCTGTGGTCTATAAGCTTGGCACAGTGTGTGCCAAGGCTTGTCCTAGTCAAAGGGCACAATCACAAGCTGTCACTTAACCTAGAGGGTTAGAAGGGAGACCTGAGAGCAAAACCCCTTGGTGAGAGGTGTGTCCTTGGGTTAATAGCTTAAACACTTGGGGTTTTAACATCCTTCAGGCAGATCGATACTGTCTGTAAAGATCAGAGCTTTTGGAGAGGCAGCATTATGCCCCAGAACCACACAAGTCAGTACTCGGGCTTCTAGGCCAGCTGCAAGGAAGGGAGGGAATCCTGGACTAAAGACCAGCATCCCAAAGAGCAGGGATGGTGAGAGGGTCTGTCAGTAGTGAATCTCCCTCCTGACTTTTCCCTTACACCTCTCCCCAAGCATCAGACCAGGGAATAGGATATGGGAGAGGTTGAGGTCTGGAAAACACCTTAAATGTCAGAAGGAAAGAAGATTGCCCAACCTGAGATCCTGGAAAAGGGAGAAAGTAAGTTACCCCCAAGATTCCCAGCAAAAGCCTACTGCCCAAGGATAAGAGGACAGGGCTGAAGTCCCTCTGCACCCCAGGAGGTTCATCCCACCTGTGCCCTCTCATGGTTCTTCCTTCTTCCGTGGGCTTTGCCCTTCTCTCCTGGCCAGCTCAGCCCCCGACCCCCCAGCTCTGCTCCCATTAGGTAAGAGGCAGAAGGCAGAGCTGAGAGGCCACTGGACCCTGCCTGGACCCCAGGCGCATCCCTTCTGAGGGGTACCTATGTAAGCATGCAGCCAACATTGCTCAAAGTTAGGATTTAAAGCAAGGAGAGAGAGAGAGAGAGAGAGAGAGAGAGAGAGAGAAAGAGAGAGAGAGAGAGAGAGAGAGAGAGAGAGAGAGAGAGAGAGAGAGAATGTTAGTTAGAGGAGTTGGCTGGTTGGTCTTTCCTGGAACTGTTCTCAGCTCTTGGAAGCAGCCCACTAACCTATGTCCTCTGCTGCTGGGGCTGCAGTCCCGAGGGACCCTCTTCATTCACCTAAGGCTGTATAAGTGGGGGAGCAGTCTAGGCTCTGTCCACCCTCTACACGTGGTTTTTAGGGCGTCTCTGGGGCCATCCGTACCTTCGGACCAGGGCGAGAATCTCAGCCGCTCCTCCGGAGCTCTACAGGGTCTTTCGGTGTTCAGCTGGGTTCCTGCTACTTCGGCGGAGGATGCACTGAGCAGAGGCTTGGGCCAGCCAGCCCCGCCCACAGCACGCTGTCCCCGCCCCGCCCTGATGTTCCCGCCCATATTCAGAGACCGCCCTCCTGGGTCTCCTAAGTGGATTGGAGTTGAGCCTGCTGAGGTGTCAGGATGCAGAGTGGGTGGCTCCATGTGTCGCCTGAGCACCAACTCTAAGGCGACCCTGCACAGCGTGACTAGGCTGTGCCTGTCTTGAGCACCTGGCACCTCGAGTTCACTGACCCATTGCTGCCCGAGTGGGCGAACTGGTCACTGGAGCTTGGCGCCTTCAAAGGACAGAGAATCTCTTCCCCTGCTACTCTCCCTTGCTAGGAAAGTACCTCACCACTGGGCTTATCTCTGCAGCCCTCAGCTGAGAGCATTGTCAGCTGCCTGGCCTCTGTGGTAGGCTCTAAGGGCTTTCTGGAGAGTGGATGCGAGAAGGAAGCTTCTATGTCATGTCTGTTCAGCAGCATGACCAGGTTTCCAAATGTTAAATATGAATCACCATGCAGCCAGCCAGCGATCCCATCTAAAATACATTACTGAAAAAAAAAATGAAAGCAAGAATTTAGGTATGTGTCCACTGATTCCCACAGCAGCTCTAGTCACTGTTATCAAAGGGCAGAAACAACCTAGAGTCAATCAACTGATACAAGAAAAACAAAGGAGCGCGTGCATACCTTTGAATACTACTAAGCCTCCAACGTGCATGAAGGGCAATGGGTATAACTCTCGTGTGCGCTGGCAGAGGTGTAAAATACTGTAGCAGCTGTGGGAAACAGTACAGTGCTTCCTCAAAATATTACAGACGTTCCCCACCATCCAGCACCTCCACTCCAGGTAGTTCCTTAGAATCAAATAAATACAGGGTCTCAAAGAGATGTTTGCCAGTCCTGTTATAGCGTGGGTAGCACTGAAGCCGCCTGTGTTAATTATTTTCCTCATCGCTGTAACCAACACTGGACAAAAACAGCTTGTCCAAGAAAGGGTTAGCTTGGCTCTGAGTTTAACAAAGTGTACAGCCCATCATAGCAGAGAAGGTATGGCAACCAGAGTGTGCGGCGACCGGTTGAGTTGCATCTGTAGTTAGGAAGCAGAAAGAGACAGACGGCTAGTTTCTCCTATTCACTCCACTTGAGTCCTTAGCCTGTGGAAGGTGGTGCTTACATTCAGGACTGGTCTTCCCTCCTCAGTTAAACCTTTCTGAAAACATCCTCATAGATGTGCCCAGAGGTTTGTCTCTTAGATGATTCTACATTCCATCAGGATAATAGCAAGAGTAACCAGCAGAAGACCAACCAACTTAATGCCCAAATATACCACTTTAAAATGACAATACCCCATGCTTGGTTCTCAAAGGTTCATGGTCATCTCATAAAACAAAATGTATTCACGCCAACTTCAGAACTTTAACAGTCCCAATAGTGTTCAGAGTCTCTTCTAAGACTTGGGCAATCCCCTTTTTGTGAGCTCCTGTTTTTGTTGTTTAATTGTACATTTCTAATTTACAAAGGCATAGGGTAAGCATATCTGTTCCCAGAGAGAGGGACAGGATGGCAGTAAAGAAATATTGGATAAAACAAGACTGAAACTCAGCAGAGCAAATATCAAACTTTGCAGCCCCATATCTGGCATCTGGGACTTGTTGGGATCATGTGGCTACCAATGGGCGTAGGCAGCTGTGATGGCTATTCTTGGTTATCATCTTGGATACATAGAGGATTAACAAAAACAAATAAACAAACCCAAGTCTCTCGACACACCTGTGAGGGATTTTTAGTTAATTGGATTGTTTGAGCTAGGAAAACCCACCTTAAATCCAGATCACTTAAGGTGGGAAGACACATTCCACTCTTGGTACCACAGTCTGTATTAGTCAGAGTTCTCTAGAGGATCAGAGCTAATAGGATGACTCTCTTTCCATATACACACACTAGCATATACATCATATACACATACACCATATACATATATATCATTATACATGTATATCATATATACACACACATACGCATATATGTAAGATGTATTAGTGTTTTCCAGGCTGTGGTCCAGCTAATCCAATAATGGCTGACTATGAACAGAAGACCTATGTAGAAGACAAGGAAGGATGCTCTGCTTTTTGTTTGTTTGCCCTTGCTCTGGTTTTATTGGCAGTAGAGCCTACTTCTTTATGATTTGGCTTATACTGAAGACTAGTTGAGACATCCAGCCTCGTGGACTGAACAACTGCCTCAAGAAGGTGTGGCCCAGATTTAGGGTGGGTTTTCTGATCACAAATGGTCCATATTTAAGGATGGTCTTCCTAGCTTAAGTGACTCAATTAGCTAAAAGACCTCACAAGTGTCCAGAGACTTAGTTTGTTTTTTTGTTTTTTTTTTGTTTTTTTTTGTTACTTTTAGATGTATTCAAGTTGACAACCAGTAACCCTGCTCCTCCAGTCCTGCCACCCATAGCATGTGTGGCCTCTCTTGACCTTTCTAGTTCCATTTCTGTCCAAAGCTTTCCTCAGTGATAGTTCATGGTCCCGGTACCTCGAACACCCTGGAGTCCCTATCAAACCGTGAACTTTCCATTCATAGCTTCGCATAGTGGCCTCTCAGAAAATCCAATGGAGCTGCATGTTGCCTGGGCCTCAGTGGTTTCCGAGGCTCTCGTGGAATCCCCCATGACCCTTTGCATGCCTGTAAAATCAGCCCCCCCGGTGGATGACATAGCCAAGCTCTGCTGTCAGTTCCTGCTGCAGTGTGGCCGCCTTGTGTAGCTGCCGCAGTGGTGTCTGTGCATATTAGCCGCCAATCCTGCAAAGGCACTTCCCCGGACAGCTGGTAGTTGTTTCCAAACAGGGAATCTTTGGTGGCCTTTTCAGTTCAGGGTTTCCTCTTACAAATGAATTAACATCTTCCCAAATTTGAGGCCTTGAAGGGTGGAGTCTCGTCCTTGGGGCAATTCCTATTATCCAAGCATAAAGTACAGAACTGTACTAATCTCTTTAACAATTGCAGATACCTTAACTGTACCTCCTTGTCTTCAGTCTCCTCTCTGTCTCTGTCTCTGTCTCTGTCTCTGTCTCTCTCTGTCTCTGTCTCTGTCTCTTTCACACACACACACACACACACACACACACACACACACACACACTATAGTTCTGAGCAAATTATGTTAGGAGTAACCAGGCCATAACCCAAATGCCATGTTGTCTTCAAAATTCTGCTGCCAAAGAAATCAGCTCACTGTTTATGAGTCTAGCCTCACCCAGCTTCCCAGGGTGTGGATAAATGTAATGTGAACGGTCTACAGCCCTCTTCCCCAGAGTCTCCACTGAAACCTCACAACCCAGCCCTCCACTGTTCACATTTCTGTTAGTAAGCTGGGCTTCCGAACTCCCCCAGGATAGCAAAAAAACAAAACAAAACAAAACAAAACAAAACAAAACAAAACAAAACAAAGCCAACCCTACTTACATCTTTGTAAAGTTTCTCTAGCTCCTGGGTCCAAAGTCTCCCAAATTCTTCTCATAAACTATTTCAAACAGTCCACAAAGCACAGGATCCAGGAGCAATACTTCTTAGTGCCAGTTTTCAACCCAAGTGCCCATGGCGGGAAGAGTGAAGAACAAGATGTGGTGTGGACTGATACACAGAGAGACGCACAATGGAATAGTGCTCGGCCTCAAAAAGGAAGGGAGGTCTGCCATACGCTTAGCATGGATGTAAGCTTATATCCGTTACCATGTTATACTAAGTCAAATAAGCCAGTACCCAAAAGATAAACACTATAGGATTCCACTGACATGAGCTACCAAGAGTCAAACTCACAGAGGGAGAAACAGAAGGGTAGAGACAGAAACATGGAGAAGTGGGGAGTCAGGGTACATAATGGCTGGAAATTAAATGCCTGCCTTCCCCGCCAAAAATATGGAAAAAGCTTGCCAGCAGTCTGTGTTGCTATGAAAACGATGTGTGGTCTTTAAGGTGTGGCCTGCTTATAGGAAGGTAGGTTACTGGGGGTGTGCTTGAGGTAGATTTGGGGACCCTACCCCTCTTCCCTCTCTTTGTTCCCTGTCATGAATGAGCAGTTCTGCACAGCCAAATGAATGTTCCCTGCCATCATATTCTGCCCTGACCACAGACCCAAAACCAGAGCCGTCAGCTGGTCTCTCTCTGGCTGAAGCTTGTGAAATTGTGAGCCATGACAAATTTTTCCTTTTTAAAGTTAATTTTCTCAGCTATTTGTCACAGTGACAGAAAGCTGACTAACATGGGGTGTTATAGCTTAATGGGTTCAGAATTTTAACTTCACAAAAAGAACCGAGTTCTGAGGATGAGTGGTGGGAAACGGGGCACAGCAGTGAGATTTGATTTATGGCAGGGATGACAGTGACAGTGAATGTGTGCTTCCCACTATTTGAGGTTTTGGGTTTGTGGTTGTGTTTGTTTTGTTTGTTGTTTTTCAAGACAGGGTTTCTCTGTGTAGCACTGGCTGTCCTGGAACTAGCTCTATAGACTTAGAACTCATAGTGATCCACCTGCCTCTGCTTCCCAAGTGCTGGGATCAAAAATGTGTGCCACCAGACCTGGGCTCTGTCATTCTCTTTTTCTTTTCTTCTCTTTTCTTTTCATATTTTCACTTTTTAAAATATGCATTTATTTATTTTATGTGTGTTCCCGGGTGTGTGTGTGTGTGTGTGTGTGTATACTGTGTGCATACAGGTGCTTATAGAGGCCAAAAGAAGATTTAATAGGTCGATGTAAACCACCTAATGGTTGTTGAGAATTGAACTCAGGTCCTCTGCTGCAGTAGCCAGTGCTCTCAACTGCTGAAACTCTCTCCAGCCCCAAATAATTCTCTTTTTTCTTTCTCTCTTTTTGTTTTTGTTGTGTGTGTGTGTGTGTGTGCGCGCGCGCGCGCGCGCGCGCGCGTCCCGTTCTTTTGTTCTTTTGTTTGTTTGTTTTTGACACAGTGTCTCAACTTACTATGTAGTCTTTCCTTAATGTCTGGCTTGGAACTCCATTTGTAGATCAGGGTGGTTTCAAACTCACAGAGATTCCACCTGCCTCTGCCTCCTGGGTGCTGGGATTAAAGGTGTGTGCCACCATGTCCTGCAATTTTCCATACGTTTTAAATAGGGAGAGGAGGGAATGAATTACTGACATGTTTTCACACGAGTGAGTCTTGAAAACATGGCTGTGTAAAATCCTTTGGTCACTAAGCCTCACAAACACTGGATCCTTCCACATTGTGTGAGGAAGAGCGAAGTCAGGCAGGAAGTCGAATACTGAAGAGAGAGTGGATGTTACTTTACTTAATGTCGAGTTAGACTTTCTGTTTGATAGGATGAAAAGGTCCTCGAAATGAATAGTGACGATGGTGACACATCGTCAATGTATTTAATGCACCATATTGAGCACTGTACGACAACAAACTGTAGACCCACTCAGACCTCATTATTAGCAAGTCCGGCCTAGTGCTGGCCCACGATTGGCCTCTCCGGTCTGCCCAGCCCTCTGCCCCGCCCCACCCCGCCCTCCATCTGTTTGCCCTTCTCTGCACCGTCCCTAGCTCGTCCCTAGTCCCTAGCTCCAGGCCTGGCCTGAGTTCCTCCTGTCTGGCAAATGTACTAAATCAGCTCCTTTTCTGCTTTCATCGGATTTGCGCTCAGCACACCCTCGTCCAGAGCTGGCTCAGAGCTCATCCTGCCTCCTGTGCCAATTACCTCTAGAGAAAGCAAGCCAGCTATGCTTGAGTGCCTGCCACAGCCCACTCAGCAGGTTCTTTGATTCCATGAGTCTTGCTGGAGGGAGTGTGTAAGGAGATGCAGACAGACACCGGACAAGCCCTGGCCCAGTGACATAAAGAATGGTGACACTTTTAATATCCCAAAGTCTTCATGGGACTCTTTTGGAAGGTGTTCCTACATTTATTTGGAAGAATAAACAGAAAATAGCAAACAAGAATTTTTTTTTAAAGGGAAGTACAATGGAAAGAAATCTGTCATGTTAATATCAGAATATTGTTGATGTTTAAGCAAGGGGCGGGAGGGAAGTCGACTAGGGCCCTCAGCTGCTGAGTCTGGCACATACCTGTGAGTGAAGGATGAAGTCACAGTGCAGGCAACCCTGTGACATAACTTTTTTTTTTTCATAAACGGTAAAGGGGAAAAGGAAATGGCAGAGAGAGTAGTCCTCACATGGATTCTACATCTGAGTTCAGCCAGCCTGTGGCGGAAAGAGGTTCTCACTTTTGACCCGTTGTGA
This sequence comes from Rhabdomys pumilio, assembly GCA_030674055.1. Lineage (NCBI taxonomy): Eukaryota > Metazoa > Chordata > Mammalia > Rodentia > Muridae > Rhabdomys > Rhabdomys pumilio. The sequence goes on from JANHMN010000008.1 coordinate 24,188,369, forward strand.
CAGTGAGCTCATAATAAAGACCCTTGTGCGTTTGCATCAAAATTTGGCTCCTCAGTGGTCTTTGGGGTCCCTGCAACTTGGGCATAACAAGGCCACCGGCCACGTTTAGTCTACTACTTTGTCTTCCTGCTCTGGACTCTTCGGATGTCTCTAGATGTTTTCTCTCCTCATCTACTGTAACCATGACCCTTCTCCTCAACACACCTTGGAACAGTCTTATCCTCACTCACGCACTGATGGCGTGGGCAAACACCTGATTTCCAAAGAAGCTCTGCTCACAGGTCCGCTCTGCGGATTTCAACAGATCTTCTGGGGAGCGCGACACAGCCTGGAACAAGTGATACACAAGTGCAAACAAGGCTGTGAAGTGAGCCTGCGGCTGTCAGACCCAGGATAGAAAGGCAGTGGCTGGATTGCAGAGTGGAGGGATGGGTGCGGGGGGGGGGGGGGGGGGGGGGGGGGGGGGGGGGGGGGGG
>JANHMN010000008.1:24188944-24203222 GCA_030674055.1 Rhabdomys pumilio
GGGGGGGGGGGGGGGGGGGGGGGGGGGGGGGGGGGGGGGGGGAACTCTACCAAGCCTTCAAGCCTTTGTGGTAGAGGCCACACCCCATTCCTGATGGTAGCCACTGAGATGAGATCTTGCGTTTATCCAGCTGTGCACATTTCTGAATATCTAGTGTATCTCAATAAAAAGGATACGACGCTGTAAAGTAGTGATTGGCATGGGAAGCAGTTGAGATACAATACTCATTGGAAAACATCAAGGTTATAAAAGCATATTGCAATTGACTCCTTTTGGAGGGAAAATGCAGCCTGCATCCACAGCAGGAAATGTCTGGAGGGCAGACGCTGCTGACACTCAGGTTAAGGGAGAGAAACTACAAATGTTTTCAGTTATCTACATTCTCGGATGTTTGGGTGGACTCTTGTTCTTTGTGTGGTGACTTAAATGTCATAAACAAGTAAAGTAATAAAAAGACAATGAGCAGCTGGCGGTGGTGGCCAGAGTGAGTTCTGGGATGGCCAGAGCTACAAAGAGAGATCCCAGTCTCAACACACACACACACACACACACACACACACACACACATTCGCTCACAGGCACACACACAGGCGCACTATGTTAAAGAATCACAGCATTAGGCAGGTTGGGAACCACTGGTTTATCAAACACACAAGAACATGAACTAAAGTGAAGACTGGATTAGTAGCTTAATTTAAGAATCAGATAAATAGTCTAATCTGGAGCCATCTTGAACTTCCCTGGATTCTTCAGTCTGTAGCACAGGCTTTGCGATACAGGCCACCCAGGCTGTTCAGTGCATTCCACACAGCCTTCCCCATCTCCTGGTTTTTGGTCTGCCTGCCAGTAGCCAAACATCCAGGGGCATCAAGCCAGGAGGATGACATCATTCAAAGTGCTTGGGAGTGTCAGAACTCCCTGAGAACCAACACAAGTCTAGAGAAATGCACAGAAGAGGATAAATTCAAAGAACACTCAGGGGGGTTCTTAAAGTGTGCAATTCATCTTTTACACAGCTACCAAGTCAGTTACAAAACTGGCTTCCGTGTATGCAATTTTCAAATTGCAAGAGTGAGTGAGTGGTGTGTGTGTGTGTGTGTGTGTGTGTGTGTGTGTGTGTGTGTGTACACGCGCACACAACAAGTTTTGGGAGATGGGTAGAAATACAAATTGAAAATCCCCAGAAACACATTTCAAAAGACTTGTTGATGGCTTTTTAATTCTAGGATAAGATAACACAGAAGTATTTTTATTAATTACCTAAAGCCAGTGAAGCGCCACATATTTGACCCAATGAAATGCCTTTCAATGTTAATTAACAAGTAATTAAAGCATAGTAGGAAAATGGAATGGCTAGAAATATCAACACAGAAGCACTAATCCTGCCTATAACGCAGGTAAAAGTTCTGTTCATTATAGAATGCTTGAAGAGAACCCAAGTGCTAAAACAGGCCACGCTGAAGTGTGCACATGCCTGACTCCTGGACCTCTTCTCCATTGTCCTTCTTACTGATGACCTGTCCATGCTCAGGTGAGCCCAGAGCTCCTGCTCACAGAGATCCACCTGCCTCTGCCTTCCAAGTGCTGATTAAAGGTGTGCACCACCACGCCTGGCAATTAATTCATTTAAATGTTTTATGTATATGAGTTTTATCTACATACTTGTTAATGCACTGTGCGCATTTGGTGTCTAAATAGGCCAGAAGAGAGCACTGAATCCCCTGGAACATGGCATAAGCCATCACACTATGGATGCTGGTAACTGAACCCCAGTCCTCTGCAAGAGCAGTAAGGCAAGTATTCTTAACGTTGGTCATTTCTCCAGTCCTCACTGTGCTTACTGCGTGCATCTGTCAGGAGGAGTTGGACTCTGACAAAGAGTCCATCCTCACAAAAGCCAGCCACCTTCAGACCCTGACAGTTTCCGCAGTTCTTATTCTACTTTACTTCCTCAGATTTCCACTGGCATCATTCAAGTTCATTTGCAGCTACAAGAGTTTAAGCAGGTTTTTGGTGCTTTTCAAAGACTTACCGGGTGTGGCAGCCTACCCCAATAGCAAGCTTCAAGTGCTCGCCAACATCCTCATGTGAGTTATTTGTCCATTCTTTTTTTTTTTTTTTTAAGTAATTTAGTTATTTCATTTTATGTCCTTGGGTGTTTTGCCTCATGTATGTCTGTGTAAGTGTGTCAGATTCCCCCATACTGGAGTTAGAGACAGTTGTGAGCTGTCAAGTTGGTGCTGGGAATTGAACTGGGGTCCTCTGGAGGAACAGCCAGTGCTCTTAACCGCTGATCATCAAAGTGCTAAATCATCACTCCAGCCCTCTGTCCAGTCCTCATAAGTTCTGTAGCTTCCAGATTTTCTGTTTAGGGAACAGGAGCCATTATGCCTCAAGTGTCTGGTGCTGTACCAATCCTGGAGTCTGGCAGGGGGCGCGGGGGATGGGGGGAAGGACTTGCCGTCAGTGCTGGGGCTGCACTGCAGGTCTGTGGCAGGTCGTTTACGTCCAACCATTTGCTGTTTGCTCACTGTAGTCGCCTCCAAATCGGCATCAAGTAGCCAAAGGAGTCATTCCTACCACGGCAGTGGTGGAGGCCTAGGCTGGCTTCACTGTGTAATAACAGCCTCCTCCTGTCCAGATGTCTCAGTAACTGGAGGTCCCCCTCTGGCACCTCTGCTCCCCAAGAAGGCTCACTCCCTCCATCACCGTGGGTCCTCTGTGGAGTTACTGCGGAGCTGATGTGGAGGAATGGCACGGATGGCCATCGGTCTCAGTCCCTTTTTCTGGCTTTTCAGATTTCTGTCAGTTTTACCTCAGCCTGAGGTATTTGCACATCTTTGGAGGCCCTGTTGACCTCCTTCCAGTATCTCAGAAGAGACGCAAAGAGCCTTGGCCATTGGCAGCACTCCTTTCTAAAGTATGTGGGTCACTTTTAATTTAAATTTTTTCACACATTATATCTTGATCATATTCTTTCCCCTCCCCCAATTCCTCCCAGATCTTCCCCACCTCCCTCCCCACCAACTTCATGCTTTTCTCTCTCTAAAAATAATCTCCAAACAAAAATACAAACATAAACATAATCCAATAAGACAAAATATACCAAACAAAACACACACACACACAGAGCAGACACACAGGCATACACACACACACACACACACAGAGACACACACAGAGACACACATACACACAGACAGAGACACACACACAGATGTAGACACACACACGCAGACACACAGACATAGACACACACACAGACTCACAGGCATACACACAGACACACACACACACACACACACACACACACACACACACACACACAATGAATTGTGTTTGTGCTGGGCAACTACTCCTGAACATAGAGCCTGCCCTGAGGTGGCTGGTTTTCTCAGTGACACTTCACAGAAGAAAATCAATTTTCCTTTTCCCAACAGGTATCGATTGCAAATACCTTCTTAGTTTGAGATGAAACCCTGTGTCCAGGTTCCATCCTCAGTGCTGCGGTTTTGTCTATTAGAACCTGTGTTGTCCTGAGCACGCTGTCACAATCTCTGTGAGTTCACACATGTATCAGCCCTGCTGTACCTGGAAGATGCTGTTTCCTTTGAGTCCTCTACCACCTCTCGCTCCAACAACCTCTCTGCCCCCTCCTCCATGTAGATCCCTGTGCCTAGAGGGGGAGACTTTGGTAAAGGCATCTCATCTGCAGTCTTTCACTCTGCACATTATCCAGTTGTGGGTCTGTGTTGGTTACCTTCTACTGTCAGATGCTTCTCTGATGCGGGTCTAGTGATGCCCTAATCCGTGGGCATAGAAACACGTCATTAGGAGTCATTTTACCGGCCACTTTCGCAGCGTCAGGTATGGGTTCCATGGAGTGGGGCTTAAATCCAATCAATCAGTGGTTAGTTACTTCTTTAACATTGTTCCACCATTGCGCCAGTCTTACAGGCAATTCTCTCTTTAGGACAGTAGTTCTCATCCTTCTCCATGTTGTGGTGATCTCCCCAAGCCTTAAATTTTTTTGTTGCTACTTCATAACTGTAATTTTTCTGCTGTAACAAATCATAATGTAAATATCCATGTTTTCTGATGCTTGTAGGTGACCACTGAGAAAGAGACGTTCAACCATTGAGAGCAGTGGTTTAGGCAGTCATAGGGCTTGTAGCTGGGTGGAACTGGTGATTACTTCTCTCCTCTAGTCATTTGCAAAACACCTTCTAGTGATGTGAATACAAGTCAACAGAAATAATGCATCTAGCTGGGCACCAGCTCAGTTTCTCCATGTTCGATGACTTACGTAGGTTGTATCTTCAGCAAAAGGGACTTACTATCAGGTTATAGACAGTAATCAATACCCTTGACAATAGCCTATTTGGGGGAACTCTATGAGACCCCCTTTAGCCAATAACTCAACAAGCTGTAACCAGTTCCTGGCACTGTAAGGTTTACTTGGTGGCATAAGATGTGTAGACCGGAGCACTGCCAGCCACCATCCTGTAGGGACTCTATTTAAATTCCTTTCATGTATTTATATATTTTAGGAAGCCCCTCCAGTACTAGGTCCCATGTGGCTTTTCAAAGGCCTTTAGGATTAGATTGCTCCCACAGTCCCACATTTATCCTCTCATTCCCCTCCCCCACTTAACTCTCCGATTATATTTTCCCCTCCCCTACTAGCTACCTAACATCGATGGTTGTTTTGAATTGAAACTCACAATCCTAAAGCTTAAAACATACACTATTTGTCTTTTGGGTTTAGGTCACCACACAGATGATTGTTTCTGATCCATCCATTTACCTGCAAACCTAACTTTTCTTAACAGCTGAGTAATATCCCATTGTGTAAATATACTCCATTTTCGTCATTCATTCATCGGTTGAAGGATATCTGGGCTGCTTCTCAATTCTGGCTATAACTAGAGCAGTAATGAAATCCTGGATGAGCAAGTATCTCTGCAGAATCTTGGATATACGGCTAAGAGCTGTATACTGGATCTTGGGGTAGATTCATTTTCAGGTTTTTGAGAAACCTCCTCACTAATCCCCACAGTGGCTGCACCGGCTTGCATTTCTACTGGCAACAAATAAGCATTCAGTTGTTCCCCCTTTTCTCACATCATTGCCAGGGTGTTATGTCATTTGTTTTATTGATCTTGGTCATTCTGACCAGAGTAAGATGAAATCTCAAAGTAGTTTTAACTTGCATTTCTCTGATGGCTAAGGATGTTGGACATTTTTAAAAAAGTGTTTGTGTGCATGTGTGTGTGAGCGTGTGCATGTGTGTGTGTGTGCGTGCGCTCACGTGTTCAACATTATCATCTGTAAATAAAGATACTTGGGCTTATTCCTGTCTTATTTGCAGTTATTGTATTGCTTTAGCTACAATAATTAACTTCGGTTGAAATCAATGAAATAGAAACAACAACAACAAAAGAAAACAGTACAAAAAATATCAAGAGTTAGTACTTTGAGAAAATAGAAGTATTGACAAACCTTTAGCCTAATTACTCAAAGGCAGAGAAAGAGGATCCATCAAGACCACTAGAAACGAAAAGGGAGGCATTACAACAGACACCAAGAAAGTTCAGAGCATCACAAGGACATGATTTAAAAACCTGTATTCCACTAAACTGGAAAAACAAAAAGAAAGTGATATATTTATTGTGATATATATTGATATATATATGTATATATATATATCCTACCAAGTTAAATCAAGATGAACTAAACAATTTAGAAATAGAAACAGTCATTAAAAAATCTTGTAACTAAGCCATGCATAGTTGTGCATTCCTTTAATCCTAGAAATCAGAAGGCCGAGGCAGACGAATCTCTGAGTTTGAGGCCAGCTTGATCTACAGAATGAGCTCCAGGACAGCCAGTGTCTACAAAAGCCCATGACAGATGAATTTAGTGCAAAAGTCTACCAGACCTTCAAGGAAGAATTGACACCAACACTCCTCAAATTATTCTGCAAAATAGGAACAGAAGGAACATTTCTTAATTCTTTTTACGAAGCCACTATTACCCTGATAGCAAAACCACATAAAGACCCAACACAGACAGATAGTTACAGACCAATATCATTTATGAGCATAGGTGTAAAAAAATCGCAATAAAATACTTGCGAACAAAATTCAAGAGCACATCAAAAAGATTATCCACCCTGACTGATCTGGCTTCATTCCAGAGAAGCATATGTCAGTCAATGTGATCCACCACGTAACCAGACTGGAAGATAAAAATCACATGGTCATATAAGCAGACGTATAAAATCCAATATCCCTTCATGATAAAGGTCCTGGAGAGACTACAGATGTAAGAGACATACCTCAAAAAAATAAAGGCAATGTACAGCAAATTTCCACTAAAATCAGGAACAAGACAAGAACGTCCTCTCCCTCCATACCTGCTCAATGTGTGGGTCTTTCTTGATTGCCTGGTTCTGGCTGGTTCTGGCTGACTTTTGGCCTCTAGATATGCTACATTTTTCGATTTGACAATATTTTGCTGATTACTTTTCCTCTTATCTTTTATCGCCTCGTTAATGAAAAGTTGCACCTAAACTACCTGTCCCTGTCACTACCAATTGCCTAGTCCCTCCATTCTTAGTACACCCTCTGCTTCATTACAAAAGAATACATCTTTGAAACTCACAGCTACCCCAAAAACATTAGTCTTAATTCAGTGAATCAGAAGTCCTCTCAAATGAGATAGCAAGTGACCTTTAGCCTATGACCTATGAGGGTAATTGTGTGACTCTGGATTTTGTTCAGAGTCAGTGACAGGAAATAAGCCACACATACTAATTATAAAATTCTTTGAGTCTGCTTTTGATTTTCATGTGCCTGATGTGGGGGAAAAAAAAAGCAGGAAACAAGCAGAAGATAGATCTGGCTCTGGCTGGCCCACTAAATATGCACATGGCCTTGAAAATTTTATTTCATCTTTCTGGATCTCAGATTTCCTCCTCACACAAAGAAACATGTGTGTCCTTCCATGGGCCAGGTGCTGGGTTCCTCAGGTGAGGAACATGGCCCAGCCTCCGTTGGCAGAGAAAAGAAACAAAAGTCAAGGAAGAAAAAATGAACAAAGCAGGAGGGACAGAGAGGAGAGAAAGTGAGGATGGGAGAAGAAAATGCATTCACAAAATTAAATAAAGCAGGTATTTCTCAGACACTTCCTTGAGTCATACACCAGCTGAAGGTGCTGCATGGCCAGACTTCGTTGGTCTCCATTGTCCTCTTGTGTAGTGCACTGTCATTGTCCCCTTATGTAGTGCACTGTCATTGTCCCCTTGTGTAGTGCACGGTCACTGTCCTCTTGTGTATCGCATTGTCATTGTCCTCTTGTGTAGTACATGGTCCTTGCTCTTTCTGCCCTGCCTCTGGTCTTTCCTTTCCTCCTGGATCATGTCAACCCCATGTCCCAGTAAGTCTTGGCAGTTGTTGCCCCCTGTGCTTGGAACAGGTCTTGTGTCTCCATATGGCCTGGCCTTCCCTTCATCCACACTTTTGCTCAAGTGTCTCCTCATAAATGATATCTTTGTCCAATACAGTTGTGGCTCCTGATACCTACCTTTATTCTCTTACCTTTTCCTTTCTTAGCTTTTACTTTCTCCTGAAATTATAGGTCTTTTCCTTCATTCGCTCTCAGTGTTATGAGTGTAAATACCATGGCAAAGATTCTGTCTGATGAGCTTCTACACACATAGTTACTAAGGCTAGGCCTGAAACAGCAGGCCAGCTAATTCTTTAGCCCTAAACTGCATTCGCCAAGACTTGGAGATTCTCAACACAAAGCAGCTTTTCTTACTACATACCACTTCTGCTCTGCTAGTCCTCGGTGTAGGAGGCAGCCTTGAGCCGAGTATGAATCTTGGTCAACCTTCTTGTGTCCCCTTCTGCTAGCTAAGTTTCCAAACTGCCAATGCAGGAATAGGCCTTCAGATCTGCCACAGGAAGCTGGGAATCTAGGTTGTTGCATATTGAAGTCTTTGAAATTGTCTAGAGAAATCAAAGAATTAGAAACAAAATTCTGCCTCACTGAGGCAGGACAGCAAAACAATCTAGAACCAGAGGTTCACAATCAAATGCCTGCCTGGAAGGTCACACGGAAGTATGTGAAGCTGCAAGGAACAGATGCAGATAGACTCAGGGCATCCCTCCCTTTCAGGTCTTCCAGCAAAATGTGGGTCTTTGTGCTGGCTTCTTGTCAAGTCAGTCGTCAGTGGTCTTCAAGATGCTTCAGGAAACTGAGGGGAGCTGGTGGCCATCCTCAGGGACAGTTGGGGACCATCCTCAGGGACAGTAAGATATCTATCTCCAAGTCCATGAAGCTAGGAGACACACCACATCACAAAAGCGTTGGCATGTGAGCGACCAACACAAGTTATTTAAAAGAGTTGCACCAACATGGCATGACACGTGACCCTTTGGTGGTGGTGGGATCCGGCAAGTGGGTGTCATCTCAGAGGTGTCAGGCAAGTGCTCCATGGAATGAGATTCAGTTCAGACACGTGACTTTAAATGACACCAGAGGGCTAAACGGCTCTAGTTCAGCATTTGTTGATCTGGGCTGTCAACTGAAGCAATCATTCTAATGTGTTTGCTCCATCTATAAAATGAATTTTTTCTGAGAAGCATTTTATATTGTACCATCAAACGGCTCGAACTGAATGTCAAGTCATGCTGATTCCAGCGAAGAATCATCTTTGGTTTTGGTCACTCTGTGTCGTAGTAAGGTTGATTCTAACAAAGCAACGCACTTGAGGTTATTGTAACTGTTATTAAAAAATAAGCAATAAGTTCAAAACTGCAGATAGTTCCTTGTTTCTGTTTTCAGTCAGATTTTAGAAATGTTTATGACTTTGATTATTTTTTTAACTCATGTACAGGTAAATTAAAATTTTAAGTTTCTCTAAATTTTAGCTTCTCTTTGAGCGTAAACAATTTAAATTTTCAGTAAACGCACTCAATTACAAGAAAAAATTACTTAAATTTTGTAGCTTTAAAAGAATTGAAGCAAAGACTTTAAACAGAGACACTCATTCACCTGCGGGGTGGGGTGGGGAGCTAAAAGAACTGAAAAAAAATTAAACAACACAGTTTTAACTCTGATGGTACTTCAAAATAGCCGATTGTAGAAATAATTTATTTTTCTAAACTGTGGCAAAATCACCACCACACAGCATAAATTTCCGTTTTCACCATCTTTAAGTGCACTGCTTGGTGACGGGAACGACTTCTGTGTTGTTTGGTAACTGGCCTCCAGACTCTCCTCTTAAAACGAAAACCCTATACCCATTGTTAACTGATTTCCACCCACACACAGCCTCTGACAACCATCGTTCTATCTATCTCTCCATCTCTGTGAATTTGATTTCTCCATCTCCTTCCTGGACGTCTACGCTTGTCTTTTTGTGACTGGATCATTTTACCTAGCACAACGTCCTCAAGTTTCACATGACATAGCCCGTGTCAAAGCTTTCCTTTTGTTTATGCTGAAGGAGACACCCCTGAATGTGTGTATCCCGTTGTCTTTCCCCACATCTGTTGAAGGACACGTGTGTTGCCTCTACCTTTTGGCAGTTTTGAGAAATGCTTCTATATACATGAATGTGATATATTCTGTTCGGTTCTTCTGGCTGTGTACCAAAGTGATATGTGAAAAAGTGATATGTGAAATCCTAGGTTGTTCAGCCCAGCAATCGCATCACCGAGCCCTCCCACGGATGCAGCTGCACCATTGAGCCCTCTCACGGATGCCACGCGTTTCAACTTTCCGCATCTTTTCCAACGCCTGCCAGTTTCTATTTTATACTGTTTTGCTTTGCTTTGCTCTGTTTTTATTCTAACCATCCTAATAAGAGTGAGGTGGTATCACAATCCCAATGGCATTGGGATTTGGGGGGTTCCTGTTGAATCTGTGGGTCCTTTTGGGAAGTACTGCCATCTGTGTAATCTGACATCTTCCGGGGTCTTTCTATGAAGGTTTCTTCTCTTTAACTTCTTCACTCTGCACGTTTTGTCGCTCCCATTGCACACATCACCGGCTTGTGTATAAAAGGATTTTGTTATTTTGGATACTCTGTTAAATTGGATTGTTTTAATTCCTTCTCAGATTATTCTATCTTGATGAAGAGAAGATGAATATTGTGTGTTCATTTTATAGGTTGCAACTTGTGGATTTGTTTATGGGTTAAAACAGGATTGGGCGAAGGTTCCTGTATTCATGTGAATACGTGTGAGTGAATGTAGAATCTTTCAGGTTTTTACATATGCTTTATTTCAGCAAATACAAATGATTCTCCCCTTTTAATTTTTTCTGCCTTTTCTATATTTTCTTATCTGATTCTTTGGTCTGGATGAACCCAAGTGATGAAACTCAGGGCTCGTCTTACTCCTCATCCCTGACTACGATGTTAGCTGTCTGTCTTTCATATGTACTTTATATGGCATTCCTGTGATCTCGTTCTGTTTCTGCTCTCATGATTTGTTTTCCACAAAAAGGCAGAGTTTTGTCCAATGTTTTTTCTGTCTGCATCTACACTGAGGACATTGAAGATAAACGTTTCCTGTTACGTTTGTCTGGCTTTGGTATCAAGAGGAGTTTACAGTTAGGGCAACTGGGATTTTCTTAGTGTGGAGTCTTCATGACTGGCTCAACACCCTGGCATGTTATAGTCAAAATCTTGGTGGACTGTGTGTCTCTAGAAATACCCTTGCTCCTTTCTGGGCAGCCAGCTTCTGTAAGCGTATACCCGTTGGACCCTGTAAAATGGTGGCAGTGTCTGACTCCTTTGCTTTAGTTTTTGGTTCTCTGTTCTTCACACTGCAGCTAATAGTCTAATGATTTTATTGATATTTACAAAGAACAAATTCTAATAATTCTGCATCACTAAGGTCTGACAGATGATCCTGGGCCAGAAGGCTGAAGATCAGATGCTCCAACGTTTTGTAGTATAGGGACTGTCCAGAGGTTCAGTGGTATCTGTAAATTGGCTAAGTTTTAGAAGCTATGCTTTGTGCTTCCCATAATTTCAGTTAACTCAGTCATTCTGGATTTCTGACGGGGTTGAAGACCTATAGTCTCATAGCCAATCCTGGCTATTTACTTTGAGAGAAAAGATCTGAGTGGATGGTTTTCAGCTGACATTCATTCTAAAGCCAAGAAAAAAGTCAGGTTCAGAACTAAGTGTTTTAGTTAGGAAAGATGACAGAGGTTCTGGTTAGTCAACAAAAGGATGGACTGGGTATTAGGACTATCTTGTACCTCACTGGTACAAATTGGTATAATTATGCTCTAATTGTATTTTTGAGAGAAAAGTTTTATTTTAACAGGAAGGGTGATATGTAGGAGGAGCTAAGGTGGGAGGAGTACGGAGAGGAAGAGAAGGAGTAAAGAGAGGAGGAGAAGAAGGAGAGGAGAAGCTAGATGATGAGAGAGAGAGAAAGAGAGAGAAAGGGGGGACATGGAGACAGAAGTTCACGTGTCTCCACCAGTCAAAGACAGTTGATATGTCTAGGTTGGGTATTGGGTTACACTTCTGGTTGAGCATTACCAAACTTATAAAGCCTTTGATTAACTTTTTAAAAAATTGTATAAAAACAAAAAGGAAAAGGGGGCATGGAATAGGCGTTTTCTAGGGAGGGGAAATAGGGGAAGGGGATAGCATCTGAAATGTAAATAAAATACCCAATTTAAAAAAAAACAAAGAACAAATTCTTGCCTTTTACCTTGTTGATTCCATTGTTTTTCTATTCTCATCTTGTTTGTCTTAATTATTATCTTAATCACATTTATTTCCCATCTGAGCTTTGGGTTCATCTTTTTCTAGTCCTATACAGGGTAGACTTCCACTTTTTACTCAATGTCTTCTCCTTGAATGTGATAACACGCTGTGAATTTCCTTCTTGTTGCAAACTTCATCCCATAACCTGACCTACTGCTACATTCTCATCTTCTTAGGAGAGTTTCTAACTTTCCTTGTGATGCCTTCGTTGTTTAGCAGTATGCCGGGTAACTTCTGACACTCATGTTATCTTTCCAGTTTCTGGATGTTCCCAAGGTCTAGCCTCATTGTGAATGTGCACGACTTCAATCTTTTTTCTTTGCTGAGAGTTGTTTGTGGCCTAACATGTGGTCTATCTGGGAGAATATTCCATGTGCACCTGAGAATCATATGCGTTTTACTTCTGTGGGGAAGATGCTTTATGCTTGTAGTTGTGACCGATCTTTGATGTCCTTCCTATTCCTGGCTTGTGTATTGAGCGTCTGTGAGGTTACTTACTCATTATCAAAGAGGAGGCAGTCAGGATTCCTGACAGTTCTGTACATCATCGGTCTAATCCTCTTTGATTTCACCAGCATTTATCTTATACGTTTACAGGCTCTAATGGATAATACATATATGTTGTTGATTATTTTATCTTCATGGTAAGTTAGTCTTCTAATCATTATATAATACCCTCACTTGTCTTTTATAACAGTCTTTAACTTAAAGTCTATTTTGTGTGGTCTAAGTACATATATTATGTTTTTGCGGGGTGTCCTTTCCTGCCTACTCACTTTTGCTGTGCTCAGGATGAGCCCTGGGGCCTTTCACGTGCCAGGCAAGTGTTCCGACACTGAGCAATTTATTTACTTTTACGTTGCTGAGTATCAAGTGAGTCTTGATGAGGAACGTTAGGTTTTTTTCTGTTTTTTATCAGTTGTTTGCAAATTTCATACAGTATACTTGATCATATTTACTGTCTCCTCCCCCTCCATTATTCCCATATCCCTTTCCCTTCCCACCATCCAAAGTTGTGTCTTTTTAAAGAACCTATCAGTACAGCCAACAAGGGGCCACATCTTTAAAGGAAACCTCTCCACCCTCCCCTCTTTGCACCTATCAATGGCCAATAACTCCTTATCTAGGGTTGGGACTCCATGGCCACCTTTACTCTCCGTTTGTCAGGCTTGCTCTTGCCTGGGTCTTGTGCACACTGTCTCAGTCACTGAGTTCCTATGATGTGCAATTGCCTTGACAAGCAAGGGTATTATATATTTACTTATTAACCCTTCCCATCATTTCATTGCAACCGCCCTTCTTTAAAATCCACCCAAACTCCTTTACTAGTTCCTGGTCTTTATGGGTATTCCAAATGGGACACAAGTATCTGAAGAGTCAGAGCTGGCACACACCAATGAGAGAAAGCATATGACTGTGTTTATCTGTCTGGGTTATTTCAGTCAGGTTAACTGTTTCCAGCCTGAGTCATTTGCCTGAAAAATTCATAATTTCTTTCTTTTTTTTTTTTTTTTTTTTTTTTTTTGGTTTTTCGAGACAGGGTTTCTCTGTGTAGCCCTGGCTGTCCTAGAACTCACTCTGTAGACCAGGCTGGCCTCAAACTCAGAAATCCACCTGCCTCTGCCTCCCAAGTGCTGGCATTAAAGGCGTGCGCCAAAACTGCCCAGCATAATTTCATTTTTTGATAATGCAAATAAACATTATTTTATATGTTTTCATTTTAATGATTTCAGTGAGTATAAATATATTAAATTTATTTTATTAACAATGTAATTAAAACTGTAGATAAAACTAAAAAATGGAAGCTAATTTGGGATGGCTATGAAGTCACAGATTCGAAGTATTTATTTGTTTGACAAGTATCTAATGATATGTGAAAGGCCAGGAACATAGGTTAAAAGAACATGCATTTAACCTTGAATACTCAGAGGGTAGGATTTGGTAAGGAAATGCTTAAAGGTATTCAAAATATCCCCTGATATGTAGTAAACACCTAGACTCTGGATGGAATCTATAATGCTAGACATAGGAGAGAGCTCAAAAATAGGCTACATGGGTCAGAGGCAGCCATGATTTGATGCTAACACAAGCTGCATGGCTGAAGCCTTTTTCATAAGATAGAGCAAAGTGAACCTTCTTTCAGTGTAAGCAACTTTTAATGAAAAGCTGTGAGTATTGGTCACACCTGAATTCAAAGCAAAAACGAACATCGTCTTCACCAGGATGAAGTCATTTCCAGAAGGCTTTGGCAATGGACCATGAGCTTATTCAACACCTCCACAAGAACTTACCCTGGATCCTGGTGCAGTGTTCATCCACTGCCCGGCTGTTTATATACAGTACACAGTGTTCATCCACTGCCCAGCTGTTGGTATACAGTATGCAGTGTTCATCCACTGCCCGGCTGTTTGTATACAGTATGCAGTGCTCATCCACTGCCCAGCTGTTGGTATACAGTATGCAGTGTTCATCCAC
>JANHMN010000008.1:24203232-24235212 GCA_030674055.1 Rhabdomys pumilio
TCATCCACTGCCCAGCTGTTGGTATACAGTATGCAGTGTTCATCCACTGCCCGGCTGTTTGTATACAGTATGCAGTGTTCATTCACTGCCTGGCTGTTGGTATACAGTACACAATGTTCATCCACTGCCTGGCTGTTGGTATACAGTATGCAGTGTTCATTCACTGGTATACACTAGCCTCAAGCACATGGCACTATAAATATAGAATTGACATACAGAGACACATTATTTTCTCTTTCTGGTTTTCATTCTAGAAGTACTTGCCAGACACTTGCAGGTGGGACTCTGATCCAGACAGGACTCAGATGAAGGACCACTTCAATAACGAGAAGGTCCATCAGAAAGTCAAAGGATGAACAATCAGACAAATTGGTTAGGGCGAAGTACAATCCCGTCTCTCCGGCAGCATCAGGAAATCCATATACACTTTATATTAAACATGTTACTATAAAACATTAAGACCTATTTCAGAGAGAATGAAAACTTGGCGTTTGATAAATTTGGGCTAGATAACCAGTCTCCCATTTGAGTTGCATCTTAGTCTCTCCTTCACATAACCTTATCAACTTAAATTACTATACACTAGAGTGGTAATCTAGTTTGAGTTACTGTTCAATAGTGCACACATAAACACAATCTTTGTTTCATACACCTCAGTGGGGGTTAGCAAGTGTCCTGACAGTTCAGCGGTTTCTCCGACTTTCACGGTGTTCAATCTCTAGATGAGAGGTGACATTAATATAGAACTTACCACACGGCACTTAGCACTTTAAGTGGAGCGGCATATTTAAACCCAAAGAAGTCCTGAGAAAACAGGACTGTGGGCCGTTCCCTTCAAAAAATGCTTTAAGCTGTAATAAGAAAGAGTTTATATGCTGACTATAAAGTAACAGGAAGATTGGCACTGGGTAACCTGTACTCCCAAAACACGTAAAACAAACAAATAAACAAACAAAAATCCATGTTACCCAAAAGGCCACTTCAAGGAAAAGGACTTCATGCCTTTTCGAGTAGAGTGGAGAAGTCAGTTGAGTCCCTCCCACTGAATGAGAAGGACTGGGGTGAGCATGCAAAAGTCTGGGCTGCCTGGCTTTCTCCTCTGCCTCCACATTCTTTCCTTGCCAGTTTTCTCTACCCTTCCGATTCTCCCATTCTGAGAACAGATTTAAAACCCAACAAAAGTAACAGTTTGTAGTTCAAGCTACACCATGCTGAGCCCATAATGTGTGGGAGCATGCATGTTAACCTTGGTTTAAAAGCATAATTATCCCTTATGTTGAACAGGAGGGCAAAATTAATACATTCTTTTTAACAGAGAAAAGACACACTTGCAGATTCTCCTTGTCAGAATGAAAGAGGACTGTAATTCTGTAGCCGCGCTTGCTACATTGTGATTACTTTCTCAGCAGTATATTAATTAGTCACCTCCAGTAGTCTTGAACTCTTTGGTGCTAGGTAATGAGATTAACAAACAATCTCTGTCAGCCCTCTGGAAGCTCCCACAGGCATCAAGTATTCTAATCTGTATTGCCTGTATATGGCCATCAAAAGCCGCCCAGGTGTCAGGAGCTAAGCCAAAACCCTGGCCAGCATTTCACAGTGCCTAGTGCTTACAAGAGGAACACCGAGAGAGCAGCATGCCTGTAAGCCAGGCCATCGCTGGTGAGGCACTTTCTCTGTGGGAATGATCTGATGCTAGTTAATGCCAGACTGGTTGCAACTTCCAAGGGACAAACAGTCTGGGATTTACAAGACACTAAGCAAAAATGATACAGCACCCACTGAGAAAACCTGTACCGGGAAAGAGAAAATATCAGCAAGTTCTCTCCTGCAGGCAGTTGTAAGTTCCTGAAGAGAAGACGAGCTTGCATAGGGTGATTATATTGATTCATAGAAACTATTTTTTTATTTCCTTTTTCTTCACATCTGAATAATTCTCTGTTGTTTAAATATTACACATGTCCACTATCCAAGGCTAGATGGGCATCTGGGCTGTTTCCATTGTAGGGATTGTAAATAGAGGGGAACACTTATCATTGTTGATCAGAGCGTAACCTAGTTCAGTCACTATGGAAATCAGTGTGGAGGCTTCTCAAAAATCTGGAAATAGGTCTACCGCATGATCCCGCTGTAGTCCTGTTGTGCACACTCCTGAAGGGCTCTCTACCCCACTACAGAGATACCCGTGCACCCACATTGTTAGGGGACTTTAATCTTACTTATAGTTGTGTAATTACAGATTGGGGAAATTACCGTTCTCTTTTTTGGGGGGATGGTTTCTTTGAGTCTTGAAACTTTTTGGTCCCCACAAGAAGAAACTTTGATGGGGCTCCTATTTATAATCACGTCCAGTGCTGAAACTGGATGATATTGAGGAGATCTATGACTTTTTAGTGCATCTATATTCCTTTGCTGAACATATATTTGATGTGTCTATTGTATAAAAATAGATGATAGAAAGACATCCTGAGTGGAGGCACAGGATAGTGGACTATAAATATAAAGACGAAGATGTTTGAGTTGGCATAGCTTCCTATCCATACAAAACTAAATGTATTTGGGACCGCTCTATTTAGCAGAGTTTGCTCTAAGGTCACTGAATGTGTCTACATCTGGACTAGGTACTTTGTCACTAACAACTTTGTGTTCTTCAAAGAAAAATAAAATGATTTCAAGCTGATTTCCCATACTTGACAACTAGGAAGATGTAAAAATAAGGCCATTTTTTTAAAATGCATTCTTTAGTAAAATACTCATGTTACAAAATAAAAAACAGATAAGGCTAAGAAACTGACTAATGCACAAGAACCTATACAAAGAATAAAACGACTAATGTTATCTAAAGTCAGAATATGCAATTTTTATAAATTGCACGTACATATATAAGTTTTCATTTTTATTTTTTAAAAAAAATTGAATACAACAGTTTTATAAAACTGCTGATAAAATGTAATTTGTTTGTTGGTTACTAAATATATATTTTCAAAAACATTAGCATCTCCGCATGTTACAAAGCTGTAGGGCTAGAGTCGTCGCACAGGAGTCCTGTGCACACCTGCGCTCCAGAACATATGCTTCTGTCGTGATTCCTTTCCTTGGATTCTGTTCACAGAGGAGGGCTGCCACCCACAGACTGAGCTCACCACTCCCAGGAGAGTAGAGAGATGTCAGAGTAGATCACAACCGGGTACAGGAAATGCCCAGGCAGGTTCTGAAGTAGCCAATCTAATCTTGATGCGCAGGGAACCTTTTCTCCCAAGGATTTTCTATAAAGGGATTTAGAAAGGAGTGCTGGAGGGGAGCAGTGGTGCCACACGCCTTTAATCACGGCACTGGGAGACAGGCTCAGGTGGAAATCTATGAATTCTAGGCCAGCCTGGACTACAGAGTGAGTTCAAGGACAGCTAGGGCTTCAGAGTAAAGCCCTGTCTTGAAATCCAAAAAGGAAAAAAAAAAAAAGAAAGTATGTTGGAATTTAAAACACCACACAGTAAGTGAAAGATGGGTCATATAAATGACTTTGGATATACAAGTAAAATCTGCAGAGTGGCGTGTTCACCACAACAGGTACCAAGCATATGCTGGAGACATGGAAGGTCCTCTGGCTTCATCCTTGTAAAGCTTGAAGTGGCCTGCAGTCGACGCTTGGGGGTGGGGGGAGGGGGAGAGGGGAGGGGGGAAATGGCAGTTCAGTTGCTGCACTACCCAGTCCTCCCAGGAGAGGGCGCGGAGAGCACATATGGAAGCCGGGCGGGGAACTGGGGTGAAGAAAGGAAGGAAAAAGGTAGAGTTTGTTCAACTTAGTCACCACAAAGAAAACTGTAACCGACTGGGATGATTCAAATAAAACGGCTTGGGAGTCATTTGAGAGCAGTGGTTAGCTACAGGTCTCCTTAACTCAACCAGAGACCAGCATGCCTGGCTTGGAAGAGACCAGCGACCACCCAGCCACACCCCATCCCACTCTGGAGTAGGCTGTAGACGGCACAGCTAATCAGATCTCCTGGCTGCCAAGAGTGACGCACACATTATTCTTCCCACATTAAACACCCCATTTATGTCCAGCACTCAAAATTTTTGTTTCTTAGTAAAGGTCAAGAAAAGCAATCAGTGCTTGAATTTGATTAAGCCAACTGTCAGTCACTGCCAGTAACTGAAGCAGGAAGACATTTAACGCAGGAAATCAGCTGCGATTACCATAATGGGGCCTTTGTGTCTCCAATCAGAATTTCCTCTTTCAGAATCATTTATGGCTGAAGGAATGATGCTAAGCGGGCGCCCATCTCACCATTGCTTGCTCTATTCGGTAGCCAGTTCTCCACGACAGTGATATCAGTGGGGCCTTAAAGCAAAATCAAAGCACAAGATAAAAACCAGAACTCACGCACTTTGTAAGTTTAGGCCTAAGGGGTTACAGTCCACGTGAGAGTCCTAATTCCATGCCTATACATGTCACTAATTATGGTCGGATTCAGAAGTTGAAAATAACTTGTGTGAGCTGGAGGGGAGGAGTGGAGGGCAGTGGGGGGCAGGGTGGCACGCATTAGCCATGACTGCTGCTATGGAGCAAGTGAGGAAGCAGTCGTGGTCACGTGACTCCCTTCTTAGCCTATCACTGCTATTATTTTTCCCTTGTAACCTTGGTGAGTTCATTTCACGCTAGTCTAACTTGCCAGCTGCAAAACAGGAATAGGCTACGAGAGAGGCGTTGCCCCTGGTGGGTTGACAGTGGCAGTAGACACACGTGGTTTGTAGGCTGTGTCTTCTGCTTGTCTGCTTTCGCTAACTTTCCTGAAATGAAATCGTTACATATTATAAAATGTAAATGTTCTTTATCTATGACACATTGTAGTTTCCCTAGTATTCAGTTGCATGATTCAATACAAATATTCTTCTGTATTTTTTTACATTTTTTAATTTATTCGTGTGTGTGTGTGTGTGTGTGTGTGTGTGTGTGTGTCTGTCTGTCTGTCTGTCTGCTCACATGCATGCCACATGTAGCAGTCAGAGGAGAACTTTTGAGAGTTGGCTTTCTCCTTCTACCGTGTGGGGCTTAAGAATCAAACTCAAATTGCCAGGCTTGGCAGCCGCCTCCTTTACCTACTGAGTCATCTCACTGGCCCTCCTACGTTTTTGAAGATACTTTATACATGAGGTCATGAGAGGGACAGTGCATCTGCAGTCTTGCCAGGTACATCTTTAGTCACTATGCTGAAACAGAAATACCTTCTGAGGCTGAAGTCTGGCTGAAGGATACTGAGAGGAAAAGTCCAGAGATATGCGCTAAAAAGCAGAATGCACTCCATCCAATTCCAAACATCCCCATGGCCTTTAAGAACAGCAGCACAGATTAAGACAGCCCGAAGCCTCACAGGAGACTCAAGGCAATCTCTTAATATCTACAACCTCAAACGACAAGTTGCATGGCTAAAATACACACGAGCACAGAGTAAACATCACCCTTTCCCAAAGGGACAGCAAGGCGCAGCAAGGAACAGTTACACCAAACCAAGGCTGAGATGCAGCAGGGAAAAAAAACAAATCCTGTGGCTCTGAGGTAGCCAGAGGCCGAGCTCAGCAAGCTGGCACTCCCGTGCGTTGGGCCGTGCACACATCCCTCTCCTGGCAGTGCATGTGTCTCAGATGCACACACTATGAACACACCCTTCTCTTACACTCTCCTCTTACCTATGCCGCTGACTCATGTCGCACTGCACAACATATCTGTTTTAAACAGTGGACGTAAGCTATGCCCTTCAGCAACCCCTTGATAATTTCCATACAAACATGTCTCAGGACATATCCCAAAGCAAGGGAGATGGGCTGATCTAGACAGAACTGGTTTGGGGAGGGGTAAAAACATAAGGTAAAATGTGTCCTCCGCGTGAACTTTGAGGGAGAACCCCTACTTACCATCTTATGCCCATGTGCAGTTGGGTGTGCGTATGATTAAAATCAGGCATTACAGGAACAGATACATACCATAAGCCGAGGCTGACACAATCCAAGCCTGTCAGCTCAGCTACTACAGTCACCACCTCCCTTAGCTACCACATTTCCTTTCCTCTCGAACACCATAAAGAGAAGCTACAGTAAGTAACATGAGCCTTTGACTACTCTCATGCACACCACTCCTGACGGCATTTTCTGATGTGTATTACCACTTCATTTGTGAACAGTTTTCTTGTGACTTTGCACTCCGTGTGCTTTTACTTCAAGTCTTGACTAAGGGGACCAAGAACCTGGAAACAAGCCAGACACAGACCCCTGGTAGCCGTTCTGCAGCTAGTATCTGCGGCTTCTAACGGGGTCCACCAAAGACCCTGAGTAGCCTTGCCAGCTCCGCTCCTGTGTCACACACAGCATCCCTCTTGAGACAGCTCCATACTGCACAGAGCTTTCCTCAGTGGCTAGCCCAGGGTTCTGGCATTTCCAACAGCCTGGCTTCTCCTCTGTGTCTTCAGCTTTACAGCTTCCTGCAGTGGCCTCTGAGAGCCTCGCTGAAGGAACTCTGACCCTGCCACACATAGCCAGGCCTGAGCTGCTCTCTGAACCGTGGAGTAAGACTTCACGTGGTCCAAATTTTGCATATTTGATATCTGAAGAAGTAGCACTATATAAACAATGCTCCGTTCCAGCTTCATCTGGAGATGTCGCCTGCGTGCCTGAAACCACAGCTGTATTCACTTCTGTGCTGAACTCGAGCAAACATTTCCCCGGACATTTGCTTTTGAGGGTTTAGAGGACTCTCCTGCATTCTCAGTTCACACTGTCACTTTTCTACTAAATTTGTGTTCTCACAGTTTACAGCCCTTTACAACTGCAGTCTTACGCTGGAGGACGCATTTGCTGTTGTCCCATTGTTAATCAAGATCCTTCTCTCCAACAGTTGTAGTCTCTATTTTAACCTGCTCCTTGGTTTCAACTTTTAACTGTTTTACACCCCTTCCTCTTCAACAGACTTTAGAAGAAAAAAATCTAAATTTATCTTCCCAACTTTTTGGTCTTTTTCTCTGTAGACTTGGGATGGTGCACTAAGCGGTAGTCACACCTCATCCTTCAGTGGTGCTCAAGCTCTCAGGGTATGGGCAGAATGAAACAAGATTCTTGCCTAAAATATCACACAAAATGTCCCCTAGCCCAGTTCCTGATAGATCCCTTGTTCCCTGCTGAAGCCACACGAGCTCCCACAGTCTGCATTTTTCTGTTTTTTCTGATTTTTCCAAATCCCATCAGAATGACCCATTAAGTTCTGTCTAAAGCATTCAAGAACTTTTCTAACCCAAAGTTGCAAACTTGTCCACATTTTCCCACAAGGCAGTTCCAGTGGCCTAAGAACCACACAGTGAAGTAAGCTACAACATTGGCCTGGTTCTCAGCACCAGCTCTCTCTCTTGGTCACTCACCATGGTGTGACAAAATGCCTGTCCAGTGTCAGTCATGGAAGGAAAGGTTGGTTTCGGTTCACATGGCCAGCGTCTCAAATACCAACTTTCTCTAAACCGAAACATTCCATCCTCAGGGAAATGTCATAAGAGACTACAAATTCTAAAAGGAGATTCATTAAGACTTAGGAAGTGAATAACTCTGATTTAAGGGAATTCTGGAATCTTCCCAGATTCATAGGCCCCTCTCTCGCCAAGGTTGTGAAACAGTAAAGAGTGCTCAAGAGACTCTTGGACCTGTTGAGCTGCTGCAGGTTACGAAGCAAGTCCTGGGGTTCCAGATTTGTGAGCTGTCATTCATGCTGAGGTGGGCTTCTAGTGACCTCCTCCGTACTCCTGTAACCTCAGTCAACTCATTGGTTCACCTAGCTGGACTATGGTGGTGTCGTTACTTTGGCCCACTGTGGATTCCATTTCTGGGGTAAGGCATTTGCCCCCATGCATCACAGGGCACAGGGTTCATTCTTCGAGAGCAGTGAACTCATAGCAGCAGGGACTCGGAGGCACTGGACCACAGGAAGCAGAAAGCCACAAATGCTGGTGTTGGCTAGACTTTTCTTTCTCATGTAATCTAGAACACTGGTCCAGGTCATGCTGCTGCTCACATTCAGGGTGAGTCTCCTCCTCGGTTTTCCTGATTGACATAAGCCCTGAATAGTATACCTAGAGGCTGGCTTTCGAGGTAATCCAGAACCTGCCAAGTGGACAATAAACACTAACCATCACATCTGGTTCTATCTGCATTTGATTCTATGCACCATCCAAACTGAATATCATAAAGCCTTGTGCCATGCTGGGTGATGGAATGCTGCTACCCTTGATAATAAACTGCATTGCCATCATAGAAGACAGAAAACTCTGTGTGTGTGTGTGTGTGTGTGTGTGTGTGTGTGTGTGTGTGTGTGATAAGATAAGTTATATATAAGAATTTATTTTTTGAATCAATTCTTACATGTATACCAAACACACTTACTACACTTCTAGTCCTTCTGCTCCACTGCTTGGAACTTCATATTACACTCCTTTTGAATAGTCTACTCCGAGAAATTCCAGCCTTAACGCTTGAATCTGGCTCTGGGCCTAAGAGATTCGTCACTGCATTTTTGCATAAAGAATGGTTGAAAGAAGTACTTTCCAGGCTGGCAAGAGATGGCTACTCACCCTGTACAAACATGAGTTTGCGTCGGCTTAGAACAAGGAGTGGGCTTGTGCAGAGCCAAGTTCACACAATAGAAGGGAAGCAGCCGGTATGGGACGTGGTGGGGAGGCAGAGTTCACTGTCCAGTCTTTAGTGTGTGTTGCCTGTCCCACTTGTGTCTACCTGGAAGTATCAAGGACAACCTTGAGGAAAGGCTCAGGCTGCCAAGAAGAGAAACTTGTGCAGCCTTTGTGTCTGCTTCCTAACTTCAGAGTCAAGCTTTCCCTTGGTTGCAACACGTACTTGATCTAAAACTTCCCTCCCAGCAGCCTCAGCTTCCAGCTGCACATGAATCTGTTACAAGCCAAACACATTGGCACAGCGAGTTGCACACTGAGCTCTGAAGACCACGGAACTTTTTCTTATGAAGCCCCTGTATGTATTTGGAATTCGGGGAGGGGGGCGGGATATTTGATAAGTGCTTGCATGACCACCTAAATTCCTAGACATTGTCTCAGTAAATAGCCAGACCATCACGTAGAGTTAGTCAGACATTCTAAAATAACTGTGTTAACTTTACCTCAGCAACAAACATGTATCCTGGCTAGGAAATCTTAGCTAATTCCCAGAAGCTGCTTTATACAGAATGGAAAAAAGCTAAGCCATGAAAGTACCCTCTCACAGGTGGCATGAGTAGTATTTGGACATAGTGATTAACACCATCTTGAGTTGTGAGCTGTTATTTAGAAACAAGTACTGAATCTGTGAGGACTATCAGGCATCGATCTGTGGCTCTTAATTAGACCTACCAAGCACCTAAATTGTATCTCCTGCCAAGTAGCTTACCTCCCAGCCCAGTCCAAAGGAGTAAGTTTCTCCAACAGGCAACCAAGGATGTTTGGTATGGTTTGCTTAATCTCAGTTTTGCAACAAATAACTTGTTTTTTAAAGCCAAAGAGATGAGTTCTGATGATAACCTTTCATTAAACCAGCATTAACACAATTAAAGAATATCCTGCATTCCCTATGTAAGCACAGGGGTGAGAGAGGACTGTGGTATACTGTGCCATGCTGTGCAGTGCTGAGCTGTGCTGTGCTGAGCTGAGCTGTGCTGTGCTAATCAGCCCAATTCCTCAGCTTCCGTGTACCCTGCTTGCCATCCTCCCAGCTGCACTCTGCAGATGAGCACTCTGTGTCCACTGTCGACCCAGCAATGTCACCACTGTGGCAGAGTTCATGCTCCCAGACATCCAGAGAAATGTGATCCATCACTCAATGGCGTCATGAGATGGAGCACCACAGAAAGTGAGCCAATCTCCAGACGGTACAATGGCCTCTGGGGTAAAGATGCACCACTCTGATCTCACCCTAATTTACTTCATACCTCTACTGACACACTCACACACACTCACACACAGAGATACACTCAGACACACACAGATACACACACTCACACAACTCATACACACACTCAGTCACACATGCGCAACTCATACACACTCACACACACTCACAGTCACACACACACACAGAGATACACTCAGACACACACTCACACACACACTCATACAACTCATACACACTCACACACTCAGTCACACACACACAACTCATACAAACACACACACATTCAGTCACACACACTCAGACACAAATACACTCAGATACACTCAGACACTCACACAACTCATACACACTCACAGTCACACACACACACACACACACACACACACACACACACACACACGATTCCACCAACTCCCCACCCCACATTGCCCTACAAGGCTATGCTGGAAGTTCCTGGAATTTGGGGAATACAAGGGAAGTCCAGGCATCAGATGTGGGCCAGGGAGTCATTGTTTAACCTGTGATGAGGAATACTCCAGGAATCCATAAAATCTCCTAAAATTCTAACAGTTAAGAAGTTTGTGTTTTAGTGGAAACCCTCAGGGAATGGGTGGGGAGCATTAGTCGTATTTAGCCAAACAGTTCCTCGATAGAAACATCTCTGTGCCACCAGAAATCACAGTTTGCCTGGTCTCCAATGGCTTCATCTTGAGATGGCATGCTGTCTCTTTCACTTCCAGAATCAAACATAAGGCCCAGAAACATATATTTGGGGCACAAGTGTCATGCAAACACATTTTGATATGATTCAGCCAGAATACTTGTATGTACACTGAGCTTTACAGTCCCCACCTAGAGCCTGCCCTCCCTATGGCCATCCTTATTGGGAGGACAGTTCTACAGGGTTATGTATGTATGTATCTTATCGATTTTCTATTAGCATGTAAATACATATACAGATAACTTTGCATATACTTATACTGGACTCATTATTCACCTTGGTGAATTCACCATGAGTTAATGCTATCATTTTTACACATGTCTTTTCCCCTCTCCCACTGAAGGACATTTTAGGTTGCTTCCTGAAGAGGAAACTTCTAGTTTCTCTGGAAAGTCAGGTATGTCAAACAATGTTTTGCTGGGATACAGGAGCGATAGGATGTCTTGCTAAAACAGACACATGAAAGAATGTTTTCCTGAAGTATACACAGGTGAAAGGATGCTTTGCTATAGCGAACACGTGAAAGGACATGTGATGAAGGAGTAAATATGGCCCCACAGACCGTGGAGAGGGGGGCATTGGTTTGGTTTGCTCCACCTCGCTATTCTTCACCAAGGACAGGCATGCGTTGGTTCGCCTTACTTAGCTTTGCTGAGGTCCGCTTGTGGGAATGCTCCATTGAGAGAAACTGAACTGCCTGTGAGGTTCCTTCAACTTCTTGCCACTTCTGAGGCCTCAGGCTGGTTGGCGAGCCTTGAGGTTTCTTCAGGACTGGACTGAAGCTGCCGGTCGTGCATGGTGTCTGCCTGCGTAGAGAACTGGTCTGCAGCTGCTGAGTCATATTTGGTGTTTGCTACAGGACTGAACTGCTGCCCAAGAAGATGGAGCTCGCCCCCAAAGAACTATTGCTGGACATGTCCGCTTCCCCCATATCCTAGTAACTCTTCCACTACCTCTGCTGGGTAATGGGCTGGAAGAGAGGTTGGATGTTTAAGTTAATGTAAGTTGCAAAACATTTCTGCCTACAGCTTCCTCTTGCTTTATTTCATTGCTTGTTTCCCTTTCCCCAATTAGTACAGATAGAGCCATATTTCTTGGTGTATTCATCTTGATAGTGAGCTTCAAATGTGTCTGGAGAACAGTCTCCTAATATAGGAATAGCTGAGTCTAATACTTCAATATTAATAGCTATGATTATATTGACTTATAGAAAGATCTGGCCAATTAATACTTAACACTGAAAATTATAAGTGCTTACATCTGAAAAGCTCATGATCAAGAACTGTTTGATCATGTCTGCATTTGGTGCTATCGCACGCCTTTGTCCATGTTTCCCATGTCACCACACTGCATAGATATTTCCATCTATTTATTTATTAATTTATTTAATATTTATTTGTTTGTTTACTTATTTATGTTGTAACTCTGCAATTGGCATAAGTGGACGGTTAGCCAAGCATGACTTGTAGATGCTTCTGGAATCCAGGCTTTATTCTAAAAACTCATGATGGAGTACATGGATCCATTTCTGGCACTGAGGTCCCTCGGATCTGCAGCCTCGCCCTGCCGGGTCTGCTGTCTCACCACAGTCAGAATAGCCGGTGAGTCAGTAGGACGTTCTATGTCCACGGTGAGGTCAGCGGTTAAGGTTTCCAGTGCTGTCTTCAGACGACTGTGATGCTCCACACTTCCCCACATCTCAAGATTTCTAACAGGAAAGCTAGTTTGTGAATTAAGGTTTGGTGGACTTTACACATAAAGCCGGGATTCTGTGAGCTATGAGTTGAATATTTCCTATTCCTATTCCTTGGATCTATTAAGATTTAAAAATCTCTCTAAAAGTAAATTTTAACCAATTGTATCTTTCTAAAAGTCATATTCAAGGAGATCTGGAAACTGACAAAAAATTATACACCCCTTTGCAAACTTTAAAATATCCCTATTTACAGCTGAAGCCTTTCCATCTCTAACTTTTGTGAAGAGTTGTCTGTTTCATCGATCATTTCAAAGACTATTTTTGTTTATTAATTAAGTCTATTCCTTTTCTTAGTCCTTTATTTTAAGTTTCACTATAGTCTGTCCTGCTTTCCCTGATTTTATATAGATACTTTTGTCTGGCTTTGGGGGTAAACACCCAGTTCACTTATTTTTAATCTTTTCTCTTATACATTTAAAACCAAATATTCATCAAGCATATATTTGTGTATTACACAACGTAATTATTTATAACTTCAAATTTCCATCTGATTTTTTGCACTAAGATGATTTTATTCAGATTAAAATTTCACATTAGTTGGTGTAGTGATTGATGTTACAGAGAGAATTTAGAGTCTTCCTTTTCCTCCCCTTCCTTTGGTTCCTTGAGCAGGAGATCCTGGTATGTATATATGGGGAAGGATGACCAGGTATGTATAAATGGGGAAGGATGAACACTACAGGCATCCACCAACTCCTACATCCTGAGTGAATATGGATACGAAAGCAGTTCCTGTTGCCCCAGCTTCTCCATGATGGACTGTGTACTGTTGAACTGCGAGCCGGAATAAACCCTCTTCTCCTTGTGTTGTTTTGTCCATAAGTATTTTATTGCAGCAATAGGAAATGAAATGAGGACAGGTTTATTTTTCTCATCCTCTAGGTGTTTGTTACTGAAGGTCTCCATTATGGGCTCCACAGATCTGACTCTCCCCTGCACATATCTGAGTTCTCTGGTTACAGCTAGCTGGTAGTGAGAGGCTGAGCTCACACCTAATAGAGTTTTAAATTTAATGATTAATATAGGATGCTGATGAGGAAAACCTTGAACTTACAGTTTGGTTTCAAAGAATACTTGCTAGGCCTCCTGTCTTTATCATGAAAATGAGTGTCTCATAGATTAATGCTAAGCTTGGGTACCATTTTCCTTTGAGATGCTTGGTCCTTACTGTTGGGTCTGTGCTGCTCACCAGTGACCCACATAAGAGGCTCACTCTGTCCTCTATCTCCTTCAACAGCATCTCATCCTTGATGTCAGACTACAGTGTGAAGATCTATTTGTTTGCTACCAGAATCAGTGCTCATCTGAAAAATTCTGACCCAAAGGTCTGTAACGGAGCCCAGCAGTTCTTTAAAATTCTTTCAGAAGGAATTCCAATGCACAACCAAGTTGAAACTTGGTTTTAATAAATGTGAGTTAGAACTATATACATGATAACCATTAAAGAAACAGAAGTCATGATTTGAAAAACCAGGAGGTAGGGTCAGCACATAGGGTTGGGGGGAAGGGCAGAGGGAAATCATCATATCAACTACTTTTCTGTAGCTGTGATAACAACATGACCAAAGCAGTTTATGGAGGGAAGGGTTTATTTGGGCTTATAGTTCCAGAGATTAAGGGTCCGTTACCACCATGGGTGGGGCGCATAGGAGCAGGCACCAAGAGAGCAGAGAGCTCACATCCAGATCCACTTGCAGGAAACAGAAAGCAACCTGAGGATGGCAGAAGGCTTTTGAAAACACAAAGCCCATCCCCAGAAACATATCTCCTGCAACAAGACTACACCTCCTAATCCTCCCCAAACATCCACCAACCAGGGACCAAGTATTCAAACGTATGAGTCTATGGGGGCCATTCTCATTCAAACTACCACAATGATGTGATTATATATATATATATATATTTTGTTTTGGTTTTTTTGTTTTTTCGAGACAGGGTTTCTCTGTATAGCCCTGGCTGTCCTGGCACTCACTCTATAGACCAGGCTGGCCTCAAACTCAGAAATCCGCCTGCCTCTGCCTCCCAAGTGCTGGGATTAAAGGCGTGCGCTACCACCGCCCGGTGATGTGATTATATTTTAATTTTAAAAGTTAAAAATTTAAATTTAAGTTAAATGCCAACTAGAGTAAAAATATTTGTTCCCTGACAATCACATCTTTTAAAATCTTCCTTTCTGCAGTCCCTGCATTCTTAATGTCACAATGCAGCGAAAACAGTGTCCTATGACCAAGGCTGGGACACAGTTTAAATCCACTGACTATGATATTAAAGAATATGGTTCTTAACTGATGTTTATGACAATTAATTTTAAAAAGCAAGTTTTTAATCTGGGCATGGTGGTGTGCACCTTTAACCCTGGCATTCGGGAGGCATGAACATCTCTATGAGTTCAAGGCCAGCCTGGTCTACATAGTGAGTTCTGGGGCATCCAGGGCTACACAGAGAGACTCTGTCTCAAAAAAAAAAATGTTTTTAAATACTGCTTTTGAACTGGGAGTGTGGTTCAGCTATTAAGAGTATTTGCATAGGACCTGGGATTCGATCCCTAGCACTGTGTAAGTCAGGCGTGATGGCACATGCCTATAATCCCAGTACCCATAACATGTAGACAAATAAAATAAAATTTTAAAAAAATTTTAAAAATTGCTCTACTCAAGACCATCCTCAGCTTCACTGAGACTCTCTCACGCACCAACTCACCTTTTTATGGGTGCCCTCCTTCGTTTTTGCTTACTCTCGTTGTCCAGTTCTCACTCCTAATTTTACAGTCTTGGTATTTCTCAAAAAGTAACCTCACCAGCAGCCTCCCTACCCACCTCCCTAACAACCTCTGCTTTGTCTCCAAGGATGTGCCCATTTTAGATGTCTTATACAAACAAGCTCCTACCATCTGTGGCTTTTGGTGTCTAGCTTTTCCCAGCATGTTTTCAAGGATTACACTGTGGCCTGTATCAGTGCCTCACTTCTTGTTGTGGCCAAATACTCCATTGTGCAGTTAGTGGGTTCTTAACTCACTCATTAGCCAACAGGCACTTGGCATATGTAATGTTTGACTACAAAGAATAATGCTCTGTAGGTGCTACCTCCAGTTCTTCAGTGAATAGAATTTTAACTTCTCTGCATTTATACTGAGTGGAAGGGTTAAAGAACTCCTTAAAGACTGAGTCAGTGCAGGATGGAAAGAAGTCCAAAGATTCACGGGTTCATCAACCCCTCAAGAACAGAGACACCAGAAGGTGTTTTAATCTTGCTCTGTCACTTGACTGGATCTGGGTTTAGTTAAAACATGTGCCTCTGGGCAGGGCCGTGAGGGTGTTTCCAGAAGGATTAATTGGGGGAGGGGAGGAGACCCTCCCCAGAGGGAGATAGCACCCAGAGGTGCAGATCTAAAGCAGTGGGAAAGCTGTGCCATTTCTGCTGCATACCTCCCCCGCCTGCTGGTGAATATGTCAGCCCTACTTCTGCCTGTGTGGCTCTCCTAGGCTAGCACATGGAATCTCGCTTCTATGGCTTTCCAATGTACAAGGACCAGCAGCTCTCTGGAATCTGCTAGGCACCATGCCAGACTGGACTGCTGGTGAACTTCACTCAGTCTCATGCACTGGGCAAATGCTAGTTCTCTGCCTCTTCAGGGTGAAGTCGACCATACAGACTACCCAGCCCTCCCTACACCAGCCAACCTAACAAATCCCCTGTATCGTACAGCCTATCAGTTCTGTTCTAGAGAACCTGATACAGAAGGGAAAACAAGTTTGCAAATAAGCCACAGCAACCTGATAACAGGGAAATATTTATTCTGTCTTCAGTTTAAGCAAACTTTAACATTGTACAATTACGTGGAGATTCATACATACTAAGAAAACGTATGCGACACCTTTTGTTCTAAGATGTGCACTCTATTTCCTCTTGAGTGAAACATGACAAGGAGCCTTGGCTTGCTGTTTCACGATCTGATGAACCCCCAATCTGCACAGACTGCTCAGAGTGAAAAGTGTAAGCTGCGTAAAACCAGAGATACTCCACTCCTTGGAGCAGAGGCTTCTTCAGAGGCCAGAACCCTATCCATGGCAGAGAACTCACCCCTCTCAGGTGACCCTCAGAGAAGACTGGCTAGAAGCTTCTCTGCGTCCTAAAGTAAGCGGCGAGGAATGTGAGAGCAACTGAAGTGCTCTTCGGTCTTGTTTTATACTCTCACAGATTTACACTCGTAGTTGTGGATGCAGAATCCATTTCCTTGCAAGGCGAGTACCACCACCCTGTAGGTTAACACAATCATTTTCAGCATCTATTTGTTAATAGTTTCCCAGGATTCAAAGGACAAAAGCCACAAATGAAATCACAAAGCCACATCTAATACATTAGAGACAGAGCACACTGCGGGCTGTCATTTGTTCGAGTCTAGCATTGTGAAGGACTCTTTCAACAGCAGTTGCGGCTATGCTGCCCCACTGTTCTGTAATTGCCTGGCTAAGCTCGCAGGGTATGCAATAAAGACCTCTGGGCAGAAGATCAAAGGTTTGTACAACCTATGGCTTTTTATTAGCAGTATGTACAGTGTATGAAATATATCAGTCTGCCCAACGTCTTTACATGCTTCCCCGGACAGATGCACTAAATAGGCACCAAAACAGGCCACAGCATACATTCCACCTATTTCACTGAAGCTGGTGTTTCACAGTTTCAAGTGCAAAGAAGTATTAAAAGAGGAAAATGATTATTCCCCACAGAGAAGAGCAAATGTGAGTCTTATGTTGTTGCAGAAAAGCTACTTTTTCCTTCTCATAAACCTTTTTGCTTCTTTCAAGAGCTCTTCCACATCTTCCTTCTCCTCATCTTCCTTTCCTGGCTGCCAATCAGAATCTTCATCCGTCGGCTCATAGTCTTCCTCGTCCTCATCATCACTGAGTTGCCCAGCACCATCGTCATCTTCATCCACAGCAACTCTGGCTAAAAGACAAAATATTGACAAACGGCACAGCAGTCACCACTCAGCAGCAAGAGTTTATTAATATAACAGCTTACCACTTTAAGTTTTTAGGACAGACACTAAAGTGATCACCTGTTTCTTATTGTCCTAACTCTCCACACTGAGGTCCCTGTCACTAAACTGGCCCATGAGACTCAAAGTGACTGTCCCTGATAACATCATGCCACCTGGTCTTCCCAGTAGGAGAAAACACTTCATGTCAGCTCTCCTCAGTCCCTCCTGAGGGGGTTATTCTCCTGTCCCCACTGGCTTGGCCACAGCACATGCCATTTGTAAGCAGATGCTTGAAAACCGAGTTTAAGAACCAACCTGGAGGCTTCTCTGGACGTCTCGGCGGCAGGGGCAAGCCCCAGCAGCAGGTGCCCAGGGTTCAAGTCATCAAGTCCGGAAAGTCCCAGCAGGTTGGGATTCTCTCCATATTGTTCCAGGTCCCATCTAACTTTCCTCTGATCTTGGACTCCAAACTGCTGTAGGAAAGGGCTTCCTGCCAGATCCCCCACCTTTGTTCTTTCTGATTCTTTCCAACTCTGACTGATCTGTCTAAGTACAGACTCCAGTTCTCTGAAAGAACATCACTGGGGAAGATGGCTTAGTGCTTCTCTGCTGTTCAAGATGCTCAACTTCTCCATTGCCGGCTAATTTATCACTCTATAATCTCTCCGGTGTTTTAAAAACATTACTTTCAACGTTTTAGCCAGTTTTAAAAAAGTATCAACACCTGCACTTTTGTGTATGTTTTACTGTTGTATATAATGCTCACTGTTGTATATAATGCTCACATGTGACATAGCATTACAGCTCAGATGAACGGGCGCTCAAACAATGTCTATTCTTACTGCCACAGCCCAGTATGTTTACATTTTTCTCAATATCACAGCTCACTTCAGAGAAGATTTAAGGTAGCTTATAGTAATGATAATGCAATAATATAATGCAAATAAAAGTAAAAGCTAATAACAGAAAAAGCAGAACATATAAATGCCAAAGTCAATTTTAAAATACTTATTATGCATTGAGCACAAACAGTCTACATTTCTTAGCAGCCAAACCTAAAAAGATTACATAATAATCACACAAGCCTCATAAAGAGGAAGTGCACACCCCTTCCCAGGGGAGGCACTATGGTCCACTTACCTGTAGGCATATCTCCTGCTGAGCAGCATGAAGAATGTTTTGTGTTCAGCTAATCTTAACCCATCCTCATTTTCTTATAGCAAATGCATTTACAAAATAGCTTAGGTGTCAGAGCAGCTGAAATTGAGGAATGGAGTGAGCAAGGAGAGCCAGTCTCCACCCTTGTGCATGCTCCCGGAGTCTCTTGTATGCTTTGTTAGACACAAACACAAACGAGCATTTACTATGCACAAGCATTTAATATGCTACTGATACCTCAGTAAACTGGTGTCTTTCGGATCCAGAAAACATCTTAAGGATCCACAAGAAAATAGACATTAAAATAAAACCCTGACACCTAGCCTGTCTGTCTCTGCAAGGCGCTCTCACCCCACCATGTTCTCATTTTTAGACCACCTGCGTTTCAAGCTGGGGCCTATCTCTAATTAATTTCTTAATGATTCTATTTAATATTATTTCCTAACTCTTCCTGTGTATGTCTAAGCCCTGACCAAATGCCATGAATTCTAGCCTCCATCCTATGGCTTCCTGAATAGCATATCCACTCAGGCAACTAAGAGGCTCTGGAAACTACCACGATGCAACCCTCGAGTCCCCTCACTCAAACCTACTTATATTGTCCACAGTCTTGGATACACAACTCCAATACTCTCCAGCCTGTCAGCTAGAGTCATTTTGATTCTCTCCCTCCCTGGAAACTGACTCCAATATCTAGAGTAATCTAGCGGGCTCTGCCTCCCAAGTATCACCACTGCTCCCCTTGCCACTCAGCCCTAAGTCAATGTTATCATCTCCTTCCTGGAAGCACTCTCTCTTAGAGCCTCCAACTGTTCCCTCTAGCCACCCTTCCACTGAGAGCCTAGAACACCCCCAGTAGCTATGCATCTCACGCTGGAAGACTTGAGGTCATTTCTGTGCACTTATCCCTATGGTCTGATCTCACTGCACACCTCTCTGCTTTCTCCCTCCTCCTTTCTCTCCTATGGCAAGGTCTCACAGTGTAACCCAAGCTGGCCTAACCTTGCATTCCTCTGCTTTATGAGTGCTAGGTCATGGGTGTGTTACTCTCTTTGTTCGGCTGGACCCCTGTTGTTGGTCCTGGCACAGTCTAAGAACAGGTAGACTTTTGAACTCGGTTTTCTCCATGCTGCTGGCCTGTGCTCTTATGTCAGGACCCCAGAGTGTTGTTTTACTGTGCTATGGGAAGGGTACCTTCCTCCAGTCCCAGTATCCCAGACATATTTTCTTACACAAACTTTTCTTCTCTTCTTTGTAGTGCTAAAAGAATATAACATCATGTAACTGTTCAGATATACGCTTTCCATCATTGTAAAACTCCACAAGTACAGGGCTTTTTCCAGCTGCTTGAGGTACTGAGTCCTATTCATCAGAAGAATCTTATTTTCTGTCTCCTTTACAAAGCCTAGAGTCTGAGGACAGTACATTTCCCAAGCAGGTGCTTTACTGATTTCTGAATGAAGAGACATCACTGCATTAGGGAGATGCCGGCTGAAGTTCAGCTCTTGTCTGTTAACAATGCCCCACGGATACTGCATTTCCCCGTTCTGGAGACAGGCTGTTGCTGGGAAGCCCAGGATGGACTCAAAATTGTAATTCTTCTGCTTCAGTCTCCAGAGTGCTTAGGTCACAGATCTGGCTAGACATGCGTTAACATGGTTTTAAATGTTGTTATTTATCTGATGTGCGTGTGTATGTGTGTGAGAGAGACAGGTGCGGGGGGAGGAGGGGCACAAGGGTGTACATGAGAAAGTTGGAGAGTCAAAGGACAATCCGTGGGACCCTGTGTTCTCCCTCTCCCCCAACCCCCAATCAGACCTGGCAGCAAGCACTGCTGAGCCATCTTGCAGATCTGAAAAGTAACAATCTTTGTAGGACCAATTAATACTCTCCTACAGTAGACTCAATTAGCAAGTTCTAGTTTAAATAACTTAAATAAACGTCGCTTCACATGGAATTGCTGTTCTTTGTCCCATTATTGGTGGTTTCTGAAGGTGGTTTTAGAAATGTCTGTTTCTGTCTTCCAGTTTAACTGGGCCACAGAAGTATTGAAAGTTAACTCATAACCTAGGAATAAGTTGTCTCTACCATAAAAGCCAATGTTTATATGCAAAGAGAATCTGGAGAACAGCTGGAGACACGGTAAGAAGCCCGCTGCACATGTTATGCAGGATGGAACTGTGGTGTCCAGACATCTAGATTTAACCAGGAAACCTCTCATTCAGCTTGGGACAGCACTCACTACTTGCAAACTGTACAGAAACTTTCTGACACAAGGGTACTTTTCAGTTGGAGAACTGGGGAACTCAGTCCTGAGTCAAAGCGAAGACTCCCAGGGCCAGGCTCTACGCTGCAGAGAAAGCCCATCAGTGCAAAGGTCACACAGCACCGAACTGACAGGAACCCAGAAGCAGCTGTTCCACTTTTAAATCAGTAACAAAACACAATGTAATAACTTCAGTTTTCATCGTTCTAACTCCCAGCAGATGTGCACAGAATTCCATAGCATAACATTTTAATTACTGGCTCGCAGCCTTTTCCTGTACCAGACCTAGTTTATTATTTGAAATATGATTTCTGAGTAAACATGCAAAATCAAAATGATCTCGTTCCTTCTAAAGTAGGTGAATACAGAAGTCACTCGTTTTCTTTTGCAGCTTTCCCCAACAAAGCCTATAGGTTTCTTACTGCTAATTACTCTAAGTCTTATGGTTGGCTATCCATTCTGCTTCCCCCCAAACCCAGTGTGGTTTGTGAGAAACAGTAGGTAATTGTAACAGCAGGGATATACATCCAGATTTCTGTGTTTTAAGTAAGCCAGTGAAGATTGCCCTAGTTTGCTTTCTATAGCTGTGTTAAACCCCCATGACCAGAAGCAACTTGAGGAGGAAAGGGTTTATTTCATTTTCCAGCTCACAGTCCATCTCTGAGTGAAGTCAGGGCAGGAGCTCAGGCAGAAGCAGTGGCAGGAATGCTGGAGGAGAGCTGTTTCCTGACTGGCTTTCTAGTTCACACACAGCCCTTTGCCACATAGCCCAGGCCCGCATGGCTAGGGATGATAACACACACAGTGAGGCTGCACACAGTGGGCTAAACCCTGCTACATCACACCAAGGAGCAATCAAGAAAATGCTGCACAAATATGCCACAGGACAGTCTGATTTGGGTAATTTCTCAATTGTGGTTTCTTCTTCCCTAGGGACTCTAGTTTGTGTCAGGATGACACTAAAACTAACTAGGATAATCATGAAGATTACCTCATATAATGGAATTCAATTAAAAAAATCTATGAAATAATTATCTCAAAGATCATCTGTATCTCTAAAATGATCATTTTAAAGCCAAAGTAGTCTTCTTTAACACCTCTACCAATTAGTGCAGCAACGTGAACTGTGAAAACGGACTGGCTGCGTGAGGACAGAGCAGGAGAAATGGCTGTCATCTGTCTTACAAACGGAAAGCACGTACCTGACACAGCGGTGAAAACTCCTTTCAGAAAACTAATAAGCCGCAACTTTAACCCCGCCTACAATTCATCAGACAGGATTAAAGATGGCGTGTTGGCCTTCTCTATTTCTGCAGAGGAAACTGTCACAGAGGAATGGCAGTCCAGGTTGGAGACACAGCTCAGCAGAGCTCTTGCCTAGCACAAAACCCTGGGTGAATTTCACAAGAAAATCTTTCCAAAATGATGCTGCATCTGCTTCACGGCAGATTACCAGACGAATTCTCTAACTTTTATTTCCCTTTTTCTTTCCCATAAATACCATTTGGTACAATATTTCTTAAGAAAGAAAATTTAATATATACTATAATAATATTTTTAATGTTTTACTTTAAAACAAAAGACTAGTTTGGTGTTTTGTTTTTTTAATGTATCAAGCTGGTAGTAGGTTTCCACATTTGGAAAAGTAGCTTATAAACTTATATTGCACTTTCCCAGCATTCCATCAGGCTCCCATAGCCCGTGCTCCCACTGCATCAGGCTCCCACAGCCCGTGCTCCCACTGCATCAGGCTCCCACAGCCCGTGCTCCCATTGCATCAGGCTCCCACAGCCCGTGCTCCTATGTTCTTTCAGATCTTCCTATCTAAGTAGCAGCTGGAATCTCTGATAAGCCTTGTTGCTCTTTTTAACTGTTTTCTTTCTAGATCTCTTGGGGTTCAGTTTCTTGAAGAATGGGGGATATTTCAACAACTAAGGGTCCATTTATGTCTGGAATACTAACACACTAAAAAGATACTCCATGGATTTCTCTCATTGTGAGGTCATCTGCATCGCTCTGTCACAAGCTGGTCACATATGTAGGTACAAGAACTAGAAAGCACTGTCCTGCCATCATATGCTGTATCTCTCCTCACAGGCACAGATATTATTTGCTGAATTGGTCCTCACATTATATACATGGCACAAAGAGGCTGAGACTTATAGAGAGGAAAATTTTTAGCAAAAAAAAAAAACAAAAAAACAATGGCCAATTGGGCAACTAAAGATTTGCACTCTCAGGGATGCCCACGATCCCGGTGGTACTGGAGAAGGTTCATGCACTGGTTCAGAATAATCACTCTTATGGTGATTGACTCGCAGGGTCTAGGCTAGTTGAAGGAAGGAAAGTCACTCTTTCTTCTAAGGATCATGAATCGAAGTTATTCATTCTTTCCTCAGATGTCAACACTGATGGCACTGTCCCAGACTAATAAGGATGTAAAAGTCCTTCTAGTTGAGAGAAAACACCTTGAGAAGGAATAGCCCTCCAAGACAGAACGATGAAAGGAAATAGAAACATTACTGACAATAATAATGAGCCAACCCAATAGCACTGTCCAGATCCAGGCCCCACCCTCCGGGTTTCCGGTACAGAAGTGAGTGTGCTTTCACCATGCTAGGCCAGCTTGATGCTTTGTTCTCCGGTTTGGCATAGGAGATGCCAAACAGACAAAGGAGACGCATATGCTGCTGGGCTACAATTGGGGAAGGCATCTGTTAGATAGAAGGTTACAGTTCTTCCATTTACTTGGAACAGGAGATTAGTGTACTGCCCAGGCTGGCCTCAGACTTGAGGCATCTCCTGCCCTGGTCTCCCAAGTGTTGGGATTCCAAGTATGAGCTATCAAACTCAGCTTCTGAAAGTGCATTTTAAAAAGGGGGTGGGAGGGCTGAAGAGATGTCTCAGTAATTAAGTGCAGTGAGTGCTCTTCCAGAGGTCCTGAGTTCAGTTCCCAGCAACCACATGGCTCACAACCATCTGTAGTGGGATCTGATGACCTCTTCTGGTGTGTCTGAGAGAGCAACAGTGAACTCACATAAATAAAATAAAGAAAAAGATTCAACTAAAAATTCATTAAAAATAATCTAGGAGAAGTAACTTAAGTCAGAAACAATAACTCATATAAGCAACACTACTTTTGAAATACCTGGTCTAATTAGAGAATTACGCCAAGGTTTCTTTTGAGTTGACTGAAGTACAGATACTGACCTGGAAGTGCACTGTGCCTATATTCCATCTTGTGCTGGGGGTTCTTCCTGAAAAAGAAAAGGAGGCAAAAACAGGATAGAGTTCTCCAAGGACTGAAAAGAGCTATGACAATAAGCAGCGTGCTCAGTAACCTGCAGATAAAGTCAGAGCCCAAGATGCAGCTCATAAAAGGATTTGTCCCTCCATTCCCTGCCCCCTCCTTCCCTTCTTCCCCTTCATCCTCCACCATCGCCACCACCATCATCACAATGGCTCTTGCTACAGTTCCCAGGTTTCCCTGGCACTCCTAGCCCTCCTGCTCTTTGTCTGCTGGGACTTCAGGCACGTGCTACTCTGCACAGTAGATCTGCCTTTCATTACAGTATTTACTGGGTGTACATCCCATGCCAGGGTTAGTGCTTTGAACTCCGAAACGACAGTATAGAGAGAGGACAGACAAACTAATGAACTGGATTTAAGAGCTTCATAATTATCAGATGATGAAAGCTTCCATTTATAAATTACAGCATCAGTGTAAAAGCACCTTTTCTTTATTTTTATCAGCTAAGATTGTATGTACTTTGTTAAAACGTTCTATAATAAAATTATACTTTTAAAGTATTATGTATTTTTCTCTTCTGTGCTTCTGATACTATTGAGTAAAGCAAATAATTTCTAATTATGTGAAACCAT
Organism: Rhabdomys pumilio; assembly: GCA_030674055.1. Lineage (NCBI taxonomy): Eukaryota > Metazoa > Chordata > Mammalia > Rodentia > Muridae > Rhabdomys > Rhabdomys pumilio. The sequence goes on from JANHMN010000008.1 coordinate 24,227,927, forward strand.
CTGATTTATAAATAATGCTTCCTGGGTTTTAGCATTACCTAATATTTTGTATTTGTTCCAAGAATTTTCTTTATTCCAGGCAATAGGAAGTTATTATAAAAACATAACTTTAAGTAATGAGATTTAGAAAAATACAATGTCACTGCACGTAGCTTGTAATGACAGACCTATTTTCTTGACAGAATTTAATGCTAATTTTAAGAGACTCGGTAACTGAACTCCCTAAAATCTCTGCAACAGTCTCTCTGTGTGCTATCCAGCACATTAAACAGTGACTGCATATGGACACTGGAACTGAGAAACTGGATTTTGAATTGTATTTGATTTTGGCTAATTTAGTTAAATTATAGGTAATTTAACTAGCATGTTAAAAAAAAAAAAAGCACACTAGATCTCCCTGCCCACTCAAGGGCAATTTAAATTTGATTTTAAAACTCCCACCATCAAACATCCTCTACAGACTCTCCAGGAAAGTACAGATTCTATGGTGGGAACGTTACTACTGAAAAGAAGGTGAAGACTAACACAGGGCAGGCATCCCATCAGAATCCTGGCAAACACCTCTCACGCGCCAAGCTTCAGTCTCCCAGTCTAAGGATGCGTACCCACAGAGCCTACACCACACGCTGCCAAAGCTGCAGCTTGGTGGGTGGGAGGCTCTGTCCTTAGCAGGTCCAGAGCCAGTCAGACTGCTTGCTGCAGGACAGCCCTGTGCCAGGTGTCTGGCACTTCTTCACGGTATCTCTCTCTCCTTAACTTTTCCTGTGGGTGAGCAGTAAGCAGTTCAGGAGTGCAAGTGTACAGCTAATTAGGTCGTGACTCAACAGGTGTGAAGACTGGAACAGAGCGTCTACACTAGACTGTGTGGGGCAATTAACCCAAGTCTGACCTCCTGCTCGAATGGAAACTCGGAGCTTGAGAAAAATGAACAACTGACGTGTACTTCGGGGAGCTGCAAACGGGAAAGCTTCAGCCATGTCCTCCCTACTGAACACGCTGGGGCAAGTTACTGACTGTAAACTCAGGTCTCAAAGGTCAGCCAGTGTGAGCATGAGGGAAGGAAAGCACAGCAGGGCATAAACACCAGAGATTGTCGCTCCAGAAACCACTGCTGGGCATCTGAGAACTTTTGTTAGTTTTTATTTAAAACATTCCAAACCTACAAAAATGAAATAAGCCACTGACAAATGTTCATCTTGTCCCCTCTTCTCCCTTCTCTTCTCTCCCTCCCTCTCTCCTCTTTAGAAGTACTGTGGCTCAGACCCAGGGACTTGAGCATGCCAGACAGGTACCCTAACCACTGAACTACAATCGCAGCTGGTAAGTATTATCTTCTACATGGACTACTTATTCGTTATTTTAGTTATTTTATTACTATCTGGAGCCACTTGAAACTTAAAAGTGTTTTTTTCTATAATGAATATGTTTGTTTCAGGCGGTCTCTCTTTTTTTTGCATTGTTTTCCCTATAATAATGGTTGAATAAGATTATTGAAAAGTTAAAAATGATCTTAACTGTTTACTACTGGAGTGTCCCTCAAAGTCTGCTTTAGAAATCTCAAGTAACTAAATGTTTGGCTTTAAAGCAAGAAAAGGAACTGACCCAAGGGCAGTGTGGTAGTTTGAATGTGCTTGGCCCAGGAAGTGCTACTACTTGAAGGTGTGGCCTTGTTGGAGGAAGTGTGTCACTGTGAGTGTGGGGTCTCAGAGCTTTGACATCAGACATGTAGATGCAGAGTTTGGAGTTTGCCCAGCTGAGTTTTGGTCTTGCTTGTCCCAGTACTTACTCACTATGACATTTTATAATGGTAATGTATATCCTGTGATATCTAAGGTATGTGATCTTCTTTTTGATTTTGACTTTGTATGGGATTAAAGTTAAGTGATTGAATGAATCTCAGAAAAGACTTTGAACTTGAGACTGCTATAGACTATGGGAACTTCTGAAGTTGGATTAAATATATTTTGCATTATGTTTAGGTATGGCCTCCATAGACTCATGTTTGAACAAGCCTATGAGGGCTAGGGAGTGGAATGTGGTGGTTTGAATACGCTTGGTCCAGGAAATAACACTACTTGGAGGTGTAGCCTTGGTGGAGGAAGTGTGTCACTGTAGGTACAGGCTTTCAGAGCTTCCTCCTAGCTGCCTGGGGATGCCAGTCTCTCTCCTTCCAGCTTGCCTTCAGAACAAGATGCAGACCTCTCAGCTCCTTCTCCAGCACCATGTCTGCCTGGACGCTGCTATGTCCCTGCCTTGATGATAATGGTCTGAACCTCTGAACCTGTAAGCCAGCCCCAATTAAATGCTGTCCTTATAAGAGTTGCCCTGGTCACAGTGTCAGCTCACAGCAGTAAACCTAAGACAGGCAGCTAAAGGATGGCAGGCGGAGATAGACGGGACTTTAACTTTCAAAGGGAAGAAGAAGATGCAGTGTCATGAGACAGGATGCAGTGACCAGCACTGCAACTCCACTTGCATCTAGTCTCTTCCTCCCACCAACAACCCCAACCCCTGAACTCAGAGGGCCTCTCCACTTGATGCCTCTAGTGGAAAGGAGCTTCCATTTCCTCTGAGACCTGGTTATCTCCACAGGGCTCTCTGCAGTCTTAACTCATCTTCCTTCCCTGGTAGCTTGGCCAGTGCTGTAGGTCAACACTCAGTGGGATAGCGCTGATTCTTCTAGTGGGTTCCTGGACACGGGTCAGCACAGGGACCCATGACCCCAAAGCACAAGCTCTCAGAGGCCCAGTCACTGGGGCATGATCCAGTGCCAGGAAGACAGCTTCCCCAGCACCTACATTCTCTGTGGGCTCCAAGACCCAGGTCTAGTTAAGTGAAATCCACTCAATATTGAGTCCACTGTGACCCAAGAATAATATCATGCTGACTGAGGAAAAAACTCAAGTCAGACACAAGAAAGACTGTTCACTCCCAACTTTTATTCATTATGTGTGAAATCTCAGAGTAATAAGGAAAGAGAAAGAAATAAAAGGCATACAAATGGAGGAGGAAGAAATCAAACTATCCCTCTGTGTCAGTGACATGGTCCTCTCTTTACACTATCCCTGTGTCAGAGACATGGTCCTCTCTTTACAGTATCCCTGTGTCAGTGACATGGTCCTCTCTTTACACTATCCCTCTGTGTCAGTGACATAGTCCTCTCTTTACACTATCCCTCTGTGTCAGTGACATGGTCCTCTCTTTACACTATCTCTGTGTCAGAGACATGGTCCTCTCTTTACACTATCCCTGTGTCAGAGACATGGTCCTCTCTTTACAGTATCCCTGTGTCAGAGACATGGTCCTCTCTTTACACTATCTCTGTGTCAGAGACATGGTCCTCTCTTTACACTATCCCTGTGTCAGAGACATGGTCCTCTCTTTACAGTATCCCTGTGTCAGTGACATGGTCCTCTCTTTACACTATCCCTGTGTCAGTGACATGGTCCTCTCTTTACACTATCCCTGTGTCAGTGACATGGTCCTCTCTTTAAGAGACCCTACAAGTCCTCCAGGAGACGTACAATGGAAAGTTTTAGCAAAGGAGCAGGCCATAAAATCAACATCAAGAGAGCACCTTTCTACACACCAAAAATGAACTTGCAAAGCATCAAGTTGGGAAAATAACCCCACCCACAGCAGCTCTGAAATGTGACTAAATGTCACCAATGTAGAAGAGGCTCTGATTTGAATTTCCATTTCTATGGCTTTTCCAGTGAATTTCTTAAGTTTTTGAGATTAGAAAAACCCAACAGGATTGAGTAAAAAAGACAAACATACAAATTAGGAGATTTAAAAATTCTTTCTAATAACAAAAACAACAGAATATAATCAGTAAGGACATGAAAAATCAATAAAAACAGGCCCTTTGTATCAACTATATGGCAGCCAGCAGATTCAGTCTGTAATCTGTACTCAAAATTACCTAAAAAACAACATCGTGTCTGCATTAGAGTTCTTTAGGTTTGGGATTACTTTATTTTGTACTTTGGTTAAGTTCAAGTCCATTCTCCTAACAAACAAGGTTTCAAAATATCAAGAATCCTTTCTGTCAATGGAACACGCTTGCTTCCTGGGAGGGGAGACATTCTGATAAAGAAAGACTGGTATGGAGAGGTCTACTCAGTCTGAGGAGGCGACAGTGTAGACGTGCAAAGGAAAGGCTGCCATGTTCTTCAGCTGTGACTGAGCTTTGGGTGTTAGCAAGAGGAGTGGACTAGCAGAAGTTGAGGAAGCAGACAGAAATAGAGATAACATCCCGAATAGACTTATACCTCAGAGTCTTCATAGAGCACATATTGAGATGTCTTATAAATTAACCTGATTGCATTTTAGACAAAAATACAGAAAAGCTTCAGGTACCTATAAGATTAATAACAATTTAGAATTACATGAGAGAATACCTGTGTTCCAGATAAACTTAATGAAAACTACGCTGCAGGCTCAGACGGGGGCTCCAGTCAGACCGTCTGACCTGGCTAAGAAGCATTTAGGGCACAGTGCAGTCACATGGTTCAGCCTCCTTACCTATAACAAGATGCCCCATAGGGACACTCAGGCCTGTCACCAGTCACACCTTCGTCTGTGACCTGTTCATCTCCATAATCACTGTCACCAGGGTGGCTGAAGTGTTGAAAATGGAGAGGATTCTTCCTGTGAGACAATAAACATACTGTCAGAGAAAATAATAGGAGGCTATGGGTTGGTAATGGCTGTAGAGTGAAACCAACCAGTATCTGGTTATCCCAGAAAGAAACCAAATGCCCATGCTGATGTCACAAACAGAGGTGACATCTCTATGCCACATTGTCAACCAACTTGACATCTGGTTGTTGGAAAATGGGCCTGGAATGCAGTCCTGTGGAGAGAATTCTGGGTGAGAAGGAACACTCTGAGAAAAGAAGTCTTCTGATTTCAGTTTATTCAAAACGCAGAACTGATCTTGGAAGATGTTTCTGTCTCCTGCCAGCTGTAGAAGATAAGAATAAGTTTACTTCAAATTACTCATTACTGCTGCTAGTCAATTAAAGTTTAAACTGCCCTTTTTACACCTCTGTGGAAGAACAGCCAGTTTCTGTGATTGAATTCCACTTGAGCCCATGAGAACTTTACACTTCACTCCTGCGACCTTTCTTAACCCTCACAGTATAAATTGTCTGGGGTTCTTAATAAAGTTGCTGACTGCATGAGACTTTAGTTCGTGATATTTGTGGGCATCATTTTCTTAGGTCCCTCCCCTTTTTGAGCAGGGACAATGAAACAGAACAGGACTCTCGGTGTCATACGACCAATGACATGTATAAAAGGTGAGTTTATAAGCATTATATTGTTCATGTAGGTATACAACAAACATAAGAATCTACAGCCTTTAAAGATCCTGCATCCTATGCTGAGATAAAAACATTACCAGCATTCTAAAAAGACTCCATGTTTCTGATCTTTAAACTCTTTTGACTATACAAAGTATACTGTCTTCTAAAAACATTTTTCAAACTCTTTGGTTCAGGTTTCTCTTATGCTCTTAAAATTTATTATTAGAGTCTGAGTGTCTTCTGTTTATGTGGGGGGGTTACCCTGGTAGAAATTTAAAATGAGAAATTGTAGGGGTGGTTCTGATGCGAAGGTCCTGTTACCCTATTGGTTCTTGATCTATCATTAAAGAAGCCAGGTGCCAATTGCTGGGTGGAGGGAATAGGCGGGACTTCCAGGTCCCCACAGGAAGAGACAGACACAGGAGGGGGGGAGAGAGGGGTGGGGGAGAGAGAGAAAGAGAGAGGGAGGGAGAGTTCATAATGCTTTGGAGAGAGAAAAGCCAAGGAGCCATGTGAGATCTGGGGCAGAGTGGTCACTGGCTGCTCCTACAGGCAGGCGGGTGTTTGGGTGTGTTTAGCTTGGACTAGGTGTAACTGAGCAACTAATATTGAGGGTAGGTGGAGAGGTGTGGAGCTAAGAATACTGGTAAGGGCCTGTTTCTCCAGGCAGGAGATAAGAAGAACCCAGCAATTGTGCCAAAAAGGCAAGGTGAAGTTGAACAACTGTGTATGTCTGTGTTTTTCATTTGTGGATCCAATATTAGCTGGGTGGGAGCTGGCAGTGTGGCACTTAGGCAGGGTAGCAAAAGCTACACACAATAAGAAATAAGAAAAGTACATTTATTTATTTATTTACTTATTGATTTATTTTAAATAACAATAAAAATATTTTTCACATATTATAAATAACATATCTTAACATCTTTAAAAAATCTTCTTTGCACTTAGTTATTCATCTATATGGGGGAGGGGGGTAGTTCACTTTCTCTGGACTATGTGTGTTTTAGGGACCCGACTCAGGTCACAAGACTTGGTGACAAGTGCCTTAGTTTGATTTCGATTGCTATGATAAAACATCATGACCAAAAGTAACTTGGGAAAAAATGGGTTTACTTCCACTCACAACTCTGAGGCCACACTTCATCATGGAAGGAGATCAGGGCAGGAAGCTGGAGGCAGGACCTGAAGCAGAGACCATGGAGGAATGCTGCTTACTGGCTTGCTCACTCTTCAAGGCTTGCTCAGCCTGCTCTCTTATACAACTCAAGACTACCTGCCCAGAGTTAACACTGTCCACAACGTGTGGGGCCGTCACACATCAATCAAGAAAATGTCCCAAAGTCTTGCCCACAGCCCAGCTTCACGGAGGCATTATTTTTCAACTGAGGTTCCCTCCTCTCAGATGACTCTAGCTTGTGTCAAGTTGACAAAATTAATGATGATGATGACGATGACAACAAAAAGAATTACCTAGCATACACACTGAGCCATCCCACTGGCCCTTATATACTCCTTCGTGCCAATATAAAATTCATAAGGATGGAATGCATGCTTAAGAAAAAGCAGCTGGCTTTTCCTCCTTGTTTCTGCATTTGATCATTAACAACAATAATGTTATGTGGTCTCCGGGGACTCTACTGCATACTTATGAGAATCACATTCTGAATATCATAGCATTTGCAGGGAAACGGAGGGAACTGCAAACCATCATGTTACGTGATATGAGCCAGCCTGAGATGGACAAACACTACACTTTTCTCGTATGTGAAACCTATACTGGGGGCGGGAGTTACGGGTCATTAAACTACAAAGAGGCTGAAGAGGGAGCTGGATCTTCAAGGAGAAGGGAAAGAGTGAGGGTGACTTAATGGCAGTGAGATGAGGGCAGAAAGGGGTTATTTGGGAAGGGAAGGGAACCAGCAAGTTAGGGAAAGGGCAGGAGGCACACAGAGTCAGCATGGGGAAAGGGCAGGA
>JANHMN010000008.1:24236687-24305967 GCA_030674055.1 Rhabdomys pumilio
GAGGACACACACATACAGCGCTGTGCACACACACGTACAGTACTGAGTACATACATACAGTGCTGTGCACACACATGTACAGCGCTGTGCACACACACGTACAGCACTGAGGACACACACATACAGCGCTGTGCACACACATGTACAGTACTGAGTACACATATACAGTACTGAGTACACACACGTGTAGTACTGAGTACACACATACAGCACTGTGCACACACATGTATAGTACTGAGTACACACACGTACAGCACTGTGTACACACACGTACAGCGCTGTGCACACACATGTACAGTACTGAGTATACACACATACAGCACTGTGCACACGCATGTACAGCGCTGTGCACATGGTACCAGGTGCACAGCACAGACGCAGCTTGACAAGCAGGACGGCCAACAACAGAAACAGACGAACTAGCACATGCTGCCGTAAACCTTACAGGCTATGCCGCACTCTCAAACTAAGATTATGATTTGAATGCATTGAAGTAGAAGTTTTTCTATTTTATGGAAAAATGTGAAATACAATACAGTGCCTAAACACAACCTAAAATTACCTTAGTAAAAACACAATAATTATTTCCAAAAGCATCTCTTTAAAGTTAAGCTATTAAGCAAGCAGGTATTTAAGTCTGTGTGTTTTTAAGTCTACATTCCCCAGTATTCAGGCTCTTGCATTAGTCAGCATGTCTCCCCATAAAACATTTAAGTCCCCATTGCATCCTAAAAGCTTCTGGCAGGACTTACCAGAATGCACATTGGGAAAGCACGACCCAGAAGAGATGCGCAAAGCACCTGACCGTAAGGCAATGGTTTGTTAGGCTTTTAACACACACAGTGTAGAACGGCAGAAGCAATGGGCTCAAGTGCTGCCTTCAGGTCCACCCTACCTGTAGCAGCTGGCCCCGTACATGCAGGACGTCCTCTGGACCTTGCTTTCTTCTGAACAGCCTCGCACTGAATCAGCTGTGTGTGTGTGTGAAGCATCAGGACTGGAGGGAGCAGAGCTAGACTCAGGGTGGCACCCTTGAGACTTCTCAGGAAGTGACTTGCTTTGACTCTCGGGGTGGCTCACTGTCGTGACCTCTTTATTTGTGGTTGGTTTGGTGATGGCTTTGTATTGAGAGACTTCATCAAGTTCCTCTACTGAAATTGCATCGCTCTGTGTATTTGTCTTCACAATATCCACACCTGGGCCACTTACTGTGACTGAAGATGATGATTCTGGATCATCCTGTAAAAGAAATACAGAAAAGGCATCATTTAAAAAAGGCAAATGCCGGGCAGTGGTGGCGCACGCCTTTAGTCCCAGCACTTGGGAGGCAGAGGCAGGCGATCTCTGAGTTCAAGGCCAGTGCTCTACAGACTGAGCTACACAGAGAAATCCTGCCTCAAAACACCAAAAAAAAAAAAAAAAAAAAAAAAGCAAGCTTTAAAAAATAAAAGAAATACATAAATTAAAGTCTAAGGGGACAAAAATACAAGTTCCATGATACAAAAAAAAAAAAAAAAAAAAAAAACAAACCTTAAAACTTTAAGCTTACTTTAAAGTTACTAAGATGCCATTTTCTGTTTTTAGTTTAGAAACTTTTTAACAATTTGTAGTTCTTACAGTATCAATTTACAGTTATAATGAACCTCTACAAATCTATCAGATATTTAGTAAAAATAGCTAGAAAACATACAAAGGAAACTTGAGAAGATGCTCTATTTCTTTTTGCTGTTGTTTTGGTTTTGCTTTTTTCTTATTTTCTAAGACAGGGTCAACCGTGTAGACCTGGCTGTCCTGAAACTCACTATGTAGACCAGGCTGTCCTGGAACTCAGACATATGCCTGCCTCTGCCTCCCAATGCTGGGATTAAAGGCGTGCACCACCATCACCCAAGTACTGGAAGATACTCTAGTTCACTGTCACATAATCTCACTCAAAAAGCTCTTACATAACACTGTCCTTCTAATTTCTTTAAAGTGACCTTGGAACTTCTCTCTAAGCCGTATTCTTCACAGGGCAGAATGACAAAACTGGCTCACATCATCACAGATGAATCTGTGTGAGGGAATGCTACCACCAGCTGCAGAAAGCAAGTGACTTTCCTGTGACATGATCTGATAAAAGTGTCAGGTTAGCCAGTTAAGCCTAGAGAGCCGCCGACCACCATCTAAATGGATAAAATATATAACTGCTTTATAATATTGATCTTTATGCCTACAGATTACTGCTCTTCTCATCAAAGGGCTTCTCTTCCCAGACAACTACAGCTGTGACCAAGATCTCACCCTCTGGTGAGACATCTACAATCCAATCCCGACACTCAAGGCTCAGGGAGCACTGCAGAAAAGAGGGTCAGAAGACCGTGAGAGCAGAGAGGCTACTGTGATGTCTTCTGGACATGGCAGGAACAGACACTCATGAACTCCCACGTCATGGCTGCCTGCACAAGACTGACCACACTAGTCAGCATCCCTGCATGGATGGACGCCATCCAGTTCATAAGGTCCTGTCCCTGGTTGAGGTCCTCCAGGCAGGAGACGGCTAACTGAGGGACAGTCACTTTTCTTTAGGGATGAACCTCCTGGTAGGCTGCCCACGTCCTAGTGGTTAGCACTTTGCCCATGTGCATATCGGCAATACTAGGTTGTATTATAATAAATAATAAACAAAAGGGAAGAAGGAGAAGACTGTGAATTTGAGAGGGAGTACAGCTCCAGGAAGAGTGGGAAGGGGGAGAATAGAGATGTATTGTACTCACACAAAATTCTCAAAAATTAGAAAATTGACAAAAAAAGGTGCACTGAACCAAGGAGATATTCTAGTCACCATAGTATATCTTTTTAATTTGTCCTGGCCACCGGCATAATGAGTAAGCCTCGTCTTTAAAAAGGGTCTCGCAAGTGCTCCCTGTGAAGCAGACACTGCTCGCTAACACAAGTCTCCTTGTTAACCACGTCAAAGATACACAGAGCATACACCAACACTCGTGAATGTTCCTCTCCGTTTCTAAGCAAGGCTTTGGGACTGTTGGCTGCCATCTGGCAAAAGCTGATTTTAGTACTAATAGCTAATATTTCAAATTTCTAATGTATTAATCAGATGACTTCTTTTGGACTAATTATTTAAATGTTTCAGTATTTTTTAAAAAGTATAAATTCAAAATGCTACTCACTCTGGCTGATCACACTCTCGATGGAGTGTAGATCTTACCATGGCTCTGGGCAGCAGCAGAGAATCTAGCAAAAACAGTCAGTTGGCTACTTCTTATAACTCACCCTTGAGTGGTGGCATCTTTATGTTACATCCCTGAAAATCATACACTCTACTTCCAAGTTTCCCCACCACACCCCAATTCCAGCCCGCTTGACAGTTCTCTTGTTTCCTTCATTCCTGTCCTACAGTGGGTGAGTCAATAAGTCTGGCAGTTGAGCAAATAGCCCAGAACTTGTTAGATTATTGTTCCTGTGGCATTTTTAGACTCTGCAAGTCATTCTCCATCCTTAAAAATAAAGGAAGTGATTATCAGAAGCACTGTGTCCCCTGCGCCTTAAAGGGCCCAGCTTCTCAGGAATCTTTGTACAAGCCTGGAGGTGAAAGAGTAAACAACTCTCATGCCCATCGGAAAGGGGTGACTCTCACTGCTAGAATTCCTTCCAAACATGGGATACTGTGGAGCCAACAGAAGTTGGGGCGGGGGGGACAATCCCAGTCAACATCTTATAAAATTTATTTCAGAGCAAAAAAAAAAAAAAACACATTGAAAATTATAAAATAAATTAGAATACATCCTTTCTATAAAATATTGTGGAGATGTTGAACTAATGGTGGCGTGACAGGCTTGCTTTTAAAAGGTGGCTTTATTTATCTTCTTGATGTGTCTGTAGGGGCAGTGCATGCACGCCCACATATGCACATAGAGAGGTCAGAGCAAGACCTCCAGTGTCTTTCCCTCTTACTCTTCAAACTACTAGCTCAAAATAGGATCTCCCTGGATCCAAACTCTGCCTTTTTGGCTAGGCTGCTGGGCAGAGAGCTCTCAGGCTCTGCCTATCCCTTCCCTCTAATGTTGGGGTGACAGGAAAGTGAAGCTGTGCCTGGCTTTTCATGTGGGTGCTGGAGATTTGAACTTGTGTTCTCGTGCTTTCAGAGTAAGTGTTCTTACCCACTGAGGCATTTTCCTAGCTCCTCTGAGGCTTCCTTTAACTAGAACAGTATCATTCTATGCTGGTGTTTAATGTTTTAAGTCATCTCTCACACCACCACATCCCATCAAAGATTTTGTGGCAGGTAATGACTACTAAAGAGATCTGCAATCAGTCAGAACACAGACAAGTGACAGCGGGTTGTCCAGACTCAGAACACAGACAAGTGACAGTGGGTTGCTCAGACCCGACTCACACACCGAAGGCTCAGGGGAAGTCATGGAAGACGAGGCAGAAAGACTGTAAGAGACAGAGAACCATAAACCCACCACAGACGATGTCTACTAGACATGACAGGGAAGCTGTACTCACCAAACCTCAACAATACGGTTGCCTAAATGAGACCGTTTGATATGCCAACATAGATAAAAGGAAAATTTAACAGGACCTCACCCTATGACAAGCTACAGACAACCAACTGCTGCTGAGAGGGAGAATCAGTTTTATCCAGGGGTGAGTCCCAGGGGAGGCTTAAGCACACGTACACATAAGCAAATGTAGGCTGTATGTGTGCATGTGCTTTTAACGATAATTAAAGAGGAAGGGGTCATAAACGCAAGTGGAAGTGGGGGAAGGGAGTAGAAATTATGTAAATACAGTACTCAAGCATGAGACTCTCAAAAATTTTAATTAAGAAAAATTCTCACAGCCAAATGCAGTCACACATGCTCATTATCAAAATACTTGGGAAACTGCAGGAGAAGGATCAAGACAGGAAGGCCATGTTGACAATAAATGTGGCATCTTTGTATGTGCGTGCGTGCGTGTGTGTGTGTGTGCGTGTGCGTGCGTGTGCGTGTGTGTGTATGTGCGCGCATGTGCGTGCGTGTGTGTGTGTGTGTGCGCGCGTACGTGTGTGTGTGTGTGTGTGTGTGTGTGTCTGCCTGTATAAATCCAGGTGAAGAATCTGTACTGCTACAAACATCAGCGCAACAATGAGGATGAGTCCAGTGGAAGTTTTCATCTTTCATAAATATGCTTATGGATGTTCTATTGTCAATAATATGTGCAATTACATGATTAAATTAAATAATAAGACATGCAATAAGCATGAATTATTCTGCTATTTAGAAACAAAATCAGAGAATGAAATGTATCACGTCATTAACTCTCTGTAGATCCAAGGAACATACAGAAGGAGAATCTGTTTTATTAAAAATTAACCTTTAGTTCCTCACAAGGAATATGCAACCATGCTGACTTCCTTAGAGAGAAACATAAAAATCACAGATGTCAATTCTATAAGTTAGGGGACTTCAAGTAAGAGAGACAGCTGGGCATGGTGGCGTACACCTTTAATCCAGCACTTGAGAGGCGGAGGCAGTCAGATCTCTGTGAGTTTGGGACCATCCTGGTCTACAGAGTGAGTCCCGGGGCAGCCAGGATTAGTAAAGAGACCTAAGACACCACCACCCCCAACAAAAAAAAAAAAAAAAATCAAATAAGAGATACAAAAGTTGGAAATCATAATGTTCTTTATGGAACTCCATGCAATATTAATATATAGCATCCTTGGCATTCAAGAATTTAACATTCTTGGTTTCAATTATTCATAAATGATCCCAAAATCCATTACACACAGTAATTTTTAAGTCTGCTGATACATAAATTTGATCTGTGCCAATTCCAAAGCTCATGAGCTTGAGGAAGACACTGACCTGGTGGGTAAGGGGACAGGAAAAAGGTAGGGTGCACCTAACGCAAGTAAGAGAATGAGAGCTTCAGATCCACTAACATCCACCTCTGCTTATTTACAATTTGATGGACAGGTTAAGGACCAAGCCTGGGAGGCTAGCGAGTCACGGTAACAGTAGAAAGATCACATACGAAGTAAAGGTGTGTGTCTGAGACTTCAGAGATCACGAGGCTAGTGGTTCTTTGAGGAAGACCAGAATATACCATTAAGACCATTAAAATAGTTTATCAACTTGTCTAGGAAGCACTTCCCTGCTCCTCACCGGCCTGGTTTCAATATACTGCAAGGGGTGGAGTAAGCCCTTCCCTCTGACATAAATTCAGCAAGGTTATCTGTTGTTTCCAAGCTGCTCTTGGCAGAAATGACCATGCTGATATGTTGCCCTGAAGTCCTGTATCAACTCCATTAACATTCCCAGGAGAATAGTGGAAAATTCTCTGTCATATGCAAGCCTCAGACTGACAGTGTTCACATACTAGCTAAGGATTTCTTCCTGGGAAGTCTCTCCCTGAAACTGAAAATGACACAACTGAAAACTACCTCTGATTCTCTACCATAATGTCTCTAAGATCCCTGCTGGATACCTGGAGCCTGTCTTATCCCTCCTCCTTTCCCCAGACCCAGACGTCAAGCACAGAAGCTTTGCTTCTCAGATGCTTTTCCAATCATATGCCTCGCTGCCCCCAAGTGGCTTAAAGTCTGCATTTCTTCATCATGTCACCATGACCACCATTTCCCTTCCCAGTCTCAGAGATTTTACTTTGTCTCTTCCAGTCTCTCTCTAGAGACTAAAAGAGTCTGTGGTCAATACATTTTCAGGCCCTCCTCCTGTGAAGGGCCCCACTCGAAATTCCATCTATCCAAATTTCTAAGGTCAACAGCTGACTGGCAGTCCCTTATCCCAAATGCTTAGGACCAGAAATGCTTAAGATTTCTGAGGTTTGGAGTTTGGAATACTTATAAAGATTTCCAGTTGAGCAACAAAGTCTGAAACTATCCAGGTCTCAATTGAGTTGACAATCTTGTCAGTACAGAGAAAGTCTCAGATTTTGAGGTATTTTAATTTTTTTTTAACTTTTGAATTAGGGGTTCTCAGGATGTATTTGTTCTCCCTTGCTTTCTAACTTATAGTTACCTTGTCACCCACCTGGGACCTCATGACTTTCCAGGACTAAAAAGTTCAGTAGAAATGACATTATACCAGTTCTAGTCCTTGAAAGAGAAATACAGCAGGAAGAAGATGTTGGTTTCACAGAAGCATTTGAACAAGAATTCTCTTAATAATATCCAAAGATACATGGATACATGTCTTGTCATAATACACTTAAACTTCATCCTAGAGCCCTCTGATCTGACAGATGGTTAAGCTGATTTTTAGTTTGAATCAAAGTGTGTGTGTGTGTGTGTGTGTGTGTGTGTGTGTGTGTGTGTGTCCGTTCCCCTTCCCTTTCTTTTCAGAAAAGGAGAGACCTGCCATGGATATCAACCAGCCATAGAATTGCAAGTTACAGTAAGACTAGACACCTCCTCTCCTTTCAAGGCTATACTAGGCAAACTAGTAGGAAGAAAGGGTCCCAAAGGCAGGCAACAGAGTTAGAGATAGCCCCCGCTCACACTGTTTGGAGTCCCACAAGAAGACCAAGCTGAACTACTGTTACAAATGTGCAGGGGCCTAGGTCAGTCCCACACAGGCTCCGTGGTTGTCAGTTCAGTCTCTGTGAGCCCCTATGAGCCCGGAGTAGTTGATTCTGTGGGTTTTCCTGTAGTATCCTTGACCCCTCTGATTCCTACAACACTTCCTCCACCTCTTCAGCAGGACTCTCATCTGGCAGTTTTTAACTTCACCCTCTTGGGATCCGGCTATCAGGTAAAGGTATTTAGTCTCAACTACCTAATGGTAAGTGGAAGGGGGTGGGGGGCACAGCCAGCTCTCAGATATCCCATCAGTCCTTGCAGAGGCACCATTCGTGTGAACAAAGTCACTTAGAATGCTCTAGCCACTGCTAATACCAAAAATATGTCATAAAGATGTGTCCAACTGAGTCTAGCTAACTCATAGATTTTGTAAGAAATAATAAGTCATTGTGCTAAGTGGTGGGCTGTTGGGCTTGCTTTGATAACAGTAAGCAATAACTAATAATTTAGTGATACCAGTTTGAGGCTTTAGTTGTGCTTCCTTCTGCTGCCTGTGGCAGTTCTAATTAGATTGTGTAAAAGAAATACTTTTGCCTTAATCAAACTAAGTCATTTATAGGTGACAAAAATATATTCTATCAGTTTTCAGCTCTGGGAAGATCATGATAAGTTGCTGGCATCTGATATGAGATTTCCTATTCTGCCATCTTAGGGCAGAAAGGAAGAGAGGACAAATATGTCTGACAAGACGGGAGACAGAAAGACGGCCCTTATATCTCTTGTGGCAGCAGGGTGAGAGAAGCAAACCCACTCCTGCAGTCCGTTTCAGCCACTTTAAACCCACTCACGAGTGCAGTCTACCAGGCAAGCACCTCCAAAAGCTACTACTAAAGTCAGAGTAGGTTTCAGTGTGGATTGTTAGAGGAGACAGGAGCATGGAAACCACAGCAGTGACCTTTCTGTTGATCAATTCAAGAGCCCTCACTCTGGCCATAAGCTGGACAGTTACATAACCTGTGAGGACAGCAGAAGACCTGTGAGGCCTGACAAAATCCTACACTGAACAATTAACTTCACAAAGAGAAGAGTACTAGTCACAAAACTCACTCATAGTCCAAGGTGCACAACAGGAGAATCCGCTGTGCACAAAGGCTTCTACTCTGAGCCTACAGCTTCCCAGCAGTGTGACCTTGGGCGTCAGTTTCCTCCAGGTACTGAAGGACGACACTTCCATGGTTCTCCTCCTTGAGTTCATACTGCAGACGTGCACTTAAGGCACTGCTTATAAACAGGAAATGGGCCAGAGGGTGGCCTTCTCTCCAATTCGTTTTTCAGTCTTTCTTAAGAGAATGTCCACTCTACTGGATACTGCTCTGGGTTCTTGTAAGGTCCACACAGTCTCCACACATCAACTAGATGGGTAGCCTACCTACTGTTTCCTCTCAGGGTGAGCTTGTCTCCTGTTCTTCACTGTGCTATCCCATTAAGACTGGCTGCTCTCCAGGGATAAGACCTAAGACAGAAACCTGGCAGACATGGAGGACCTGGTTTGGGCCTTCAGCTCTAGCCATGTTCTCTGGTTCAACTTCACTAGAGCCCGGCACAGAGGTCATGAGAGCGTGGGCCTCTTTCTACTGAGCAAAGAGAAGTAAACCCCTAAGGGCAGAGCAGTCAGCCGGGTGGAGCTCTCGGTCCCTCCTGCTCTGTCACACTCTCCTGACATCATCAAGGCCTGGAAACACATTGAACAACTCAGATCTGCTTACTTCTTCTCCCCTACTATGAGCTAAAAGGTATTTCTTAAAGTCTTTCTTACAATTATCAAACTTACTATTGATAGAGCATATTAAAACATATATTCTCTTTTAAACTAAATAATTTCTTATAAAATAGGCAAAGTGAGCTGACATGCTCACTGTTCAAGTAGACATATAAAGGCTAGAAGCTTAAATAAGACAAGTCTAGTTTATTAAGATTTAAAGGCAAATATATATGAGCCGGAATTCATCTTATTGTATTACACTTGGCCCATCAGTAAGTGAAGACACTGAGTCTTAGAGACTGAATCCACTTCTCTAGCTGGGAGAGGTGCTAAGGAGTCGGGTCTCTCCCTAGGAGAGGACGTGAACCTGAAGGTAGCACATGAGACTGACCTCAGGGACAAGACATTTCAATGACCCAGTGGACCCTGTTCTAAGGCAGAACCAGCATGGCTTCCTGAGACTGAGAGACCCACAGAGCTCAGCCAGTGGCCTACAAGTCCATGAAAAGCGTCACCTTAAGCTACCACTCTGAAAGGAAGAAAGATGTGCAGACTTCCTGTCCTGGGGTCACCTTTCAATGAATATGTCTAAGCCCTGTGCAAGCTCAGGCTACCCAGAAGCCAGCACAGAGGGAGACACTGGGCATGAACTCTCAGCAGTGAGGAGCTCTTGTATTGGTGACTGCTGGGAGGGGAGCTCAGTTCTCTTCAATGATGTGACCCTGGAGATCAAGTGCGTATCAGTGCTGACCTCACTCCTAACTAACTCTGTGTGCAGCTCTCAGTGGACTTGATGGGCGGGGGTCAGAGGAGAAGAAAACTCAGGTAGATGGCTAGGGATAGAAGGATGGGGAGGGTGGGTGTGGGAGATGAGGGGGTATATTATACAAAATTCCCAAAGAATAAATATAATTATTGTTGTCTTTAACGCCTGGCTTATGTTAATAAAATGTGCTACAGCTTCCACGTTAAAAAATGAAAATGAGAATTTTATGTAATAATCAGGCCTTGTTTCTTTTGAATATCCAGCACTGAGGAAATGTCAGCTCAGCCAGACCACTCTAGAGGACTGTACACACTAAAAGAGGAATGAACGTCTACAATCACCACAGAGCCACAGCAGAATAGAGTGACCCCATGCTCTGTGAGGATCCATTCCACTATCCATCTCCTCACCACGCTGACTCACAGTGCTTCTATGAAGTCCACACAACCAGACCTTCAGAACAGAGGCCAAATTAAAACCAGTGCCAAGAGGTCTCCACCTTTCTCTAGTGTGAAATATTGTCAAATATTTCTAACAATATCAAACAATGCAAATTATTCCTCTATATTAAAAATTATATTTCAGTAAAGCAAAAACATTTGAGCTATTTTTTATCTACATAAACACAAATTAAAAGGCAGCTTGGGTTTCTTTTTTTTATATATATAAATCCAGTACATGATCCATGCCTATCACTTGATCCTCCCCAAAGGGCTGAGAGGAACAGTTATTCCTGTCTCAAATAACTGACAAAGAAAATAAACAGCACAGTTTTAGTCACCTCAGATGAAACACCCGGTCCTTCTTGGTCAGACTTTCTGCATTTCTTCCCAGGGTCTTGTTCTGCTGACAGACTTTTTGAATTTCCTGATGGAATAAATCGCTTTCTCCCGTGCCATGATGTGTTTACTGGGGTTTTGTCTCCACAGGTTCCTTCTTTTCCACTCCTCTGGATGGCATCCTTATCTAACATACACACAAACACGCATATACAAAGAGTAAGAAGAAAATGACTTCCTGTATCTTCAAAGGGCAATACTCCACATAGCTGAAAAGGATCAAATAGCAAGTGGCTCACAGGCTGGGGGACGGCTCAATGGGTAAGATAATTTGCTGTGCAAGCTTAAAAATCTGAGTGTGGATATCCAACACCAAAATGAGAAAAAGAAAAGCGGGGGAGGACTTTGTGGGCCTGTAACCCCAGCACTGTGTGGGAGGAGAGGCAGACAGAAAGATCCCTTGGGACAGATGCCAGCCAGTGAAGCCAAACCCCAGCAAGCTCCAAATTCAGTGAGAGATCCTGTCTTAAGGGATCGTGCCTAAATGAGAATGGACACCTACAAAATCAAAATCGCATTTACAGAAATGTCCACTGGGAGACACTTATTTACAAATCCCAAACGGCATTCCGCAGCATGGTGGCTGAGAACACCAGCCCCAGAGTGTGCCAGGCTATGATGCACAGGGTCCGCTGTAACTGTTTCACTACAACTCTCAGAACGTCATTTACATCTACAAAGGGGAAACTGTAAGAACTCAGAGTCACCAGAAGTGCGTGAGATAAGGTGTGACCTAAGAGAGGACCTGGCACATTGGTTATGATTTTTTTTTAATTGTAGCATTAATTTTCTCTAAGAGAAAAGCTCACAGAGTAACCCAATGAATTTTATATCCTGAATGTCCACCATCGAGTTTGGAATCCAACTTAAGTTATTTCAAATGTAGATGAGAAACTCCAAAACCTCAGAGAGAGAATGCCCTCTATACTTTGTAAATTAAAAGCTCTCGGTAACAACGGACATGGAATTATGTACAGTAACCAAAGTTCAGTATAGTTAGCGAACCTCAGTCAGTGTCCATCTGACAACAAATTCATATTCATCTAATCCAAAAAGATGAAGTAAGCTTTGTACTAAGAGAAAATATTTATGGCTGACTGTGCCCGCTACACTGCACTGAGAACCCCATGAGGACAAAGACTTTATGTGCCCTGCAAAACCATAAAATACACCTCCTATAAAATTAGTGCTCAACTCTTCTGACTAAGTGAATTATGAAGATAACCAAAACTTGTCTGAAGAGCTGAAGAGTCCCTTGAGAGCTAAGATGTAAGTGTGCAAACCACCTGTAGTCACTGCTGTTCTAAGCTCTGTGGGCCACGGCATGTCTACAACAGCTACTCAGCTCTGCCTTCATAGCAGAGAGTAGCCATTAGATACAGACAGATGAGCATGGCTGGATTCCAACACAGGTTTACTTATCAAAGGAGGAAGGGGCCAGAGCTAGCCTATGGGCCTCGGTCTCTTGGCCTTATTCTAAAGAACATTCAAGGGGCTGGAAGCAGTTCAGGGAATAAATGCCAAACTGGCTGTAGGGGCAAAGGAAGCCCTAAGTGAAGGAAGGTGTGTTGTTGGCATGGGCAATGTCTCAGCTCCATGAGAGTTGGGCAAAGCCTTCCATGGAATGTTGACAATGTGTGCAGAAACTATTCACCACAGCTTTCTTCTCCTGGATATTTATGGCCTGAAGACCATTCTACAGAGGCCATTCCTAACGATATTAACTAAGCCTGCCTCCTTGTTTAACTGTATGTTATCATCCCACCTCCTGTTCAGCTCTATGCAATAACCCAATGCATCCCCAAGACTATGCAGTTCAACAAATGTTTATATTATCAATAGGAATATCAATCATACCAAAATGGAAGTAACATAAAGGAGTCACCTTGTATCCAGTCACTTTCCCCAGTCTCACTTACTGTCAATCGTGGAAAGTTCTAGAAATAAAAACTCATCCATTTTGAACTGCATGTTCTTCTGAGTAGCATGCTGAAATCTACACTATCCTGCTCCTTTTTCTTCAACACGAGTGTCTGGCATATTCACACTAGTGAATTTCCATTCTCAGACCAACTGTCATGTTGCGGTACTTGTATTTAAGCAACCATTATTTTGTTTAAAATGTCTCCAAAGCGCAAGAGAAGTAAGTGACACTGGTAATTTGCTACAAATGGAAGGTTGTTACGTCTCAAATTTCCCATGTGACTGTGCCTTAATTCCCATGAGATTGGGATAGGAAGCGGTCACTCTGGGAAGCATTTAAATCATGAGGATGAGGGATTACGGCCCCTCAAGTGAAGAGGATACTAGATCTTGTTCTTCCACACACCTGTTTAAGTGTGTGTATGTGTGTGTGTCTCTGTGCGTGTCTCTCTGTGTGTGTGTGTGTATCTGTGTGTGTCTGTGTGTGTCTGTGTGTGAGTGTATGTGTCTGTGTGTGTCTATGTGTGTGTGTCTGTGAGTGTGTGTGTGTGAGTGTATGTGTCTGTGTGTGTGTCTATGTGTGTCTGTGTGTGAGTGTGTGTGTCTCTGTGTGTGTGTGTGTGTGTCTATGTGTGTCTGTGTGTGAGTGTGTGTGTCTGTGTGTGTCTATGTGTGTCTGTGTGTGTCTCTGTGTGTGTGTGTATGTCTGTGTGTGTGTGTGTCTGTATGTGACATGATACATAAAGAAGATAGCTATCAATAAGCCACACCTTGGATTTCCGGCCTGCAGAACTGTGAGGAAGTAAATGTTGCTTTTCGACAGTACTCTATTACAGCACGCAGGAAACAGAGAAGAGTAACAGTTTTCAATACATTTTACTAGGCCAACAATTACATTAAAACCCCTAAAAGACTTTACACTAAAATATAATTATAGCTGAACACACTTAAAACAGTAATTTTAAAAATCATTAACAAATAAAAGAGAATAAAAAAGAGAAAATCTGCGGAGTATAGATGAGGCAAACTTTGCTCAGCAAATAAGACCTTGAGTTCAATGCCTAAAACTAAAAAACAAAACAAAACAAAACAAAAACCTACCCAGAGTCAGAGAGACTTATCCAAAGAAGTGAGTCTGATATTCAAATGCTACTGATGTGTGAGAAAAGCACTTAACTTTTAACATTTGTTAAAACAGCAACCATGAGAAAGATCACAGAAAAGAGCTTCAATATGAAAAAGAGAATACATTTAAAACCTGTAATTTTTATTAACAAACTTAATGAGGAAAAGGCTACTTCTATCAGAACTAAGAAAAATGTTTAATGTCACCAACTTGTCAAAACTGTGCTGGACAAAATTGTAGACGACTTGGAAAAAGAGAAAGAAATGAAGAAAAATTTTAAAAACAAACTGGAAAGAAGTAAAATGCTACATCCAGAGGCAGCTGCTCTAGAACCTCCACAGAGACCTGTCAGAACCAGTGCGAAGCTTAATGGAGTCACGGCGTACAGCATCAACATTCACGGGGGCTGCTTCTCTCCTTTACAGAGCTGTGGAGGAGACCTGGGGCTGACACTGGAAACGAGCATTTCTCACATGCTGCAACAGTGGACACCTATCCAGCAGAAAGACACGAGTCACTGAGGCAGCTGCTGGGACAGTAAGCTGGGCTGGGACGAGATCACAGGAAGTCGTAGCACAGACACTGTGAACCCAGCTGGCATTGTCTTAATTAATTAGATTACTATTCCGGTTGCGGTGCCCTTTCATCTCAGATGTGACCCCAACATCCCCATCTGAGAATATATATTAGCATTGCATCTAGCAAGAAGAGGACTATCAGATGCTCAACAAGGTACCAACGGATAAAACGCTGTTTGACAAACGCTATAAAGTAACAGCTTATGTTTTAGTTACATTCCACATACATGTAGGTTAGCAGGCATGGCAAGCCCACACCTGTAACGCCACACTCAGGAGACCGATGCAGGGCCATAACAAGTTTAAGATCATGTCTCAAAATAAATAGAGAACAGAATTTAAGTCCCAGGCTACCTATACCATGTGCAACCACCATTCTACATCTATTTGCTGAAAAGAACCTTGACATTGTCTTTGTTTCCTTGAAAGTCAACATCAACAAAAACAAAACCTACCTCCACCCGCAACAGGCATGGAAAGGCTCTGATCACTTAGACTGTCTGCTAACATCCAGGCTGGGAGGATTCTTTTCCTCTGGGTAGGATTTGGCTGGTGCTCACTGAGAGCTCTGCATTCACCTGAAGAGGACTAAAAGAACACCATACATAGTTTCCTAAAGGTAACCACCCATCCTTAGTGAATCTGAAAAAGATTTACTTCGAAGAAAATTAGCATTAACATAGCTGTCCACAATGGTTAAAGTTCTTACAAGAAATTCATTACCTATTAGCCTAAGGGTCAGCCTAGCTTGCCCTTCTCTACAGACTAACTTCCAAACCCAAGGCATGCATGATTTCAGTTGTCTTTTCTCTCCTTGAAACAAAGACCAGGTTAGAATGGTGCGTCTTACGTTTCTCACCATAGGATCTATGGTGGGACACTTGGTCTTGGTTATTTCGGGGCTTCCTTGCAGCTGTGAGGCACCAGTTGTCTTATCAGGTAAGTTAACCACAGGGGACTTCTGCATCTCACCCAATATATCATCTTCATCAAGCATCTGACTGTTTCTATAAAATAAAACGGAACTTTGTTTTCTATCATTTATAACACGTCTAGTGGCAGCCTTGAAGCTATTCAGCTCTATGCTTCTGAGGACTTCTCACTGGGGCGTTGGGCTTCTTCTGTCCAGCTAAAGCCTAAAACCACAGTTTTTACTACAGTCCATGGCTTTCATATATTATCACATCATACATTAGTCTTTAAAAATCACGGGCCAGGGCTGAAGAGAGGCATCAGCAGCTAAGAGCACTTGCTGTGGACCTAGGTTTAGGTCCCAGAACCGACATGACGGCTCCCAACTCTCTGTTACTCCAGGCCCAGTGCCTTCATCTAGCCTCTGTGGACGTCAGGCACATACATATATGGTGCACTTACACACATACATGCAGGCAAACACTCACATACACAAAATGACAATAAATACATCTCTAAGACTGAAGATAAGAGATTTCAGAAATGTGTAACTGAAGAGTCTGACTGATAGTTTTAAGCTTTTCTTTCAGAAGTTTTAAAATAAGGAATAATCTCTTTCAAAGACAGACGAACTTCAATGGTAGGAATAATAATAAATGACAGGAGCTATCTTCCATTCCTAGATTATTCTGTATCTGCCTACCCACTCAAAAGCTGACAGACATTCGGTTTGTCTCCCCACCTTGACTATTATGAATGATGTTACTGTGTGCATCCTTGCATGTTTTTTGTGTGAACACATGATTTCAATTTGGGGACATAAACCTAACAGGGGCAGTACAAGGCCATATAGCTATATTATTTTTTAAAGTCTAAAGAAGTATCACAATATGGGCATTCCAAGGAGAATGAATTGTTTCCTAACACCACACAGTATATGAGAATTCCAGTTTCTCCATGTGCTAATATCGACATTTACTAATGTCTTTGGTTACAGATGCCTAGGAGTGCAATAAGCATTGTTTTCAAATTGTTGAGAGTAACTCATTATAGATTTGACTTAAATTTCCAGTGACTAGTGATGCTATCTTCTCATGCTCATTTTAGGAAATATTTATTCTAATCAGTTGAACACCTTAAAATCAGGTTTTCCTTTTGTTGTTGAGTTGTAATTGCTTACATACTCTAGATACAGATGTTATAGACATATATGATTTACAAATATTTTGTCATTCATTTGTCCTGTTTGTTTCTTGACTGTTCTCATAAGCATACACAGTTTCCAAATGGGAGGAAATCCAGTTTATCAGATGCTGATACTCTGCTGTTAGACCCGGTGCAGGGTGAAGGATTTACACCTCTGCTCCCCTCTTTAGAGTTAGGTGTCTGATCCACTTTGATTCTTGTGTGAGCTAGAGTGAAAGTCTAACCTTGCTTTTCCCTTGTGGCTATCAGCTGTTCCAGTACCGTCTGGACAACCGACTTCAGCCTGTTTGATTAGAATTGGTGCCCTGTCCAAGGCAAGGATCATAACAGCAAGGGTTCATTTCTGAACCCTCAGCTGCTCTGAGCTGTGTCCGCCATTATGCCAGACAGAATGACTGTGCTTTGTAGCTGGTTTTGAAATTGAGAAATGTGAGTTCTTCAGTAACAGTCGAATACTTAAGATTGTACTTATAATTAAGTTATCCTTAAGGGTTCAAAATATAATCTAAATTATTTTTATATCTTTAATATAAAATATGCTAATACAAAGAAACTGATTTTAAACAAATTACAAATGATTTTATAAATTTTTCCTTTCATTTTTCTTTTATTGTAAATAGATTTTTTTTCATACAATATATTCTGAATCCTTTATCCTCTCCCCTCTGAGATCCTCCCAGCTCCTCTCCCATCCAAATCCACACCCTTCTATAATTACAAATGAATATTAAAGTTATTCACTGTCACATTAAAATGAGATTTCTATCAACATTTTATTGCTTTGTTCAGAATTAGAACTTGAAACCAGCAGTTATTTGTATGGAATGTAACTGTTAAGAATTTTAATACTTTGGAAATATAAGTTAATATGACAAAAAATTTACTGAACTTTCCTTGAGACTATCTTGAAGAAAATCTCCACAAGAGACAAAACTGTGTTACTTCCTTCCGCATCAACAGTGAAGTTTAAGCCAAGGAAAGAAGTCTTACCCTTATCACAGTATCACTCAGTCTGATAATCAAGGCGCCGACACCCACTCTACACCCACTGCTGGGATGCAGAAGGAAAGCAAACTACACTTCACATACTTCCCTCACAGTCACAGGAGAGATTTGCCCAGGTCTTAACATGGAACTAACATCCACTCTCTCTTCCTCCCCCTCCTCCTCCCTCCCTCCCTCCCTCCTTCCTTCCCTACTTCATTCCAGTATAAGACTATACCAGGTTGACTTCACCATCCTCTGGGTACTTGCAGAGTGGGAACCCAGACAGTCATTCTGGTACAGCAGTGGGCAGTCTGTAAGAGCATCATTCTGGAAATACTAGTCTGGAACCTGGACCTGTTACGTAACCCTAGGCAAGTCTCAAAACTTCTCTGGTTTCTTCAAATGCGACACAGAGATATCAGTAGTGTGGATCCTTCACAGTCACTGTTATGAAGATTTCCATGTTAAAATACTGAAGCTTACGCCAGGCTTAACAGTGGCTACTCCTAGCAGTTGTATTTGGCAGAGTTTCCCCTACCTCCCTTCTCTTCAGCATTCTATACAAAACACCTAGATGACTAAGCCCTTAACTGCTATAATCTTTCTCTAAAAACCAGAACACATGGCAACCCCCAGATAACATCAGAAAACAAGACATCCCTCCTTATCCCGTGTCTGGCACATCAGCTAACGTAGAGTGTGTAACCTGCTGGGATGGATAACCTGCAGACAAATACTGGGCTTGTCTTAAGGAACACAGGGATTATTAGGCCTAGGAGTTTTCAGTTTCCAGTCAGGAAAATAAGATAAAACAAAATACAAAGAAAAAGCCCACACCTGATTGTGAAGGGCTACCTTCAGATCCTCAGCACACGGCTGTCCTACCACCCTGTCCATGCATCTCTTCTCCATCCCCAAGATAGTCTTCTGGGGAGAAGAAGGCCCCCTCCACTTTTTAGGGTGCTGGCTCTTAAGTACACTTGCTTTTCTACCAACTAACTCTCTGCCATGTATTGGCTTTTCCATGTTGAGCAGATGAACACAGGTCTGATAACAACAGCTTTAAGTTTTTGATAAGGTAACAAATGCAAAACAGAGGGAGCTCCAAAATACACAAAAACATCAACGATATCAAGAAATGTATATTTCATATTTATTTATGATATGACTGTAAGTCTGGCACCTCAGACTATAATTATTTACATATGAAAAGGGGCTCTACCCCCCATTTCTGAAAGAATCCAAGATAATAAAATTATCAAGTGATGAGTTAAACAAACTATTCAATTTATATCACATATGACATATATCATAAATACTATATGATATATTTCATAAATAATGTATATTTAATATTTAAATTAGTTCTATGGGTCTAGTATTTGAACTCTGTCACTTGAAGTCTGAAAGCTGAAGCCCAGTAGCTGCCTAATACCTGGCTCAGAAACTGGTTTGTGATTTTAGCACAGTTACTCTACTACCTAATGTCTTCAGTCCTCCAACTCTGTACTTTATGGTGTGATTATAAGAAAATTCAGCTATATGAGTCAGAGTTAATACCTTAAAAATTAAGACAGCTAAAAATTCAAGGAAACATGTAACTAATTTCTGTTTTGTGGAAACACTAGAAATACAGAGGTAAAAGAGAGCACACACAGGAGCAAACACCGTGAGGCTGAAGTATCCATTGCCAAGTGTTGTCCAGAAAAACCAATTACGTGGCTACTGCAGCCCAAATACGGCTCAGCCCTAGAATGACTTCCCTGAAGCATTTGTGAAGGTGGAGGAATCGGATACAAACACCATTACTCACTCGCTTCTCACCAGGCAATCTTACCTTAGAGTACACTCCATTTCCACTTCAGGTTCTGCAGAGAAAACACGAAAAGCGTACTTGTCGAGTAACAGGGAAAAGCTATCCCCAGGATGCAACCGGCTCCACACGTGTGTCTCCATTGGCGAGAGCTGGCTCTTCTCCGAGGACTGGTAGAAACATGGATTGCTATGGATCTAATCAACAGAGAATACAGCCATGCAGTAGGTTGTGAAAATACAACTGAATATGAAATGATCCACAATCCTGGTATCAAAACAATTAAGTATAAAATTATACTTAAAAGATCAGTAAGTCTGGCACCTCAGACTATAATTATTTACACATGAGAAGGGGCTCTACCCGCCATTTCTGAAAGAATCCAAGATAACAAACAAAATGATCAAGTGAAGAGTTAAACAAACTACTCAATGGATAAGAAAGATTAACAAAATAAATAATTCTCAGCATGGGAAGAGTCCCCACTGTTTATCCAAAGTGTACCTGTCCCCAGAAACAGCCCTTGTTTGCTACTGATTTTCTCCTAATACTTTCTGACACAATTTAAAAGTGAAAACCCATGAGGCAGGAGGTGATGGTCACACCTCCAAGCATTACTGCTTTCTTTGCAGCTATCTGAGAAGAACAATTGTACTTTTAAATAAAACTCCTTCCGGGAAGATCATTCAGATTGAAATCACAAGTAATTGACATGTATCAAAAAACAAAACTAATGCTACATTAATTATTGTAGATTGCATTGTTCCACTGACTGCCTCCAATTACCAAAGATAGTTTCCTCAGAAATAATTCCTTCTGAAAGACACTTCAAAAATTGCAAACACAAGCCGGTGAGAATCCTCAGTGTCCTTGGGTGCGTGATGATCCGGATTTGAGTGGGGGGCTCCCTTTGGGGGTCTTTCACCTTCATTACCGTGGATTACAGAGCAATCAGGCTAAATCTTGCAGAACATTGAGTGTTGTCACAAACCTTTCACTTGGGGTCAAATGGATTATTATCCATCCTTGCTTTTCTGAACCAACTAAATCTAAATATATAACATATCAGAAACAGGAATAGAAATTGCCCTTACTCTTCCCTAAGGTCCTTCAGTAACAACAAATTTCTTTATTTTGAGCCATGGTAGTTCATTAGAAGGATATTAGAAAGTGGATACTGAAAAATAAGTGCCTTTATAAAAAAAAACCCTGATATACCTACTTTAGTATGCCTGTCATCACAGCTCTGACTCATGCAGTCAACTATATCAAGAACCTGACACAGTCCAGGCATTCAGTAGATACTTGAGGCACAAAAGCCAACTCCTCATAGTCAATGAATGAGTTTAACAATCTCAACTAAAAAAAGTAAGAAAGGAAGATCCAGAGAGGAAGTACAGCAGCCCCAGGGTGCTTGACACATTATCAAGGCACTTGGTACAACCTGGGGACAGAAGAAACTGAAATGTTATGTATTTGGGGTCAAGATGGGGTAACATCAGTTCTACTTAAAAGTTTTCCCAGTACTATTAGTATTTAAAAGGCTATTATTGCAACAATAGTCTAGCATAATAAAAGGAAATAGTGTGTAAATTTCTGTGTAAATTGAAGTAATGACTTATAAAATAGACAAGAATACAAAAACAATGACATCACAGGGATAGGGTACAGCTCAGAAGTAGAGCACAAGCCAGGGATAGGGGCGAGAATACAAAATACCTTAAATGTCAAAAGCCAGTGGATTTAGTCCCATAATTTATTTCACCACCAAATAAACCACTCCAAAGAGAACATGCCCTCAGACACATGCCTCAGTTCTCCTGTACAAAGGAGTTTGCAAATGGAAGAGAGTGGCTATGTGGCTCAGGAATCACCCCTGCAAAGCACTGACAAAAGTCCAGCCAGAAGAAAATGCTTCCAGTGAAAGCGATCTACAAAACAATGAAACTGAATAAACTCTACAAGTTACAAATACTCAATTCTACATCGAGAGCCACAGAAATGTGTTGAAAAAACCCTGTAATACTGAGTGACTTCATTCACTATCCCATCTGACCCATGAAACCAAGCACTGCTTAGTTACTGACATTCCATTTGGAGGAGGGACACATTGCACACACCCTTGGAGGGAGAGGAGTTTCCTCTCCTACCACACCCTTCCCTATTCTCTTGAGATTCTCACTGAACCTAAGCTCACCAGTGTACCTGACCAGCAAGCTGCAGGTACACTGTCTCAGCTCCCCTCACCACTGTGGTTACAGACAAACATGGCTTTTCACATGTGTGCCAGAGATCAGAGTTCAGGGTCTTGCTTACACAGGACGTGTACTTATCCATGTTACACGTATTCTTATAGAAATTATAAACAAAATTACAATTTACACACAGGCAATCATTTTCCATAAATCTAACCATTCAGACTCAGCTCTGTAGTATGAGAAATAAGTTACTATTTAGGTACTTAACTTTCAGGTATCAAGAGAATGGTTTCTGACATAAATTCCCTAATTTTAAGTCTTAGGCTTCTCCAATCAGTTGCTAGAAGGACAAGGGGCAAAGGGCTAAAATAAATCAATATACTCACTGGTTTGATTCGAAGCTGACTATCTACCACTTCAAGAATGGCATGTCTTCTGGATATTCTTTTGTCTGTTATCTACAAGGGGAAAAATGTCAAATATAGCCACCTCCTGGAAAATAAACAAACCCTTAGCAATGCATACGACATTAATAAGCTAGACATCAAATATATTATTAACTCAAGAACTGCATGTCAAATAACTGTCCTTACTCAACAGATAACGAAATGGTAAAGAGACCTACCAAAGACCTCATGAAAGAGTAAACAACTACCAAAAAAGCCTGCAGTCTATGCGGCCCCAAACCCTCCAGTTCCCATACATGAAACATACCTAGGTAGGATTGCTACTAATGAATCTACCAAGCAAGAAAAATATAAACAATATGTACTTGTTAGGAAACATTTCAAATATAAAAATTCAGCTTGTCTTAAATTAAGTGGTAAATCTGAAGGGTGTGACCATAAGGTTAGGCAGATGCAGATAAGCAACCTGCATTTCTGTTCTGGAACCACATGTGGCAATTTAAAAAAAAAAAAAAAAAAAGCAGGAGGAAAACAGCCCAAGCCAAACACTGACATTGAACAAGAGATCAGCGTCTATGTCGTTGTCACTATAATCACTTCCTGTTCTGTGTTGTCAACTTACACTCACAACCAGGTACCTACAAAAACGTTCCAAACTGCTTATATTTTAATCACTGGAAACTACTGTCCTCGTAGCAAACGTAATAGTTGAGACTTACTTTTTTATCCCGGTCTGACACATGAGACAAACCTCTTAAGCAACAACTACACACTACTGTGATTCTACTGCCTGTCTTATGACTGGCTCATTCACCATCAAGTACCTGAAGGTAAGCATGACATACAGCAGAACCAACATCATTTCTCAAAGCCCACTATAGCAATGGATAAAGTTAAACCCCATTAAAGCTGCAAAAACATGGAAACTGCCACCAATCAGTACTCATTTTTCAAAATCCACACTTAGTAATACGAAACACACAGGGTCACAACAGTGTGAGGACCACAAAAATAACATTCTTCCAAAAAGAGAGTTAATTTAAAAAATTAATTTCTAGAAAAAAATCTTCAAAACTTCATTTAAAATATGGCTATTTCAAAGAACTAAATATCCTAACCAAAAAAAAAAAAAAAAAAAAGTTGAGAGACTCCTTTATATTCTGTGATATATACCTGACTGGGCCAGAATCAGCAGCAGTTACTAATATCTCACTTTATCAATTGCATGGCCACATGCTGAGTTACATACTAAGACTTGCCATCATGCTACTGTAGCTAGTATTCGTTTTACATAGCTGGGGCCTGAAAGCCCAGAGGATGTAGGTAACTTGGGTAGTCACTCTCAGAATACCCAGTGTTCAAGATATTACTCTTACTTATAAAAAAGATGGTTTATGTGAGAAAATGGTCACATGACTAGACCCTTGTCAAATCAGTCAGAAGCAATCAGAGACATGCAAATCACTGCAGTTCAGAGTAAGACATTCCTATTTTTATTTTGAGTGTCAAGATCTCATTGGTACTTCACTAACCATCAGAGGAAAGCCATGGTAAAACCATTAAACAGGAAGATGGTTCTTCTAACAGTCCATCTTAGGCAATAATAGATCTTTTATATCTATCTTTTAAGTATGCCTAACACCAGGAAGGAAAGGATATTTTGAATAATACAAAAGTATAGTGTGACCTCTGGTGGACACATGGTTTATTTCATAACAAAAATCATCTCTTAACAAAAAAAAAAAAAAAAAAAAATGTTGGGTATATAATACATGCCTGTAAACCCAGCTCTTGGAAGTGAGGCAGGAAAACTGCAAGTTCAAGGGCAGCCTGGGCTATGTAGTGAGACTCTCTCTTTAAAGACAAATATACTTAAGATAACCTAAATTCTAACATATCAACACATCCTCCAAGAACCCACAGCTAGAGCAAAACATATCAACACCTAAAGCACAAACTAGAGATGATTACAAAAAACTCAAGAAAGAAACACCAATCTGACAATCTATGTTGGAGCACAAAACTCGTATGATAATGGGGAAGAGAGAAAAGAAACCAGGAAACAGGACAGCAAGAACACAGGAAATTTCACTGAGGTGAGAAAAAAAAAAAAAAAAAAAAAACAGGACAGATTTTTAAAACAAATTTTTTGTGAATTTTTAAAAGCTGTTTATTATCTATGTATATCTGTGTGTTAGGATATGCATGTGTGTACACTGCCCAGAGAGAAAGAATTACAAGCATTTGTGAACTGCCCAACATAGGTGCTGGAAACTTCGTCCTCTATAAGAAGTTACAGGATCTTAATGGCTAACTCATCTCTCCCTTGTGATATTTTAACTCGACTGCCAGGTTCTCTAGAGTGGCCTTTGTAAATTATATGTCTTGTGGTAATGCTAAATGGTTGAATACCACCGAATATAACTTCATAGTCCAAACTGCAAGTGTTCTGGTTCCTACTCTTCCCAAAGAGGGCAAAGACTATATAGCTTAGTGGCCATTTGTACATGTATCACCTTTTAATGACCAGTTTATACTCCAATTTTCTCCTTTGAACGAGGCTAATAAAAAGCACCTGGCTCCAAAGTTTAGAAAGTTGTAAATTAAAGTATCTCTTTGGAACAATGGCTGGTTCACTCCCCAGACAATTTAAGGATAGCTACTGATACTACCAAAAGAGATACTATTATTATTGGTTAAGGCCCACCAGCCCCGCAGAAAAAGCCTGGGGGTAAAAGAAGTTAGCTCAGGGGAGGTCACTGGGTGACCGTCTCTGTGATGGGCCGTACAGTACTGTAGATATTGTAAGCTTTGAAAGTCAACATGTGACACGTTAACCTTTAGAGTACTATTCGTCTTTAAATACTAATAACGTTTTTGTGTATTTAGTTGGTCTGTTTTTACATCTTACATCTCATAACCCGAACTTGGCTCAACTTGGATTTGGCCCCATTTTGCCAGCTGGATGGGATAATGATGTTAAGTCATTTTCCGTACGTTTTACAGACACTAAAAAGAAATGTCTGGGACTTGATTAACTTTACTTGAAAACCTAGAAACCTATAAAATCTTGACAAGCAGAACCAAGACGTGGAGTTCCCTAGGACAGGATGCAGAAACAGCCTCAGACGAGCAAGCTCTGGCTGCCCTCGCCCGGGAACACCTGCCACACTTACTCCCAGCAGCGGCCCGCGGCCTATCACAGTCTGTCCCGGCCCCACGGGCACGCGGGGACCGCCGTCCAGAGGCTGCAGAAAGAAGTCCGAAGACATGGCTGTAAGAGCAGGTTCCTTCGCCAGGAGATACCTCGCAGCCACCTCCTTCAGACACGCGGGGCATATCCCGAAGGGGTGTGAGATCCGAGGCTCCTTTTCTAGTGAGTGTGCTTCTTCCCTTTCCGGAATCCCCACTCTTTGAGAGCCTGTGATTCGTGCAGGTATTACCTGTCAGCTCACCGCCAAACTACTTCTTAAAAACTGGAACTCCCACCCACAATCTTCCAGCACTTCCTCCCACAGGACTCATGGAACTCTGGGTGTTGTAGTTCCAGACAACTCCCTTAGGCTCCCTTCCGGAGTGCAGACCTCATAGAAAAACTACCAGTCCCAGAAGGCAATACGCACATCTCTGTGTCTTGGTTGATTCGAGCTGGGGCAGGGGTGGGTCTATAGTAGTCCTGACGTCAAGGCTTTTGGAGAGAGTAGGCCTTAGTGTTTAAATAGCTGCAATGCTGACCGAGTATTCCCGTGGCTTCAACAGGAGGGTGTTCATTTCCCTGTGGAGTATGGTGTGTGTGTGTGTGTGTGTGTGTGTGTTTCTTCCCCTCCCCTTCTATAAGGAGCCGGCTTCAGCTAGAATAAGGCCTCAATAGCAGAAATGTCCTCCTTAACCCAAGGAATATGTCTGGATTAGGTTTTCAGTGTTCAACCTCAAGAAAGTCATTAACTTTCCTGTGCAGGAGCCCCATGTTCATTTGAGGATGGATCTGCAGCCAGTGGATCTTCTGTTCTCAAAGGCAGAAGCCTGGCCTAGGCATTTGGCCCAAAGGGCCGGAGAATCTTCCGTTTCTATAAGGAAGCCTGTTCTCTGGCTGGGATCTGTAGCTGATCATGCCCTTTGGTGGATGCTTGGATTGGGGGAAGCAAACCTATGTGTGTGCGCGCGTTGGGGGTGGGGGTGGCGCAAACCTACGGGGACAGGGGCAAGGGTGATCTTTCCTGTGGAGAAGCCAATTGCTAAGCTCAGGGCTCTCAGCTAGAGGGAACTTTCTCTTTGGAGGAAGCCTGGCTCAGAGTTTGGCAGTGCTAAAATCTTTTCCTTTCTTGTGGCTGAGAACAGACTCAGCAAGGCCTTGTGTCTGGAGGGATTTCTCTTCCATATTGAGGCCTGCACTACAAGACTCTGCATAAGGTCTTTCTGTCACGGAGTTGAAGTCTGATCCCCTAATGCCTCCACGAGGCAACAAGGTCTTCTCTTCCCCAAGAGACCACCTTATCATCAGCCTATCGGAAATAAAGTTATTCTAAAGAGTCACTGTGACCCTCATTTTGGCTATCAGAACAATGGTCCGTAAGAGACTGGAATTTTCCTCAGTAATCTCATGCTGGATGAAACTCCAAAAGCCAGACCCATCAAGATGAGGGGCTTTTGCCCCAGAGAGATTTCACAGTCCTATCAATTTGTCAGAACACCTTGCTGAAGCAACTAGAGCCTTAGCAGTGATGGGTAGGGCCACACCTTGACTGGAGATGGCTCAGATATTCCAATGCTGGCCCTCTATTTAAACCTTAACCTCATTTTAGAGGCTGAAGATGGACTTGAGGGACACTGGAGTTCTTTGTCCCTCTTTCTAATCAAAATTCCAATGAAATTCTACACAGAACCAGGAATCCAAAATTAACTTGGACAGAAGAGAAGTCAGGGCAAGAACTCCAGGCAGGAACATGGGGGCAGAACCAATGCAGAGGCTGTGAAAGAATGCTGCTTTCTGGGTTATTCCTCATGGTTTGCTAAGCCTGTTTTCTTATACAACCAATGACCAGTTGCCCAGGGGTGACTCCATTCCCGGTGGGTGGGGGCCCTCCCACAGCAATCATTAATCAAGAAAATGCAAGCCAGGCAGTGGTGGTGCACGCCTTTAATCCCAGCACTTGGGAGGCAGAGGCAGGCGGATTTCTGAGTTCGAGGCCAGCCTGAACTACAGAGTGAGTTCCAGGACAGCCAGGGCTACACAGAGAAACCCTGTCTTGAAAAACTGAAAAAAAAGAAAAGGAGGAGAAGGAGGAGAAGAAAGAAGAAGAAGAAGAAGAAGAAGAAGAAGAAGAAGAAGAAGAAGAAGAAGAAGAAGAAGAAGAAGAAGAAGAGAAAGAGAAAGAAAATGCGCCGCAGACTCGCCTATTTTCTCCAATGAAATTCCCTCTTCCTTGATGACCCTGGTTGTGTTACGCTAACAAAATGTCTAACTAGGACACTAACCCTAATCCCTCATTCTTATCCCTGACCTTGTCCATAACTCAGACCCTAACCCTTAACCTTAACATTTCCCATAACCATAATGGGCAGTTGGTGAGTAGTCCAGACTGCATACAGTGGTTAGCACTTGGTCGGCATGGAGTAAGAAATTTTTTCTGGGTTTGTCCGTCTGTCCTGCTTGTGGACTGGCTCATTCAGTAGACCAGATTAAGAACAGGATTCAAAAGCAGGATGGGGCAGTTAGGAAAGCAAGCCTGGGAAAGAGCTCTGCTGACACAGGACTTCTGGAAGCTATAGGTGGCTCTGGGCATGAAACGGCTTTGGGCACTGGTGTTGGAGGCAGGGACTGGAAACAAGGTCGGTTCATTCAGCAGTAGTCATGGAGTGTGCAGCAGTCACAGTGAGAGAGCTGAGCTGCCCAGCTAATCTAGAATCACAAATATCCTCAAGCTCTAGGTTTGTCCCAAGGCTATTTCCTCAGCTGAGAGCCTCATTGGGCAGACACACACACACACACACACACACACACACACACACACACCACATATTCCATATGGCTGGTTGCTCCCTGATAGGCTGAGAGAACTGTGCTATACAGAAGGAGCCCACATGCCCAGCCTAGGTGAGCACAGGCTCCATGCTGCCAGTCCTTCAGTCAGAACACTGAACATCCTGCAGAGAGCTTAAAGGAGGCATAGTGAACAAAGAAATCATTGCCTGGAGGCTTCAAGACTCACAAGGCTGAACCATAGACTTGAGGGTGAGAGGCAATCTTGGTGTTTGTACACCTCAGTTTTGTAGTGAGTAGGCATAGCACATGTGCCTCTCACATTTGGATTCCCTTATCGTATTTTTGTTACAGAGGGATATGGCTAGCCTCTAGGCTTCTCCAGGAATTGAAAGAGCACTCCAATGCCCGACTCCATCTCTGCCCTATCTACCTGGAAACTCCCGGCTATGTCAAGTGAGTCAAGTAAGGTATGGTTGGAAGAGGTACTATTTTCTACCCTGTTAGGACAGTGTGAGCAAGCTAGAAGTGAACGTGTCTTAATTTGGCCAAACTGTTAAGGTGCTGTTTGATTTTGGAAGATAAATATGCCCTGCTGGCCTGGGACACAGCACCCACCATGACTTAGCAGCCAGCAGCCATGGGATTATTTTGTGCCTACTGTCCACCTTTGAGGTCAGGTCTGGAACAGAAATTGATCGCCATGGGCTGGGGCAGCTGGCCTGTGGTACCTGCATGTTGAGGGTTCTATAGTCTCCTTCTGGAAATTTCCGGGTAGAGAAAAGCTCCCTGAAATAAAGACGAGCCACCCAGCTAGGGTTAGATGCAGGAGCTGCTCTATGGAACTCTTGCTCCTAAAAGCAGCACTGAGCCCACTGAGTGCTGGCCTAGGGTTTTAGACAAATTTCTGGGTCTTGATGTTACATGACAGATTAACGGACAACAGACTCCCACAACACTAAGGGAGAGTCGTCATAGGTCCCGGGTGCTGAAAAACAAAGCGTGACTGAGACAGCAGGGATGTAGCTCTGAAAGGGTCATAGCAATAGCAGGGGTCCACTCTGAGCATCTGCTCCAGACCACTGTGAGAAACAGCAGATGTTAGAGTGACTAACATTCTCATCCGCCTATAGGATATGAAAGCCATGCTATCATGTGCCAGCTGCTCCATCCACACTGGGCTCTGGAATCATAATCACCAGGTGAGCCCCACATGCCCCCATATTAAAAAACAAGACAGGCCAGACACACAGAACAGCTTACTCTTAGAGCCAGCGTGCATTTGTAACAGGGTTATGGGTACTGAGCTAAGCCCCTTCGTTACACTACACTTTAATGAAACCAGCGGCCATGGAAGGTCGGACTTGGGTGGTATAGTCCTGCTGAAGATTCACGAGATGCGGGGGCTAGGTGAGACAGAGTCTTTAGTACCATTTGATGGTCACTGAGAGAGAATAAGTCTTGAGGTTGCATGGAGAAACTTTCGTGGGAGCTAGTTGGCTTTGGTGTGACTTGACTGCGCCAGTGTCGTTCAGAAGACCAGATGTTTGCCTTTTGCCTCCTACCTGAGAGAAGACAGGTGGGTAAGTGACGAGCCCATGAACCAAGCACCCTTACCCATTGCTTGCCTATATGTTCCTCACCCTGTCCAGGAAGCAATGTAGTCACTTAACACCTACTGTGTAGCAAGCCCTTCATATAGCATCTCAGAGCAGCCAACAGGCATCCACCTCACAGGGAAGGAAATCGTCTCACAGATGTTAAGCAGCTTGTTCCTCAAGACAGAGGAAGCTTGGTCGGGGTGCTATGTACCTTTTGAGCCAGGTGTTCCAAGCCCAGCCACCATGCCCAGTGTTCAGAGGTCACGTCAGAGCTCTCAATGGTCATCCTTTTTGACCTCAGCTTTGCTGTTTCTCTTGGATGGTGTGTTCTACATGGAAGGCTATGTCCAGAATCTCTTCACTGTGTGCCACTTCCATTCACAGGCATAACTGAGGTACTACTCAAGAGGGTAAAGGGTCCACGTGCAGGCCCTGGCTGTGAGGCCATTACAGTCCTCCTCCCAGAGCTTACAGCCAAGAGAGCAGTGGTGCTCACAACAGCCAGGCCAAGCAACTCAAGTTCACCTCTGTGGGCCCTGCTGACATCTGCCCAGAGGAGATCACTAGGGTAGAATACAGGCCTTTTACCTGTGTCATTAACACCTGAATTCCAGTTAATGTGAATTTGCTGTTTTCTGAAGCTGCTACAGGTCTTGCTCCTGGGGAATATGGGATCTGTGACCACCTCTCTATCTGGAATGTTCTTCCTCTTCCATAGCTCCAGACCATATCTTGTAGCATGTATCTAGGGTCTGCTTGACCTAGTAGCCTGTATTGCTCAACCCTATTGCCAGTAACAATGGAGAGGGCATTGGGCTCCACTGAGGAGAGAGACACACAAGGTCTACTGGGCTCCACTGAGGAGAGAGACACACAAGGTCTACTGGGCCCCACTGAGGAGAGACACACAAGGTCTACTGGGTCCCACTGAGGAGAGAGACATACAAGGTCTACTGGGCCCCACTGAGGAGAGACACACAAGGTCTACTGGGCCCCACTGAGGAGAGAGACACACAAGGTCTACTGGGCCCCACTGAGGAGAGACACACACAAGGTCTACTGGGTCCCACTGAGGAGAGAGACACAGAGTCCACTGACACTCTGCAATCCAGATAAGGTAGAACATGGCCTGCAGGACTCTGATAAGATGCTAACAAAATGGCTTCTCCCTCCAGGAGTCAATTGCTGATAGGGGCTTTCTCTCCTCTTTTGTAAGATCTTAGAGCTTTGAGGAGAGTTCATTTGGAGGCAGCTTCCTGGTGTGGAAATTGTGGGACTGTTAAAAACCACCCTCATCAACCCACGTGTATGATTACAGTGCAGACAGGTCACCCACGCTTCTCTCGTTGCAGGAAAAAAAGTGTCCTAGATGGTCTTTGGAAGCACACATATGCCTGTGTCTCTCTAAACAGAGCATTCTGAGGGAGGATGGAGCCCCTGTAACTTATTCCAGGCCATGTGGCTCATGTCTGTAATCCCAGCACCTGAGAGGCAGAGGTATGAGGATCATATGTAGTACAAAGTCAGCCTCAGCTACACAGTGAGTTCAAGGCCAGCCTAAGCTACTTGAGACCCTGACTGAAAAAAATGGAGATCTTGGAGTCATTAGAGAGACTGTCTCTCACCTGCATACTGAAGGACTTTCTCCTTCCTTAAGAAGCCACAGCTAGGTTTGAGCTGAGGCCCTGCAGCTATGGAGACCACAAATTCTGAACAGAGCATGCAATTGCTGTGTTCTGCTGTGTGAGGCTGCACCAAATCTTTAGACAGTACCAGAGTGGAAACTGAGGCTCATGCTGTCATTTCTAAGGTTCATAGAGAATTGAGGCGAGGGTAGCCATTTTTACTAGTTCACACAATCAGAAATAGCTAGAAGCTGTGTCCATATTACTCGTAGAAACTAAAACCAAAATGCACTTACAACAACATATGGCAGAAGCACTTATCAACAAAGGAGTATAAAATGTCAAAATTTGTGTCCTTTTTAGTCTTCATGTCCTGGACCTATTACCCGTCTAAGCCAGCTTTTCATGCACGACCCTGAGAAGCCTTTGTTGAGAGCCTCTAGGCCCCCTTTGCTCACTGTGTGAGGTGAGGTCCTAGCTCCGAGGAGGGGTGCCCTCCCACAGCTCTCAGCAGGAGCTCAAGTCAGCAGTGCCTCCCAGTCATGGGAAAATGGCTCAACCTTGGACTGTGGCCATGTATGCGTGTTCCCATATAAGACGTCTCCTCTCTCTGCGAGGCTTGGCCTCACAGGTTGCAGAGACAGTATAGCTGGCACTGACAGGCTGCTCTTCTCCCGCCTCTTCCCTGGTGCTGTGCAGGGTACCCACTGCCTGGCAGACAAGCCTCTGCCTGGTCTTAGGGCTCTCAGGAAGAGGAGATCCTACCCTTTCTCTACTTCACTTGGATTCTTGATATAGACAGAGGGGAAGTTGGAACTGTGAGAGCTGGACTAACCCAAGCACTCTGCCAGGGCTGTGACTTGGAAACTTTACAGAGATTAGTTAGTTGGCTGGGGGGACTAACGAATAAACAAAGGGGAAACTTTGTCCAAGTGGACAATACATACCTTTAAAGAACCAGGGAAAAGAGGCTGCGTGGAAGAATACTCTACACGAGGGAAGCTTGGGAAGAGCCATTAAATCCTGTGTCCAGCAGCCCTGTGGGATGTGTTGGCCTGTAGGGTGGTTGCACCAGGCTGTCCATTCATCCATCTGGATTCCAGAGGCTTAAACTCTAGTTTGGTTATCCTCTGTGTTTCTTGAACTTGATAGGAGTGGGTTAGCACTCACCTACCTTCTTTCTTTTTCTTTCTTTTCTTTCTTTTTTGTTTTTGTTTTTGTTTTTTGAGACAGGGTTTCTCTGTGTAGCCCTGACTGTCCTGGAACTCACTCTGTAGACCAGGCTGGCCTCAAACTCAGAAATCTGTCTGCCTCTGCCTCCTAAGTACTGGG
The DNA here is from genome assembly GCA_030674055.1 of Rhabdomys pumilio. Lineage (NCBI taxonomy): Eukaryota > Metazoa > Chordata > Mammalia > Rodentia > Muridae > Rhabdomys > Rhabdomys pumilio. The sequence continues at coordinate 24,269,274 of JANHMN010000008.1, forward strand.
ATTAAAGGTTTGCGCCACCACTGCCCAGAGTCTGACCTTCTTTCTTGTCTTTACAGGCTAACATGCCAGGAAGGTTCAACTGAAAAGACCAGCAGTGGAAGAATGCCAGTGGCAAGTCTGGCATTCTGTGCTATGCACTGCCTGCTCACCAGAGCCTTGTCTACAGCACCACTGACTCTTAACTGGGGCAGCAACACACAGGTTCTGCCCAAAAGTTCAGGAGTAGCATCCGCACTTAGGGAGAGAGTACCTGTCAGGCAAGTTATCACTGCTTCCGGTTTTGTGGAACTATTCCAATGTAGCCAGGTCCTTCAGGTATCCAGAAGACAGGTCCCCTTGTTTATCGAATCTAGCATTCTCTAAATTTTTTCTGGCAAATCTCACTGCTAGATAAATGTATATGCTTTCCCTGAACAAGGTTTCAGCTTCTTTTAGAGAAAAAAAAATATATGTTCTCCATAAATAGACTGTGTAAGGGAAGAGAAAAGGCCTTGGAAGACTGGTTAAACAATACCTATGCCTCTGATACTAGTCACTTTTCCCCAGTAATCCCAGCAGCATCTAGAACTAGAATGGAGTTAGCAGTCCCCTATGAGGTCCCAGGTCTCTGCTCTGAGCTTGCCAAGGGTCCAGAGGCCAACCCATGTCACAATGTTGAAACTTCACAAGCCACTAATATACCTTCTAATCTCCCATTTTATAGCCAAGAAATCAGGCCCAAAGACATTTGTCCAAAAATCATCCAATCAGCACCCCACACACAGACCTGCAGCCCAGGTATCCTGAGTTTCAGCCCCACATCTACCAGACCCATTCCAAAACCCTGTTTCCTAACCCAGAAAGGATGACTACAAATGCAAACCCAGCACACAGTGCTAAAGATGCCAGTGGGCCAGAGCTCTGTCTGCCAGCAGTTCCTCCAGCCTCAGCTCAGAAGTGTTATCTTACCAGATGCAGGCTTTGGAACTGGAAGACGGGGCAACTGAAGGTAAGGTGGCGGCTTCTTGTACAGGTCAAAATCCAGGTGGCGCTGGCTCCAGCTCCACCTATCCCGATCCAGCACAGGCTTCAACACATTAGCGAACAGAGCGTTTTCCTGCCACTCCTAAACAAGAGCAGCAAGTGAGTGAGGGGAAAGACTTCCCTAAGCACCCCCGACTTGAGGCCCTGCTCCTCCCTTAAGACCTCATTAGGTTCTCTGATGGGTGGCAGTCTAAGATCCTGCTGATGGCTTCCAATGGTGCTCTGAAGACCCCATACTTGGAACCCACCGGCTGTGAGCCAGGCCTGGCGGGACTTCTTCTGGGCTTTCTTCTCCTCTTCCTTTGGGTCCCGAACATCGACCATAGCCGAGAGGTAATTCTGTGAATACGTGAATCTCTTCCTTGGCTCCTAGAAGTAAGGAGATAACTTCTTGTAAGAATAACATTCAAGGGGGCTTAGTAGCAATCAAGCTTCCAAGCAAGTATCAGAAACATCTGGGGACATACGGATGCAAAGTCCTGACACTATGTACTCAAACTAACTAAACTCTTAAGGCAAACCTGTGAGGGTCACATCACTGTCTCTTTTGACAGAGAAATCCATTTTCTACATGTAGCGGGTGCTAAAAATTTAAATGGTTTTTCTTATGGTTGATGGTTGTCTCCATAGCAACACGGTGCTTCCCCAGAACAGCTTCTGTACTGTTCTCAACTATGTGTGTCTGAGCATGTCCTGAGCACCTCTGGCTCTCTCTAGAACATGGAGGGTCACATTCTTCTCCCATCACCTGATCCTTTGTCCACGATCCCTAAATGGTTGACTTCACCCACCCTGGGTCAGAGAAAGAAAAGCTCATATGTGTGGTGGGTGGTTTGAATGAAAATGCCCCTCACAGGCTCATGTAATTGAATGCTTAGACACCAGGGAGTGGAACTGTTTGAGAATAATTAGGAGGTATGGTCTTGTTGGAGGAGGTGTGCCAATGGGAGGTGGACTTGGAGGTTTCAAAAGCCCACACCAGCCCCTGTGTCTCTTTCCCTTTCCCTGTTCTTGCCTGGGGATCAGGAGGTAAAGCTCTCAGCTTCTGCTCCAGCACCACATCTGTCTTCTTCCCACCATGATGATCACAGACTAACCCTCAGCTCCCAATTAAATGCTTTCTTATAAGAGTTGCCTTGGTCGTGGTGTCTCTTCATGACAACATAACAGTAAGAAAGTGTTAGCCAGCTGCCTTTGTCTCTCACCTTGGCCATCTCTTTAAACATCTGCTTCTTAGCAAGCTCTGAGGAATTCATGGTCTGGGTGCTGTAGTTGTGGACAGTTTTGTTCTCAGGAATGGCAATTCTAATTACCTTCCCCATTGTCTTTTGAGACTTCTTGGTGAACTGGTAGGCTTCTGTGATATTTTTCTGAAGAGAGAGATACCAGTTATTACCCATACCAGACCCTTCTCGTGTTCAGTAAATGTCCTCTGACACAGAGCTATGGTGCAGAAACTGATCAGAAATCCTTGAGTACCAATGGAGTTTACAGTCACACAGCCATGACAAAAGGCTATCTAATCCAACATATCACTGTCCAAAGTGACATTTGGAGGGGTAAAATCTTGAGACTTCCGAAGGACACTAGCTACATCATACACTGAGCCACTATTCCTGCATCCATCTAGCAGAAAAGATAAAAATTTGCAGTTTAAATGGTCAGAAGTATGAGGCGCTTTCATGATGCGGATAGGGGACCCTGTGTCCTAAGGCCACAGGGATGGACATCAGTAGCCATGGCTGACTCAGTACTATGTTTCATGGAGTATGTCGAGAGCAAGGGGATTCTCCAGAAAGCCTGGTAAGGAAGTGAGGACTATTCCCTTTTCAGAAAGGATGCTGAAGAACTAAGGTGGCTTTACCCGTGAGTCTCCTAGGGAATTGTAAATAAAATAACTTGAACGTGGTGTATACACCAGTAAAGTCAGTACCTGAAAGGCCAAGGTAGGAGGATCATGTGTTTGAAGCCAGCTGAGCTACATAAAGAGAACCCGTCTAAAACAAAAACAAGGGCTGGTAGCTCAGTGGTAAAGCCATTGCCTAGTATGAGCAAGGACTGGGTTCAATCGCCAGGAACACCAGGAGAAAAAAATGAAAGAGAGATAGAAAAAAACAGATGAGATTGGTTGAACAATGAAAACAAAAGATGAAACAGGGAACAAGGCGAGAGAATGTGACTGGGACCTGAGAAGGGAAGATGGCACAAAGGAGCCTGTCCACACTCTCACCTCGCCTGTCATTCGCTTCCTGGATCTGGAAAAATAATTACCTTCTGCCCAAAAAAGCATCTAAGGTTCAGATGGTTACCTAAACATAAGCTGATGGCTGGGCTAGCATCCCAGGGAGAATCACCATACAGTCAGAAGAAAGGTTACAGTTGTTACTCACACACAAGGAAAGCACCTCAGCAACAGAGCCAAGGCAGGTCAAGGGTCAGCACACAGCAAGACAACCAGCTAGAGGAGCCACTGGATCTGGTCATGGCCCACATCAGCTGTGGGGACAAAAGGCTGACTGGCCAAGTGGCCCACAAGCAGCACAGGGAGCTGCAGCAATCAGTGTAGCTTTCTGTGAGTCCCCACCCATGCTTGGGTGGATCTGTCAGTAATGCAGCCGTCACCCTTGCCCTGTAGGAAACCCCAACAAACTCCCTGGTCCTTCAAGTTAGACCTACAGACTCGTTTCTTTGATCTGTCATTGGTGCCTTATCCGTGTTAATAAATGTTGGTAGTTTCCCCTGAAAAGTCACACAACAAAAACAAAATAATTTTTTTAAACATTCAGAGGGAAACAGCAGGCTGTCTGTAAAAGAAGCCAAGTCACACCGACATCTCATTCTGCAGCAGCATAGTGAACAGAATACACGTAAAAACTTCAGTCTAGTCAGGGAGGATGGCACGTGCATTTAGTCCCAGCACTCAGGAGGCAGAGACAGGCCAGTCTCTGAGTTCGAGGCCAGTCTGGTCTACAGAGAACTCTAGGACAGCCAGGACTACACGGAGAAACCCTGGCTCAAAGAACCTGGGGGTTGGGAAGACTTCAGCTAGATTATTAGATCCAGACAAAAGGTGCATTCAGTTGTGTGGGCAAGTCCAGGAAACGATTCCCCCCAAAACTCTAGAGATAAATGATGAATTAGTACCTAATAATCTCTCTCTCTCTCTCTCTCTCTCTCTCTCTCTCTCTCTCTTTTGGTTTTTCGAGACAGGGTTTCTCTGTGTAGCCCTGGCTGTCCTGGAACTCACTCTGTAGACCAGGCTGGCCTCAAACTCAGAAATCTGTCTGCCTCTGCCTCCCAAGTGCTGGGATTAAAGGCGTGCGCCACCACTGCCCAGCTTAAACTGTCTCTTAATAATGCAACATTAGACAATAAGAAGACACACACAGACTGAGAATAAAAATATGTAAATCTGACAAATAACCCAAATCTAACTAAAGATTGGAAAACATTTCTGAAGCAGCAAGAAAAAAACACACTTATATTTATCAAAAAAGAGAAAAGGCATAAATCTGAACAAGCATGTCACAAAAGACATCCAAATATATAATAATATATGAAAAATTAATTATATTTTTAATATTTATATTATACTATTTATTTTGTTTGAATATAAAAATACATTAAAACAAATAAAATGCCAACATATATTCCCAGAGTGGCCAAAATGATAAAAACTGATGCCTATAGAGTATCTGTGGGACTCGCATACAGCCACTCTGAGACAGCAGTGGAAAGCTTCATGTAAGCCTGCTCTATGACCCAGTGACACTTGCCCTGCTCTATGACCCAGTGACACTTGCCCTAGCTACATAGCCAGAAGGAACTGGCACATGGGTCCCACAAACAGGTTCTGTATAAAGTGTTGGAAGTCTAGTCACCAACAACCCCACCAGCCAACAAAAAACTCCAGTGGAATCAATCCACAGACAATTTAGTTGAAAAGTGGGTAAATCTGCTATGGTATATACTCAATTAAAACTTGTCCAGAGCTAAATATATATGCAAAACCATGTGAAATTCGAGAAAGTACACGTGTGGGATAAAAACCAGACATGTGTATGACCACATATATATGGCTCCATTAAACAAAGTGCAAGACAAAATGGTTGCATGGTACTTGGATTCAAAATAGTGATTAACAGATGCGTGACACTTTGGGGGTGGAATGTTGTGCGTCTTGATTTAGGTAGTGTTTTTATAGACATGGATACTAAGGATAGGGGCTAGATAGCTGAAATTTGTGGAGGGGTTGTATATGTTTGTTTAATGTGGTGTGTGGTGTGTGGGGTGTGTGTGTGTGTGTGTGTGTGTGTGTGTGTGTGTGTGTGTGTGAAGGTTCATACATTCCACAGCAAATATACGAAGGTCAGAAAATAACTTTTGGGAGTTGATCCTCTCCTTTTACCATGGGCTCCAGGGATAGAACTGGATATCAGGCCTGGATGGCAAAGTTCTTTTACCCACCAAGCCATCTCACCAGCCTAGATTTGTGTATTTTATTTAATGTATACTTCTAAAAATATACTCAAATAGTCCTATAAGTAGTTATGCAATGAACAAATCAAAAAAGACAAAAAGTCCTATTTTATATTTGTATATATTTAAATATATTTGTATATTTCAAAAGCCAAAAGAAACACCTAACAAAAAAAAAAATAAACTCATAATTATAGTTGATTTTATTAAGACTTTTCCTAGTAACTAACTGAAAAAAAAATAGATTTCAAAGACAAACTGGAAGCATAACTCGGCCATAGAGCCTAGCATGTGTGCTGCCCTGAATTCAACCTTTAGCACTGAAAAAAATAACAATAATGCCAGGCATGGTGGTATACTTCTTTAATCCCAGCATTTAGGAGGCAGAGGCAAGCCAGTCTCTGAGTTTAAGTCCAGCCTGGTCTATTAAGTAAGTTCTAGGACAACCAGAGCTAAGAAGAGAAACCCTATCATTAAATAAATAAACAAGACAATAATAATGATAACAACAGCTACGTAACTGTCATGAAATGCCTTTACCAGCACTTGGGTGGGTCCCATTCTTTCCATAGTACTTATTAATGACTCCTGCTTAAGTCTCTGTTAAAAATCTATTTTAATAAACTATGACTCTGCTTTTGAAAACAATAACCAGGATATAGCAAGCCTGACAAATCACCAAGCTGACACATCAGACATGCACAGCTGTTAAGTAACTGTGGGACACGCATTTTCACAAACACAGGAGCATTTCCCCAAGCATTTTAAGAGACTGGGCTGTGAGCTGTGAAGCAAGTCTCAAGACACAAAATATATTCACTGATGCCAATGGAATTAAGGTAGAGCCCAAAGTCAGAATGCGTGAGAGATAGAATTTACAAAACTATTTTGAAAGGCTGGTGAGATGGCTCAGAGGTCAAGAGAATTCGCTGCTTTCCCAGAGGACTTGGGTTCGGTTCCCAGCACCCACACAACCATCTGTAACTCCAGTTCCAGAAGACCCAGTGCTGTCTTCTGGCCTCTGCAGTCTCCAGGCCACAGTGCACAAACATGGAGGCAAAACACCCATGCACATGAAATAAAACTAAAAACTAGAAATTAAATATACATGTCCAGGGCTAGAGAGACAGCCCACTCATCAGAAACTCTTGCTGCTCTTTCAGAAGATCTGAGTCTGGTTTCAGCATCCAACCTCTTGGAACTCCGGCATCAAGAGACCTGATGAACACTTCTGGCCTCTACAAGCACCCATACCTACTCATGGCATTCATTCTCTCTCTCTCTCTCTCTCTCTCTCTCTCTCTCTCTCTCTCTCTCTCCTCCCCTCCCCTCCCCTCTCCCCTCTCTCTTCTCCCCTCTCCTCCTCCCCCCTCCCCTTCTGTCCTCTCCTCTTCTCTCCTCTCTCCTCTTCTCTCTCCTCCTCTCTCCTCTCCTCCTCCTCCCCTCCTCCCCTCCTCTCCTCCTCTTTTCTTCCCTCCTCTCCTCCTCTCCTCCTCCCCTCCTCTTCTCTCCTCCTCCCCTCCTCCCCTCCTTCTCCCCTCCTCCTCTCCTCCTCACCTCTTCCTCCTCTCCTCCTCTCCTCCTCTCTCCTCTCCTCTATCCTCTCTCCTCTCTCTTCTCTCCCTCCCCCCTCCCCCACTCTCCCCTTCCCTCCTTCCTCTCCCTCTTGTTGTTCATTTAGGGACATTGACTGTGGTTTATTAGTAGCCATGGACAAAGAAGAAACAAAAGAAAAGAAATTTGATTCAAGGATTTTCCTAATTCCTCTTTCCCCTCCTTCCTTGCTTCTCTCCTATCGAGTGTTAGGGGTGAAACCAGGGGGACAAAGGGTGGGAAAAGAACAACCCTCAAAGTAGCAAAGACCAGCTACATGCATATATTTACTTAATTATTACGTTGAAAAACAATATATGGTCTAGGCAGTGGAGCTAGCATTCAGCAGTTCTAATCCTAAGTGTATATCCTAAAAACAACTGCACAGTTTCAGCAGGAAATGTGTTGGCATATAGTTAGAATGCCTTTAAATGCTAAAGAAATGGCCACCAGTAAGTAAGTAATTACAGATGCACAGAAGGGGGTCTGGGAGACTAGAAGTGGAGCATGAAAGTAGAGGGTGGGGTGGGCCTCACAAACAAAGATCATGAGCAACGCATTCAAGTCACTCTTGAGATGTTTGCGCTTCCAACATGTTGGAGCTAGCTTGGGCTAAGTTAATATCCTTGTCCATCCAGGCTACACACCACTGATCTTCTATTACCTCACCAGGGTCTCCATCTTCTACTATCTCCTCTTCACGTGTCCTCTACTTCACTTTATATGCCTCATTACTATTATATATTAGATTACATATATTTGTTATCTATATCACACACACTACATTTATTTACATATTCATTATATTGTACATTACATATTATTACATGTGTAATATAGAATATATATATTATAATGTTATAATATATATATTATATGATACCTGTGGCCTTAGCCTTAGCAGCTTAAGCAAGATGTTGTACCCATAACGGTTCTAAAATAAACACTGGTACTATGAAAAGTGTTCTATGCCTAAGTTCACTCTTAAGCTCACAGGAAGCAAATGCTCTGGCATAACTCAGCTTCGCCTTCCATGCTGCTGCCTGTCCAGCCCAGTGTCCTAAATCAAAAGAGAAAGCAGAGGCCAGAGGCATCCGGCCTGTATCTCTTACTGGGCCCTGACCCCCTTGAATCCGGGAGCCCCAGCATGGAGGGAAGAGAGATGCCCACCTGGATGACGCTTTCCCTATGGACCTGGTTCCTGAGTAGCATGTTGTTCCGCCATTGAAGGTACTTCTCCTGGTGGACTTGGATCTCCTGTGGGAGATTAGAAGGCCGACGCTGGAAGCCCTCATCACTGGCATCAGGCTGGGGTGATGGGGCCAACAGCTTTCCATCTGTGAGGTCTTCCTGAGAAATGGGTGTCCCAAACTCTTGGCTCAGGTCTATAATCATGGAGGAAGAAGGCAGCAGATCTCTCATAACCACCTCCTTGAGCCTGGTGCTGTTGTGGCAGATGTCATGGATCCTGAAATGAGGAACAACCGGCCACTCAGCCTCACCCTGTATAAACACCCTCACTTCACAGCACAAGTGAAAGGTCAGGTGACTAGTGGTGCCGGGTCCTCGCTGGTTTAGGTCTCTTAGTCGGTTAGGACTCTTGATATATGCCTCTTACCCCCAAGCTTGCTAAAATTAGGGGCTGCCCACAATAAGCACCGAGTGTTTTTTCTGACTGTGGCTTTATTCATGGTCTTCATCAATCCCATACCCCACTAGGGAAGCACCCCAATATGCTAGTTGGCCCTCAGCAAGTAGAACTCAGAGTCCTCCCGCAGTGGAGAAGATGATGCAATCACAGCTCTTTCCAGCAGAGCTTGTAGCCTGAGCGGCAGTGCTACCTCCTGAACCCCATAGGAAGCAATGGACCACACCTAGGCTGGCCTGCAGTGGTCCCAGGAGCCACACTGACAGTATCTGGAAACTTCTGGGTGCTACTCACTACCCCTCCTGTTTCCCAAGTCTGAGGTGAGGTATATTCCTAAATTGGTGGACTCTGTCTCTTACTTGGCCATTCTGAACCTCTATTTCCTCAACTGTCAGAAACAAAGAAAAGACACAGTGTTGTGGCTGTAGCAGTATATTACTCACTTTGCTTGTTGCTGTTGTCAAATATCCAACAAGCAACTTGAAAGCAGAGGGTTCATTTTTGGCTTTCAGTTGGAGGGGCTGCAGTGCCTCGTGGCTGAGAAGGCATGGATAGTCGAAGCATAGAGTAGCAGGTCACACTGCATCCACAGGCAGGAAGCAGAAAGGAATGAACTCTGGTACAAGCTTTCTCTCTTTTTACTCAGTCCATGACCCCACCCTAAGGGGTGGTGCCACCAGCGTTCAGGGCAAATCTTTGCTCAGTAAATTCTTTTTGGAAAAACCCTCACAAGCACACTGAAAGATGTTTCACTGCTGATTCTAAATACCATTACATTGACAATCAAAATTATCCATCACAAGTCCAATCCTCATAAATGTGACTGCTAAAGGCATCACTTAGAAATTATAACGTTCCACCTCTTAATCCTTAAGTCTTATTTTTATCTCATAATCTAAAATACATTTGTTTAATCCAACTTTAAACCCCATAGTGTTTAACAGGCCACATTCAGGATGTGTCTTCCCCGATCAGTTAACCTATCTGGAAATACCTTAAAAGGCAAACCCAGAAGTGTTTTCCATGGTGATTCCAAATGCCATCAAATGGATAATTAAGACCAACCATCACATGACAAATGCCCTTAATCCCACCACTTAGAAGGCTGGGACAAGAGGATCTCTGGGAGTTCTAAGTCAGCCTAGCCTACAGAGGGAACTTAAGGACTACACAAAGAAACCTTGCCTCAAAAAAAAAAAATCAACCATCACAAGCACCTAATACAAAAAGTATACTGTGAACACTGGTTCACTCCAATACAGATTCCCCAACTCCCAACTCTATTGCATCATCCACCAAAATGGAAGGTCTAGCCTTTGCCTCTAACGTCCACATGCTGGAGCACCCACCCCATCCCCTTCCCTGACTATAAGAAGAAATCTAGAAGCAAACAAAAGCCTTCTCCGCCCTGAGCTCTTCTTCCCTCTTTCTCTTCCTCCTGCCCCCTTAACTCCTTACTGTCCTTCTGCTTCACCAATTCAACAGCGCTAGCTGAGGTCAGAACTTCCTAAAAATAGGGAGCTAGAGGTTACAGCCTACCCCATGCTGGGAGAGGCTGTCAGGGTAATAATCTCCAGTGGCTCGCCTAGGTCACCCTTTCCTGCCTCCCCAGATGCCCTGCTGCTCTCTTGTGCCCCAAGGGATGCACACGGACATTTAGCACCTCTGCATTACTTGTGCCTCACATCCAGCTCCTTCTGAACTGGGGCCTCAAGGTTCCAGCACCCCTCAGCCCAGGCTGGTCTGCAGAGGGATGGTGAAACCCTCAGGACACCTGGTACAAAGGAGGGCTGATACGCAGGGCATAGGAAAGAGGACACTTACTGCAAGCGTTTGGCCACAGCCTTTGTCAGCAATAGAGAAGGCATGTGGGCCTGGCCTTAGGGCAGAAGGGAAGGGAAGTGCTGGGTCAAAGGAAAGGCTGCAGCTGATGTTGCAGTCTGTATCCCCAGTTCTCACTGGAAATGATACTCTGACCAGCTGCTAACTCCTCAGATCCTTCTAGAATGTTCCCCACAGGAGCAGACTAGGCAGAGTTGCTCATCCTAATTAATGGCTAGTCCCCCTTTCAGGTAACATGTTCTGACACATTTCAGGGGAACCTGCATCTGTTTCTCCTGGAGCCTGGGAAGTGCAGGACATTCTGCTGTCCCTCTTGCCCACCTGGTCTCCAGATAATGGGATGGTCCCTCCTGCCCCAATCCACACTCACCTGGACAGTGCCTGAAAGGCCATGCGTGACACAGCCCCCCGAACATAGAGTGCAGGGTACCGCAGGAGCACCGACACGGGCCTGAACAAATGTACGTGATACAGCATGGTCTCCAGGTCTGCATACAGGCGGTGGCGGAAGAGCAACCTGGAGTCATACAGCACCTTGCATGCTGCACGGTTGGAGGCAGTGACACTAGAAAGAAGGAGCATTAGCATTGACTGTGAATCCTGGGAACACTTGATGGCTTTGCTCTGTCCAGCAAGGGGATTCTTATGTTTGTTTAAAAGCAATGAATAGAATGTAATGGTAGTAAATACACTGGGTAAACCCAGCTTGGGACTCTGAAAACAGCGATGGCTGAGGCCAGCTGTCCCCATTCCGTTCCTCTGTCCCTCTTGATCGGGGATCACCCTTGGTACTCTAGCCGTAGAACCTGGCCAGTTTCCTAAATACAGTCACCCTATAAGTGCCCCAGGTGATGCTCCTATAAGTGAAACCTGGTGAGATCTGTGCCCACCCTCCTGTTCCCTCAGAAACCTCTCCTTGGACACTGTAGTTCCTCCTATGTGTATTTGGGTCATCCATCAAGCTTCCACTCATGTTTTAATGCTGTCCTACTGATTCATAGAATTTTCATTTACCCTTTCTCTGGCAGCCCAGGATAGCCTGGTCATGATCCCTTCTTACATCTCCTCCTGAATGCTAGACCACAGGTCGCGTGCACACCATGCTCAACACGGGTTGTTGTTGTTGCTATTGTTGTTGTTTTGTTTGTTTTAATTCAGTTAAGGCTGCGAATTTTGCTTCATACATTGCAAATATTTTCTATTTGTTGCTTTCATTTTCAAAAATGTATGGTATTTTATTGAACAAAAACTACTTTGCATGTAGCTAAAGGATGTATCATTCTCTCTCTTATTCTTTCTGTCTTACTGGAGACATTTTTCTCTAGTCTGATATCATGAGTGTGTTTTCTTGTCATCTAAAATTTTGATATTTTTGCTTCTCAAAATTAGATCTTAAAAATATGAGCATGATGGTTCACATCTGCAAGCCCAGAACTCAGAAAGTTGAGAGAGGGGATTTAAAAACAACCTAAGCTACTGAGGTCCAGGACATCCTAGGTTATAAAGTGAAACTTTCTATCTCTCTTTCTCCCGCCTCCCCCAAAAAGTATTTTAAAAGTTTAGACCATCTTAGTCTAGCTAGCTGTGCTTTGTCAATCAAGAAAGTACAGAGGTTATATAGATGCTGCCACAGGGAAGTAGGGTAATGAGTAACTATTTTTGCAACTTGTGAGTCCTTAATTATTCCCAAGTTCACAGTTTAAGAAGAGGTGTTACAGTCTGCTTGCAGCTGCCTTTCATGCCTGTGTGAGGGAGTTGCTTTTGGAAGCCCTTAGCACAGCAGGCAGAGAGAGAGATGCCTCCTGACACCACAGAGGAAGATTAAATGCTTTCTGTGCATCCACAAAACAAGGTGGTCTTGCTTATACCCACCACTCACAGAAAACAGCACTGAAAATCCTCCCCAGCACACCTGGAAACAAAAGACAAAAGCATGCAGACTGAAAGTGGGGAGAAGTCGCCCCTCTTACGTGATGGCCTATGTAGAAAACTCTGAAGAATTCTCCAAAACAAAGACAACTCCTTCACTCGATGAGTTGGCTTAACAGCTGATAAAAATCAGTTATGCTTCTGTAAGTGATCAAAGAATATTTGGCACTTGAAGCTTAATGTAGTATTTTCAAAATAATAAAACCATAGGATGGAACAAACTTGTGGTTGCTGGGAATTAAGAACTGTAAAGAAAGGTAGGCATGGTTACTATGGCAACAGAAGAAAAATCTTTGAGGTGGCACAAATAATTCTGCATCTTGGTTATAGTGTCTGCATAATTCATATGTGACAGACTTCATGTGCAGTGTGCCCACATGACACAGAGCCCTGGGTTAGATGTCACATCAGAGGGAAGCTTGGAAGGGTACAGAGGCTCTCTTGCTCACATTTCTGAGTCTCTTGTTTATATATAATTATCTCAAAACAAAGTTTAAAAGCTACATAGAGAGGCTAGAGAGACAGCTCAGTGGTTCAGGGTACTCACTGATCTTGTAGAGGACCAGATTTTGGTTACCAGCAACCATGTGGTGACTCACAACCATCTGCAACTCAAGTTCGAAGGGATCTAATGCCCTTTTCTGTCCTCCACATGTCTGCACACACAAGGTGCACAACCAAACATGCACACAAAACACTCCGACATGTAAAATTAACTTAATAAAAATATTGTCATTGTTTAAACCACATAGATTTAATCAGCTGGATTTTTTTTTATGAATGGAATTTGTTTTTATGAATGGCTTGATAAGAACTTGTTTTCCTCCCCCTTCCCCAACCCGTGGATAAAAAATTGTCCAAACACCATTTATTGAAAGATTCTTTTCTCTGACTTTTGATTACCACAGACCCTGTTTGTTTATGTTTCTCTGTCTGGATTTTTGAAATCAGATCTTGCTCTGTGACCACATTACAGGTGTCACTGTGTGCCCCACTACATTACACATTGCATACTGTGTCACAAGCCACATTTTGATGATCAGCTGAGAGACACTTGGCTTCTACTTTTTATTTGTTTTGTTTTCTAGGATTTGGGGGTTTGGTTGGTTGATTTTGGGGGCACAGGGTTTCTCTGTATAACAGTTCTGGTTGTCCTAGGACTCACTTTGTAGACCAGGCTGGCCTCCAACTCACAAAGATCCACCTGCCCCTGCCTCCCGTGTACGGTGGCTAACGTGTGTGCCACCACACCCAGCTGGTTTCTACTTGGTGACTACTATATACTATATACTATATACTATATACTATATACTATATACTATATACTATATACTATATACTATATACTATATACTATATACTATATACTATATACACTCATTTACAGATTTTTGTGTGGATATATATTTTTGGTTGTCTCGGGTATACATCTAAAGAGAAGGCATACTTCTCTCTGGTGTCTCTCAGCCTGTCAGCATATCAAGACAGGCCCACAGTGGTACAGCCCCCTCTTGGGTAGAGTAAAAACTTCTGGCCACTTGCTGTTACCAAATGAGGTCTGAGGCCATGAAATCTGCCTTCACACTAAAGAAAGAGCCCGTGCCTCTCACAAGTTAAACCTAACGCTCACAGAGCCCTCTCTCTAAATCACCCTAAATTCTGTCTCATTTAAAAATGCTTATATCATCATCATCACACCACAGCAACGCAACTGCATAGAGATCAGATGGCAACTCTGTAAAGTGAGTTCTTTCCTTTCCTTTTGTGAGTTCTGTAGATTTAACTTGGGTCACCAGGATGACATAAAAAGCACCTATATCGCCGGGTGGTGGTAGCGCACGCCTTTAATCCCAGCACTTGGGAGGCAGAGGCAGGCGAATTTCTGAGTTCGAGGCCAGCCTGGTCTACAGAATGAGTTCCAGGACAGCCAGGGCTACACAGAGAAACCCTGTCTCGAAAAACAAAACAAAACAAAACAAAAAGCACCTATATCCACCAAGCCATCTCACCAGCCCAATCCTACATTTCCCCTTCCAGCTAAAACAGCCAGGTTTGCCTGTTGTCAGTGTCTAGAGGACACTGAACCTGGCCATGGGTTTGAAAGAGCTGTTCTGTCTGCCCTGTATTCAAACTGCCATTGCTTTCCTCTGACTGGGACAGAGTCTACCTACCTGCTCTGGTAACTCTCCCACAGCCGCCTCAAGCCATGGTCTGCCAAGCCTTCTAGAATAAAAAGATGGATCTTCCCATCCAACAGATGGAAGCCAGTGAGCACATCCAGGTTCTGCTGCTCTTGAATCTTCACACGCACCTTGAAGGCTGACAGGATTTGCTGGATGTTTTGGAGGGGATAACTGTCTAGGTCCAGGGCTTTAGCATTGATTATGGTGATGTCCTGCATCAGGCTCTGTAGGAGGGACAGCTTCTTGGCATTGAACACAAAAATGATGCGGCCAAAATGGGTACCCATTAGGTGGAACTCAGGAGCTCTGGACCAACTACTCAAGGGTACTGCAATGTCCACTCGGAGCTTGAGTAAAGAGTTGGCCTCCAGGTAGTTGCCTACAGGGATTGAGCTATGCTGGAGGACATCTGCTGGAGCCTGGAATCCTAAAGTCCTTCTGTTCCTGTTATCCTGGCTCCAGTTGGGAGACTTTGGCTCACAGTTGTGGATGGGGACAATGAGGTTCAAGAACTTATAACCAAGGAGGAGGTCAGCAAAACTGACTCGGGCAACCCCATAAGGATCCCAGATCTTGTTCTGTGCCTCATAGGGGTTAGTCTCTGTGTCTTTGGAAGAGATGAAAGCTTGGAGATTGAAGTATGAATCTATAAAGTCCTCTCCAAACAGGGCAGGCTTCCGGGAATACTCCTCTGACTTCCGGTCCCTGTCGTGGACTTCAACTACCATGGGGGGCCCTTCCAGGTACTCCCTCACGTCACTGGGGTGCATGGCCCCAAGGAAGATGACATTGATATCCTGAAAAAATACATGAGTCCCATGGGGCTCTCTCTTGGTCTCATGCACTGGAGTCCTGTGGAACTGGTATCTGCAGTAGACAGGGCTGCACAGCCTCTGCGGGAGAGAGGGACAGCACGTCACACTCTACGTGTATGCACAAACTCTACGAGAGAGCGACAGCATAGTCCACAGGTCATATTCCACCTGTGTGCCCATTATAGCACACTCACTGCCCAAAGTCCTGAAGCCGAGTTTCCTCCTTCATCAGACACATGCTGTGAGGTCAGCACAGGCATTCAGGCTGAGTGCATGAACAAGACATGAGCATCACAAGACACAGGCCATACACAGGCTTAAGGACAAGTGATCCCCCCCACTTCCCCAAACAGCAAGAGCCATGGAGACATAGGCGGAAAGCTTCTTTTTACATCTGCTTCTAATTCCAGTCCTAATCCTGGCACAGACCAGGAAAAGCGAAGTATATTAGCAAAGGCAGTCCTACTGCGATGTGTCCAAGTGGTGGAACAGGCTGCTCTGGTCAAGCAGATGTAGGAGTGGCTTTGGTACGGCTGAGGTTCCCTCAGTGCAAAGATGTCTGGCACTATGACCTAGAAGAACACAAAGGCTACAGCCTAAGAAAAGTATGAAGAGATGCCTGGATATTAGCAATTACTCCTTTGGTTTTTGTTTCTGCAATGTGAGAGTCGAAGCCAGGACCTTATGCATGTTAGAGTTCCACAAAGGGGGACAGACAAACAAAGCCAGAATAAGATAAAGGATGGAGGGAGTGGGCGAGCGGTCAGAGGGGAAGAAGAGTGGAGAAAGAGAGCTATGGTCAGAAGGTCTGGCAGCACGTGTGGGGAGCAACAGGAAGCAAGCCCATCCCTGCCCCAGAACTCAGTACTTGGAGACCTAGAGCCAGGGTAGAAAGAAAAGAGAAGGGGATGGTTAAAGACAGGAACCTTAGAGAGAAGTCCCAGTGAGGGCCTGACAGCTTCCTCTTTCTGTCTGAGATCCAATCCCTGGCAAGTGACTGCTCTTTTCTGCATGACACCTCAGGTTTAGTCTGCAGGAGGATGAAAAGGACTGGAAGTCTGGGACCCACGTCATGGACCACTCACATCTCATCCCCAAAGTTCCCCATGCTCTATCTAGGCTCTGACTTCCCAGGCATAAGAATGCGGAGTGCTCAGAGAAGCAGAGCACCCTGCAGAAACAACCTAACATTAAAGCATCTATTAGGGCAAGCCCTCAAACAGCAACATGCATAAGTGAATAGAAAATTCCAATCAACCATTTTTTCCTTAGTTTTGAGACAGTATCTCACTTATATTCCAGGCTGGCCCTGAAATCATGATCTTCCTGTTTCAGTCTTGAAAGTGATAATTTTTTAACAAGCATGTGCCACCAGGGCAACTTCTAGTCCACATTTTTTTAATCTTTTTGATTATGTGTATGTATGAGTGTCTGAGCAACACCATGGAGGTGAGGAGGAGGCATCAGATCCTCTGGAGATGGAATTACACCTCATGAGGATGCTGGGAACCAAACTCAACACATATACAAACACACAGACACACAAATACATTCACAGATACATATATACAAACACCAATATACAAAAACACACAAATATACACACATACACAAATACAAACACACAAATACACACATACAAATAAATATATACATACATGAACACTCACATACATTTATATACAAACACACAAATATACACACATACACAAATACAAACACATATAATAGTTTCCGAAGACAAAAAGTAGATCCTACAAACTTTGAGAAAAGTAACAATGCCTTCAAAATGCTGAAGTAATGATTTTTAACCAAGAAGTCTAAACCCAACTGTGCTAGCTAGCTGGTTTGACCTTGGTTGGTTGATTGGTTGGTTGGTTGCTTGCTTGCTTGCTTACTTGATTGGTTCGTTGATTGGTTTGATTTGTTTGGTTTCTTTTGGGTTTGGTCAATTTGGCACAACCTGGAGTCACCTAGGCAGGCAGAATATTAGTTGAGGAATTGCCTCAGTCAGATTGGCCTGTAGGAAAGACTTAGGCCATTTTTCTTGATTAGCGACTGATGCAGAAAGGCTCAACTTAAGCTTATTGTGGGTGGTGCCACCCCAGGACGGGTGGCCCTGTGCTAGACAAGAAAGCAGTCTGAGACAGCCTGCTCTACATAGAGACAGCCAGGGCTGCACAGAGAGACCCCATCTCAGAAAAGGGAGGGAGAGAGAGAGAGAGAGAAAGAGAGAGAGAGAGAGAGAGAGAGAGAGAGAGAGAGAGAGAGAGAGAAAGAGAGAGAGAATGAATGTTGAGGTAGCCATGAGGAGCAAGTCAGTAAGCAGTGTTCCTCTGTGGTTTCTGCTTTAGTTTCTTCTCCAGTTTCCTGTGAGAGCTCCTTTCCTGGCTTCCCTTGGAGGTGAACTCTAACCTGTAAGACGTAACAACCCTTTCCTTCCCAAGTTGGTTTTGCTCAATGTTTTATCGTGGCACTAGAAAGCAAACTATAATGCAAACCAAACTATTTTCCGAGTAGGAGAGCAGAAACTATAAAGAACATATAAATATTCTTTTAGCATATGAAATGTAATGGCGGGATACAGGCTAAAGGATGTGCTCAGGCAAACCAATGAGCACACACACAGGACCTGATCTCCATCTGTAGCCCACTTAGGGAGCGGTGGACAAGCTCAGATCTGGTGGCTCCAGCTCTTGGGAAACTTGTCTCTTTCATGTCTCCCTACAGAATCCCAAGTGGTAAGTGGGTGATATTTCTCACGTCAAGGGCATGAAAGATTAGAGGTGCCACACAATAGCCACCTGGGTGGGATAAGGAGGTGCTCTTAGTGGAAAAAGCAGGGTTTCATTCTTACCTCCAGATCATGAATGGATACAGGCTGGATCGGAAGACAAGAGGCACATCTGATCTTTATGGTCATGGGGTTCAGGTCTTGTTTTTGCTGTTCAGTCATGATAGGAACTTCTGTTTTTAAAGTCAAAAAGCAATCTAAAATGTTGGCCGACTTCTCACTTCCACGGCAGATGACCGTTTGCCAACCTAGAAGAAAATATATGCAGCGTTAGCCCCCATTAGCCATGGCAGTCAGGAGTAGGTTCTCATCCCAAACCTGATGATAACAAATTCCTGTCACCAGAGCTGATAATAAATTCATAACCACAGGGATGCTAGCATCTCTGGTACAAGATGATACTCTGCAGACTACCAAAGGAGAAATGCAAACACCAACACACCAGTTGGAACAAAGCTTGTAGGAGTAACCAGCCGACATCTGATTTGATATATGGCCCATTCCATGAGATGGAACCCATACCTGATGCTATTTGGGTGACCAGGAACCTGAGTTAGATAGCCCAGGAATCTAGGATAAAACCAAACACTACTATTCTGGCACTCCTGCCAGGAAAACACAGCAAACATTCTGTTGAACTAACTGGAAGCTCGGACTGCACCCCCACACCCCTGCACCTACACACTTCCACATCCCTGCACCCACACTCACACACCCACCACACAAGCACCACACACCCCCACCAAGGACACGCTGGACTTCTAATGCCCTTAAGCCAAGAGACTAAGAAAGCCCTAACAGTGTTAGGCATTGTGACTGGTCCAGAGTACCAAGGAGATTAGATTGCTTTCCAACAATTCCGGTAAGAAAGATCATGTCTAAGGTGCAGAAGACCCTTTAAGGCTACTGTACTCTGTGATTAAAGTCAATGGGAAACTACAACCTAACCCAGGCAGAATGACAAAGGGCACAGACTCTTCAGGAATGAAGGTGGATCACTCTTCCAGGAAAAGTGATCTTTTCACCTGTGAGGTGTTTGCTGAGGGTGGAGGAAATACAGAATGGGTAGTAGAAGAAGGTAGCTATAAATACCAGGTAAGGTCATGTGACCAGTTGCAGAAAAGAGGATTATAACTGATATGAGCGTTTCTGTAGTGTTTTGTTAAGAATGCATTCGTGCAGATATTTATCTCCTCAAGGGACATTGCCAACTATTCTAAATTTATAATATGTTTGCAGTTGTATGTGAAATAGTTATATCATGTCAGGCATGATTACAACCTGGTTAAATATATAATGCATTTGCAGTTGTATGTGACAATTATGTTAAGCACAAGTGTGACTTAGTTAATATATACTGTTTCATTGTACATGGGACAATCGTAAGCATGACTGTGACTCAGTTATTGCTTTTATCTGGAAATTGAGCACGGCACGAGGAGATATGATTTTGTGTCAAGCTGACAAGGAGTGGACTTGTGATGGCTATTCTTGGTTATCAAGTTGATTATATCTGGAATTAACTAAAATCCCAGTGGCTAGGCACAGCTGGGAGGGATTGTTTTTGTTTTGTTTTATCTTTTGTTGGTTGATTGGTCAGTTTGGTTTGGTTTATTATTGTTGTTTTGTTTTGTTTTGGGGGTTTTGTTTTGTTTTTTAGTTTTTAGAGACAGGGTTTCTCTGTGTAGTGCTGGTTGTCCTGGAACTCACTCTGGAGACCAGGCTGGCTTCAAACTTACTGAGATCTGCCTGCCTCTGCCTCCTAAATGCTGGGATTAAAAGAGTGTGCCACCACTACCCAGCAAGATTTTTT
This sequence comes from Rhabdomys pumilio, assembly GCA_030674055.1. Lineage (NCBI taxonomy): Eukaryota > Metazoa > Chordata > Mammalia > Rodentia > Muridae > Rhabdomys > Rhabdomys pumilio. The sequence continues at coordinate 24,289,393 of JANHMN010000008.1, forward strand.
TTTTAAATTAAATCATTTGAAGTGGGAAGACCCACTTCTAATCATTATCTTTGAACTGGGAAAATACATGAACCACACCTTCTACTGACATCCTGTATCCTATATATAAAGAACATGGAAGAAGGAATGCTCTCTCTCTGCCTGTTCTTCCCTCCATCCCGACCCCCGCCTGTGAATCAGGGTGTAGTTCGCAGCTACTGCTTCACCACCACACCTGCCTGCCACCATGCTCCCTGCCATCATGATATTAGACCAAACCTCTGAAACTGTGAGCAAGTCCCCCAATTAAATGCTTTCTTTTATAAGAGTTGCCTTGCTCATGCTTGCTCATGGTGTCTCTTCATAGCAATAGAACGGTGACTAAGACAGAAGTTGGGACCGGGGACTGGGGTACTGCTGTGGCAGGTCTGGCTATGCTGCTTGTTGGCAGAATGTGGACTTGTGAACTTTAGATTAGGAAAGCAGTTGAGGGCTTTAAGTGGGACTTAGTGGAACCTACCAATAGAAGCATGAAGACAGTGGTGCTGAGAGCAATGTAGACTATGATGTCCTGGTTCAAGGGCCTTCAGAGGGGAAGAACATTAGCAGTTGGCATAGAGATTGTTCATGTTGTACTTTGGCAAAGAATGGGGCTGGTTGTTTGTTTGTTTGTTTGTTTGTAACCTTGTCCTAAAAATCTACCTGAAGCTAAATTGAAATTTTGGATTCATGACTCTGGGAGAGGTTTCAAGACAGCCTAGTATTTGTTCACTGCGTTTTGTGATTGCTTAATGAAGATTTACAATGAAAAGAAACAAATGAGGCAAGGAGAAATACAACACAGACAATTTAAAGAGAAAAAGGAACACTAGGAAATGTTATGAAGCCAAGTCCTATGATTGACGAAGCCTGATGCTAAACAGAACCAAGGGAGTGGTAGCCTCAAGACAAACCACTCAGTGAAGCTTCTGGCTTCCCACTTGTGAAAAGGAATTAAAGAAAACTTAAGCAATGAAGGAAACCATCAACAACAGAAAGTTGATACAATTGTAACTGAAGGAGTCCGCCAGGATCCAGCCCCAGCAAGCCCCAGAACTCAGCAGCTTCAGGTGCCTGACTCTAGCTTTAGAATCAAGAGCACAGGAAAAGCATTGTACAATCTCCCTCCCCAGCTACGGAAAGTCACTGAGGTCAGGCAATGTGTCAGGGGTGTCCCAAAAGAGGTTCTTGCAGGAAGCTTGTGAGGGTGAAGCCTGGATTGTCTTAAAGACCCTAAGATGTTGGATGCCAAGTCGTAGGAGACATGCCAAGGAGAGTGAGTGTGGGATCTGCCCAAGAGAAAGAAGTGCCATCAGCATGAGGAGCTGGAGATCTGAAAGTGCTTTGACATCAGACATGGAGATGCAGAGTTTCAAGTTTGCCTGTTGGTTTTCAGAATTTCCCCGCTGTGCTCTCTCTCCTCCCTTGGATTGGTACTGTATATTCTATGCCACTGTGTTTTGGAAGTATATGAGCTGCTTTTTTGTTTTGATTTTACAGGGGATTATGGTTAAGAGATTACATGAGCCTCATAGACTTGGAACTTTGCACCTTTAAATAGTGCTGAGATTGTGATAGAGATAGAGACTTTTGAAGTTAGACTAAATGCATTCTGAATTACAATATGGCTACAAGCTTATGGGAACCAGGGAGTGAAATGTGGTTTGAATAAGAGTGGCCCCCAATGGGTGCATATATTTGAATGCTTACTCTTCAGTGTGGAGTGAAATTTGAGAAGGATTTGAAGGTGTGGCATTGTGGGAGAAAGAGCAACACTGGGGAAGGGCTTTGAGACTTTAAAAACCCAGTCTCTCTGTCTCCCCAGTTGCTCCTTCTTTTCTCTCTTGTGTCTGTCTCTGTGTCTGTAGCTCTTAGCTACTTCTCCAGCCGCCTTTCTTTGTAAGGGCTGCCTTAGTCATGGTGTCTTTTCACAGCAACAGAACAGTGACTAAGACAGAGGAACTTGGAAGCGTAGAGGGAGGGAAAAACATAATGAGGATATATGTAAGAAAAAATGTATTTTCAATAAAAGAAAAAATAAATAATTAAAAATAATACAACCAGGGAAAACCTTTAAAAAAGAATTGGAACTCTGGGCATGGTGGCAATTACTTGTCATATGAACAGTCTGGAGGATGAGGCAGGAGATGTTCACATTCCAGGCCAGCCTTGTCTACATAACAAGACCCTTGTTTCTAAAAACCAAAGGTTAGGATATAGTTGAGTGGTAGGGGACTTGCCTAGTATAACCAAACCATGGGGTCCATCCTCAGAACCGGAAAAACTGGGAAACGCTCACAGGTGGAATGTCAAATGTCAACATCTGAAACCAAGGTCTAAGCAGCTCCCAAGGAGGACTGAACTTTTTATCATTTTATCTTGCCCGTCTGAAGGCGAGGTGTGTATTTTCTGAATCACTCTGAGTATAGTAAAAAAGTATTGTTTCACAGGCACCACCCACACCGAGACAACTGGTCCAATGTGTGGCTTCTCCACAGGTAGGTGACTACGCAGCCACTGCTCTAGACCTGAGCCACCATGGTGGTATCCACCGTCCATGTGGGGCTGTCCCAACTTTAGTAGAACTTACAGGCAGTTCCTTCTCCATACTGGCCACATTTCAGGTGCTTAAGGCTGTGTGGCTGTGAACTGGCAGGCATGGAGCCTGGCCTTCACCGCAGGCAATACCAGTGGTTACACTGCAGTAGGCAGCTAAATCAAAACAAAACACCAGTGAAGGCAACTGATGTCCACGTAGGTACCTGGATCTCATGGGTATGGCATCTCTTTAACTGTGGCCATTAAACAGGTATCTACAGAGAACATAACCAACGCCTGTGGCATGCACTCTACTTCCCCTCCTGTGTTGTGTGCACGACAGAACGTAGCAGCATCCTGCTGGGTGTCAGTACCACCTGCCTCCCAGTTTCGATGACCAAAAATGCCCCTCCCCACCCTCGCCAAGTCATCCACTCCTGTGAGATCCAACTTCCCAGAAGAAAAGCTTGGTGCTACATGAAGGAAGAAGAGGTGAGCTTTTCTGAGTGCCCGCCCAAACAGATATCACTGTCACTTGATCCTGGAGACACTGCGCCAAGACTTGTCATTTTCACTTTACAGAGGAGAAACTGAGCTTCCGGTGTTTAGTGATGACCCAAGGTCTCTAACCTCTTACACTGTGGAGCCTGCAGCCTACCTCAGCTGCTCACTCACCCTAACCTTCCACACACGGCTCCTCCTTTAATGCAAGAGTTCACTCCTAAGCTCAAGATCTTCCAAAAGCCCCACTGGGATACAAGCCAACTAAATGTCTCCTATGATGGTATAGAAAACCTGAAATGGAAGACTTTTACCAAACAAAATGGTGCACATTTTGGAATGGATAATCTCAGGCTGTGATTTTATGCTGAAGGCAGCTGGCCCTGAGTCAAGGCCTTTCTAGCTGACTGCCACCCACAGTTGCTCTAAGGGTTGAACTACCACCATCCAATATCTGCCCGCCCAGTGGTCCAGCTTGTCTCCTCCCTGCCAGCCACTCAGAGTCCCTCTGTTGGCAAGGTCTTGCACTGAGCAGTTTATACACATTGTCTCCTGTGACACTTTGACTTGACAGCTGTGTAGGTTGGTGCCATCTCAGAATGGAGCCTGCAACTCTACAAAATAGCCAGTGGGGGGCGCACATGAAAGTGAAAAGCCAGAAAAGGGTTTGGAAAATGTTTGAAATTATTTTCTCTAAATAGGAAAAATAATATATTGTTTTCCCATTACTCTTTTTTAATGACATAATTTAACCTAAACCTAAAATGTTTCCTTAAATTGCATCGAAGTATTCAAATATAATAAACATCTATTCATCATTTGCCAGTAGGTAGAGGCATACTTTATAAAACATGGAAACTCTTACAAGTCAAAACCATCCAGCCCTTGCTCTACTACTGACCTGTAAGCACTGGATAAGATACTTAACATGGTTTTACTCCCTGACCAACAATAGTGGTTATTTAAAAACCCCTGCCTGCAACCTGCTTATCAAGCCAATGGGCGCAAGCCTCTCATGAGAAGTAAGACAGGACATGGCAGAATGTGTTACACCGGCCTGTATACATTGCATCCCTCTGTTGCCCTTTCTAGATGCTTCAATGAGAGCCTTCAAGGGAACAGTCACTGAAAGGCAGCACCTTATTTACCAAACAAAACTGACAGTTACGTTCTCACGGGCTTCCTTGTACTTGGGAGTCAAATCCTGATGCCACACCTGTAATGTGTGATCTTGCAAGGTTGCTAGCCTCCCTGGGTCTGCATTTCTTTCTCTGTACACTTAAGACATTCCTGGGGTGACAATGAGGATGAAATGAGGACAGAACAAGATCTCAGTCACCATGAGTGTCTCACGTGAGCATTGTAAGTACATGGTAGCTACCAGCAAGGAGCGGCATGATGGGCAGCTGGATGGAGAAGACACTCTGCTTCCAGGTGGCACCTTCCTGCTTCTGGTCCCCTTCTTCTTCTGTCTGATACTTTTTCACTTTCTTTGGACTTTTCTTCTTCACTTCTATATCTTTACCTTTAACTTTGGAACCAAATAAAATGCATGTTAAGAAGGGATTTACCATGCTTTGATATGTGCATTTATGTATGCTATCAAGAGCAGCAAGGTTCTCGAAGCTCCAAGAGACAGGGATGTTAGAAGCAATTTTATAAATAACAATTTCTTGTTTATCCTGGCTGGCTCCCAAATAAATGAAACAGACTACAGATTTATTTAATAAGTTTTATAGTACAATAACTGGGCAATTATTAGTCTATTCTAATCCTCTAAGCTATTCTGGCTACTTCCCAGCCAAAATCCCCAAGAGACTTGTATATTAATATTGATCTGGCTTTTTCTGCTCCAGGTGTTTCCCCATAGTGTCTTCCCAACCCTCGCCTTGTGGCTGACTCTGAGGCTTAAATATATTTACAAATCCCTTGGCCAAATGTGTTAGATCATTTCTTGACTAGCTCATAATCTAATCATTGTTACTCTATTCTAAGTTCTGCCATGTGGCTGGTTATCTGGTCCTCAGTTACATGTGACCATCTTCCTCTGGGTCTGGGGCCAAATCCTCTTTCCTGCATGTGACTCTGCCGAATTCTCTCTCCATACTGGAACTTCCACCTCCTTATTTCCTGCTAAACTAATAGGCCAACAGCATTTTTATTGACAGGTGATTCTTCCATACAGTACAAGAGATTCTTTATACTCTAGGGGTTATCTTTTGTACTGCTGTTTCTTCCTAACTACCTGAGAGTTAACAAGGCTTAGGTGACAAGTGATTGTCGGCTCTAAGCAGGTATATGGTGAAGGTGTCCCCAACCCTCTGAGAGTAAAGTCACCATGATAATGACACTGTACTGTGTCCAACTGCTTAAGTCACTCAGTCACAGAGCAGTGCTGAGGTTGGTCTATTGGAATGAGCTAAGTTCCAAGCCCTGCTCCACCTTCCTACATGGGGAGGGTAGTGTAGGACAGATCTTTTTAACCTGAGATACTTCATCTGTCTAATGACAGCAGGGTGTTGGGGAGAGTACAATTCTCAGCTCAGCCAGACATAAGGGTGCACACCTTTAACCCTAGCACTCGGGAAGCAGAGACAGGTAGACGCACAATGGTGAACTCAAGGCCAGCCAGGGCTAAACAATGAGACCTCACCTTAAAAAAAAAAAAAGTGCTTGCCTTTTGATCCCAGGCAACAGCATGAGCTGCTTACTTGAGGTGCATGAAGGCCAGTGGAAGTGCCTACAAAGTCCAGGGTCAGGAACACATGTGACAGAGTTGATTAGAGACAGAGGTGACATTTCAAAACAGCAGGAAAGCAGGGACTTTTGGCGAGCTGCAGAATGACCATGTTAAACAAATGAAATGGCAGGGCTATCCCAACCTTATCCTGTCTTTGAAAAGAACTCCAGAATAGACTTCAGAATCACCAAACAGACCTCCTATGCCTGCACTGGGGTCATCTAAGGAAGTGTTCTCTCAGGTGTTGGTAGAGTGTGAACTAGGAAGAGGCAGTGAAATGTGATACAAAGCAAGACACCTCAGGGGAAAACAAGGATGCCATACTCCTCTCTGGGAGGGCCTTCTGCCACTAGCATAATCAGCAGACAGGGTAAAGTAGACCCTGTTGGGACTACGGAAGCCTCTGAAGTGCTGTACAGCCTCATTGGGAACCAAGATTGTAGACCTATGTGGCTGAGCACTGGAAATGAGCCAAAGGGAGACTCTCAATACCAATCGATCGCTGGGGAGTTGATTAGAGCCCAACCTACACAAGAACCACCAAAACCAGCTGCAGGCAACTGTCTTAGCCACGAGTCCTCCAAGCAATGGGAACGCAGTGTTCACTGCCATGATGTCAGGGGCAGGAAGCCACAGGGAGATTCAAGTGTCCTCTGACAGGATGGGATGAAGGATCATCTGACAGGGCACTATGCAAACAGGATAAAGATAGTATCCTTACATATGTGGACATGAAACATGAAAGGATACTTTGTTTCTCAACGTCAGAAACGAAGTTGAGCCCAAGGAGCAAGCTGAAGGTGCAGGGAGGCATTGCGCAATCTGCACACATCGCAGGAATGGAAACCAGTACGTTATCTGAACACATGGGAACGGATGGGTCAGAGAAAGGAAACAAGAAAGGTTGCCCCTCAAACAGTAAGATGCCTCGAGCACTTCTACTGCATCTGTTATCTCTTGTTCCTCAGAAAAGGGGGAAAAGAGGAGTTGGGGAGATGGCTCTGTGAAGGGGTGAAGGACTGCCCCACATGCGTGAGGACCTGAGTCAGATCTACAGAACTCACATAAAGCCAGACACAGCAGCACATAGCTATGGTTCCTATGTTCCCAGGGTGAGGTGGCAGGGAGAGACAGGAGAATCCCCTGACACCACACAGTCTGGCATATGGAGTCACAAAGACAAAGGGCAACCCTGTCTCAGACAACGTGGAGGGCAAGGACCAACATGCAGGGTTGTCTTCTGACCTTGAGATGCACACCGTGCTATTCATGGAATCACAGGCACACACACACACACACACACACACACACACACATGTACACACACAAAAAATGTGAAAAATATTAAATCCTAACTTGTGGCCACATAGTTGTTATATTTTCTGTGAATTTTCCGTCTCTTTTAAAATAAATGGAATGGTTGGAAAAGCCTCACTAAAATGCTAAAAAAAAAAAACCACATTTTCTAGAAACAAGAACCTTCTGGAGGACTTAATAGGTTTCCAAATGTGAGTGTGGGGACCATGCCTCGGGATCTCCAAAGTAGTAGAGAGCCTTATGCTGTTATGCCTCCAGCACCCTGGCAAGAGCTGGACTCACAGTACTCTCTCTGCAGCCTCAGGGACCACCGGATGACTGGCAGCTGAGGAAGCATCTGTAGTAGCAGCAGCACCAAGGTGAAGCAGCCTGTCATGGGGAGCTTCACCTCTCACTAAATACCCATTGCTTTTTACCAGTGAGAAGATCCAGGCTAAGAATGAGAAGGTAAGATTGGCTGGTGTCTTAGATTTCTATTGCTGCAATAAAACACCACAACCAAGAGCAGCCTAGGGAGGAAAAGGGTTATTTGGCTTAGAGGTCACAGCATATCATCAGGGGAAGGCAAAGCAAGACCCCAAGCTGGCAAGAACCTGGAGGCATGAGCAGAGGCCATGCAGGACTGCTTGCTTTCCTGGCTAGCTCAGCCTGCTTTCTTATACAATGCAGGGACCACCGGCTCGGGTGTGGCACTGTGCTCAATGGGCTGGGCCCTCTCATATACATCATTAGTCAAGCTAATGCCATACAGACTTGCCTACAGGCAAGCTGATGGAGGCGTTTTCCTAGTTAAGTTGAGGTTCCTCTTCCCAGATGATTCTAGCCTGTATTGAGTTGATAACAAGAAAAGAAGGAGGAAGAAGAGGAAGAAGAGGAGAAGGAAGGAAGGAAGGAAGGAAGGAAAGAAGGAAGGAAGGAAGGAAGGAAATTTCAACTGGATAGTTTTCTGAGGTGCCAGTCCCAAATAATGACAGAGACCTTTTGTTAATTGTGGAAGCTTTAGGTCTTAGCTTACCTGCTTCCATCTAACTTAAATTAGCTCATCTATATCAATCTGTTTTCCCACATGGCTCCTTACCTCTCTTCTGTTTCAGTCTCATACATCCAACTTCCTCAGTGTCTGGCTGGCAAGTCCTCCAGTGCCTGACTTCCCCAGAGTCTTCTCTCTCCCTGAAGTCCCACCTTTCCTCTCCTGCCTCAGCTATTGGCCTCTCAGCTCTTCGTTAAACCACCCAGAAGGTGATGTCGGGAATGCTTACAAGATATAATGCAGCCATATGAAGAACAATACCAAAGTCCTGTCTGCTCTCAACTCTCTGCCTGCACAGAAATCAGCATTTAAATAATAAAAACACCATCTTTACATGGTGCATAAAAAGTGGCTTCTGATGATTCTTGTTGTTCTGAAGGCTAAGATTTCATGCTTTGTGTGAGACAGTTCTGTGATATACGATGTTGTGTCCTTCATCTCCCCAAGATGCAAGCCATCCCTTGTCTATCATGGAGAGTCTTTCCATAACCCCTAACAACCCTGAACCTACCCCCAATAGAGCACTACCATGCAGAGTTACAGCCTTTCATTGGAAAGTTTACCTTTAATGAGTAGACATTTTCATGTCTGTATATTGTGCAACTCATGGGACGAGAATCCAAAGCCACTGGTGGAATGAAAAGGAACAGAATTCTGTGGGTGATTGAATGGACAGATAGGTGGACAGATGGACAGACAGGCAACTGGACAGCTGGATGGATGAGTAGGTGGGTGGATGAATGGACAGACAAATGGGTTGGTAGACAAGTCAATGTGAACATAGCACCACATATTATCTCATTTAATCCAATATCTGCCAATCTTATTGAAGAGCCTTAAATTTAAATATTCATAACTTTTCAAGTCTAGTTATATCATCAAAGTACAAACCCCATCTTGACTCACTTTGAGACTTTTGTTTTTCTATCATGTTTGTTAAGCTGCTTAACGACGGTTTTTCAATGAGTTCCTTGATCTCCATCATGGTTGCTCCACTCAGAGAGATGGGTGTCTTTGATATGGTCCGTCTAGAAAACCATCACAGAGAAGGACAGGAAGGAGAAAGCACACAGGTGTCAGATCTCGAGAATCTACTCACTGGCCCATCCTTACTTCTTAAAGCCATATGCATAGGAATGGCCTAGGGCTTCTGTCAGATGCCAATTATGCCTCACTCAGGAGCCTGGAGCATCCTGAGACTCCTTAAATCTGCCAGTCTCTCCAGTCATCATGATACAGTGGGCCATACTTGTATAATCAAGGTTCAAATCAAATAGAAAACATGAAAGAATATATATATATATGTATATATATACATATACACACACACACACACACACACATATATTATAGTAGCTAAAACTAAGAATCATTTACGAACCCACAAGACTTACCCACAACATTTCCAGGAGTGAATATTATCTCCACTTAAGTTTATAAAAAATGATGCTTGTTAAGTAAAAAAGATAGGCCGTGATCGTGGGAGGTGGGTAACGGCACGTAAAGGTCAGATTTCTCAAATTAAAATGCAAATTCAATTAAAAACAATACGTAAAGGTCAACATTGTTAGCTAGGGATGCACACTCGGGAGGATTCGGCAGAACAGCTTGAGCTGGGCAGCCTGAGCTGAGAGGAAACCATGGCCTCTGGGCTCTCCTCAGCCCGCCCAGACCCACAGTTGTGTTTCCATTCTCCACCCCTGCTTCTCCAGAACCAACCTGGCTGGCAATCTGAATTCCGGAGCCACGACTTTCTGGAACCTCTCACCGAGGCTCCACAAGCTGAGGCTATGGGTTGCAATCCTGGCTGCCCCCAAATTCCAGCTTTCTGACTTAGTGAAACTCACTGACAGCACTCATCGCCTGTGCCTACAGTGGAGCTTGATAGTCAGCAGAGGTATATACAGCACTTCCTGCAGAGAGCGGGGGCGCCTCATGCACCCTGCAGAAAGTGGGAGCCTGGTGCACCCCAAAGCACCGCCTCCCTTTCCTTCCCTGACCTTTCCTTTTCCCTTGGTTGTCTCAGCTCCACCTTAACCAAGACCAGAAAAGAAGTGTTCAAAGACTCAGAGCAGGGCCAGGGAGGAGGAGGCCTTACTCCTCACCAGGTGAGTAGCTAGTCCTTACCTAGATGAAGGAGACTCCTCCATCTTCAGTAACTTCTCACACTCCTCGCCGTTCTTAGAAGGGGTTTCCGGCTCTGCTTGGTGAGAACCAAACGTTACAAAGAGGCTGCAAGCTTCACTCTGTGCTAGCTCACAGCAAATGCTGTCCCTGCCCACGTCAGCGATACATCTGCTGGCAAAGGCCTAACACAGCAGCGTTATTCAGAAAAGAAAAAAGGGCTTGTTCATGAATGAAAGATACACACTGAGTTTACTCTTCCAAGTATTGGGCAAATGAAGGCCAGCAGAAGCCTACTGGCCAAGGAGGAGGAGAAGGGTCTGCTATATGTGAAAGTGTCCGCCTCAGTCCTGCTTACAGATATGTTGTAGAATGTTGAAAGCACTCCGGAAGTCTCAAGTTCTCAACCATAGGGAATCGTTAGCCAAATTACAGTCCTATTAGATAAAATACTACATAACCTACATAGCCGTCACCAACAAAGTTTATACACAGCTCTTAAGGACGTAGGAGATGCTTGTGATGATATACAAACACTCTCAGAAGACAGAAACACTGTATCTTGGGTAAACCCACATGCTAAAAACAAAAACAAAATGAGTCCTAGAACAAAAACAGAGAAATCTGACGCCATAGGATAACCAAAATGTCTCCTTAACTGCATTTAATGATGACTTTCTCACTGTCCGATGCTTTTCTACAGAGCCTGGGTTTTCTTTTAAAATTAACTTCCAAAGCTCAAAAATGTTTTATCTGTGGGGTGTGTGTGTGTGTGTGTGTGTGTGTGTGTGTGTGTGTTTTAAGTTGTGAAACAAATGTCTATTAAATTCTCCACATGCTGGCTCACAGTTGCAACTCCAACATTCAGGAGGCTAAGACAGGAGGGTTAGTTCAAACTCAAGACCAGGCCAGCATGGCCAACTGGTCTTTATAGTGAGTTCTAGGCCAGCCAGGCCTGCTTAGGGAGACCCTGGTTCAAAAAGGGAAAGAGGATGAAAGAGAAGGGTGAGAGACAAGAACAGGGGAAGACAGGGCAGGGCAAGGAAGAAGAAACCAAATCAAGTGGGGGGGGACAGGAGCAAGGACCGGATGGGCACAGGACACCAGGGATGCATACTGAGCTGGTCTTCTGGCACAGAGCTGAGCTCAGGTATCCACAGCCCTCGCTCCTCACCTTGTGGAGACTTTGAATGCTTTTCTGCCTTTTCTTGGTCATTTGGTAGATTCTCCTCTTTCAACTCTTCGAGGACGGTGTTGTTTTTACCATTGTTAACTATAGACAACTTTTTCTGATTCAAAACCAAATGTCTCACTTCCTCTGGAATGAGAAAATGGATCAGTCAAATATGCCTAGTGGACGCCTGCCACACCCAGTCTTCTGACATCTCACAGGGACATAAAGCAGAAGATGAGAGGATAATCTGTGACACTGCCTCCAAGTACTAGGACAGCTGGTCACACACCTTTTAGGGCCAGGTGCTTGTACCTCACCTTGCCCTAAGCACCTGTGTGTGCCACGGCACTGGGTCTCTGCATCTCTGCAGGGAGAGTCGCCCTCTGTACATGGACATCTGATAGTGATGGGTAACTCTTCTCTAGCACAACCCTTAAAACAGTGGTTCTCAACCTGTGGCTTGCAACCCCTTTGGGGTCACATATCAGATATTTAAATTGGGATTCATAACTAGCAAAATTAGTTATGCAGTAGCAACGAAATAATTTTATGGCTGGGGGTCACCACAACCTGAGGAACTGCATTAAGGGGTCACAGCCTTAGGAAGTTTGAGAACTACTGCCCTAGAAGAACCAGGCCCACAAATACTCCTTGTTCCTAGGCAGAGAGCTGCACCGCCATGCCAGTCTCTCTCTCAGCATGGAGCCTGCCACATATGACAGTGTCAAGCATTCCATGAATACATGGAGGGAGTGAAGATGATGGAAACCTCAAGAAAGAAGAGGGGGAAAGAAAGTTAAATTTGACTCGTGGCTGAAGGGCAGATAAAATTTTTGGAGAAAGCAATAGACTGAGAGTCCCCCAAGATGCAGTCAGCTGCCAGAAGGCAGCCATGTCAGGAGCCCAGTATCCTAGCAGGTGCTTCAGCAAGATTGGAAACTGATGGAGTAGGTCCTAAAAGACCTTCAGTGAAGCACCAGGATCAATGGAGAGACGGAGCCCTGGTAGCAAGAGAGAGGAGACGGGTGGGGTGGAGGGAGAAAGTGGCTTGAGAGAAACTGAGGCAGATAGCCACAGGACAAAGCTCTAGAAACTTCAGTCAAGTGGGAAGAGCAAGCAGGTGCTGGGAGAAGAGGGTCAAGCATAAAGCACATAGGAGGAGCCACCGTAGCATCTGTGCACCACAAGAATGATGTCATCTTCATTCAGCACCAACATCCATGGGGCAGAACATGATGAGGCACAAGGGCTAGCTCTGCTACAAATATCCCATTCAGACCACTAACACATGCCTCTAGCACATGGCCTGCCAAACAAGCATCCTTCCTTCTACATACTGAGCCCTCTTGGAGCACCCAGGAAATGAAGTATCCTTAGGTATATTTAAGTGACAAAAGACAGACCCACAGAAAGGCTATCCGTAATGACCATCTCTGGACCAGATACTGTGTGATTTTAGGTTTTTCTCCCTTTTCCTAGACATTTCTAAATGGTTTTTATACAGTGAATATACACTGTTCCTTTAAACATTTAAAATAAGAGTCAGGGACACTAGGCTTGGGACAGAGCTCAAGGAAAAGCTGTTGTTGTAGCTCCCAAGGCAGATGCCATGGGCCTTCCCTGCAGGGCCCACTGAATGCCAGGACCCTTTCACCAGGCAGAGCAGAAGCCACTGCCCCAACATTTGCTCCAATGGCAGGCAGACATACACCAGAAGAAATTCAGGTCCAGGCCAGGCTCTGGAACCCACAGAGGGCATCTGCAGGTGTCTTTCCTTTGGTCTGAGTGACAGAAGTTATATATTGGTCCCATTTTCTCCCATAGAAACTCTCTGATTATTAGTTTAGATTTAAATCAGTGATTCTCAGTGAGCAGTGACTTGAACCACTAAGGACATCTTGCAATATATGAAGGAATTCTTGAGCCTAGGATGCTGCTAATTTTATACTCAGAAAATCCCACAACCAGAAAGCATTTGGCCCAAAATATCAACAATGCTCAGGTTACCAAGGAAAAACTACAAGCAAGTCAGAGATGTGAAAATGGCCCTCAGGAAGGCAACCTGGGAAGCTAACGTTTCCCCAAGGTTTCCCAGGCACAGAGAGCTGAGTGGGGTTCTGCCCCTCCCACTTCTGTACAAGGGTGGCCTCAGCTAACTGTAAGGTTGGATGACTACACTTACCCGAAAGCCAGCAGCAAAGACAGCACATACCCCACAGATTCTGTGTCTCTAAGCATCAGAGAGCTTTTCAGGATCCAGCACCCGCTCCTTAGTGACACTTCATTCTGGTTTTTAAGTTCTCTGTGAACAACACCCTCTCTCCTGTTGCTTGAGTCCTAAGAGGCCACTCTCACTGTAGTAGAGTGGCTACTAATTTCTCTTTTTTGCATATGAGACAAATATTTTAAAACACGCCCACATTCCACAGCTAGTATAAAAAGATGGGACTAGTTGGCTGTGACATCACATCGTGAGTGTCCGAATCCGTCTCTCCCTGCTGCTTCAGGGAAGGTCAGAAGAATCTGATACTTGTATACACCCACAAGTAAACGTCTCTGTTGTTAGGAATAGCCCTGTAATCCCAGCACTAGGGAGGCTGAGGCAGAAGAGTCAAAAGTTCCAGAACAGCCTGGGTAACTTAGTAAGATCTTGTCTCAAACTAAACTTGGGAGAGGGGTACAGAAAAGGCTGGTGGGAGCTCAGAAGTAAAGGTTTGTCTAGCACGTACAAGACCTTGGATTTCACTCCCAGCTCCACCACCACAACAACAAGAAGAACCCTCTGAAATGGGCTACATATGATTGTTAGCATGGTGACCTGAAAGAGGTAGGATTGTGTATGAATATGTTTGGAGGTGAGGGGCCATGCAGCAGCCTGAGGCTGAAGTTGACTGCCTTCCTCAGTCACTCACTCTCTCCCTTAGTTTTTGAAACAGACGTTCACTAAACCTGAAGCTCACCAGTTTGGCTAGACTGATAGTCTCAAGTTCCAGAGACCATTTATCTCTTCCTCCCCCAAACTGTGGTTACAGATTCGTGTCAACACCCACATCCTTTCCACATGAGTTTTGGAAGGTCAGAATTGGGTTCTCATATTTGCATTGCGGGCATTTCCAACTGAGCCATCATCCCAGAGGTATGACTTTTTAACAGTCAATGTTTCTTTTTCTAGTACTAGAGAAGAAACTCAGATATGCAACACTTGCCCATTACCACCGAGCTGTACACACAAACCAAACCTTTCTTTTGTGTGTTGGTATCTCTATTTACTTTTTTTTTTTTTTTTTTTTTTTTTGGTTTTTCGAGACAGGGTTTCTCTGTGTTCTCTGTGTAGCCCTGGCTGTCCTGGAACTCACTCTGTAGACCAGGCTGGCCTCGAATTTGGAAATCCGCCTGCCTCTGCCTCCCAAGTGCTGGGATTAAAGGCCTGAGCCACCACTGCCCGGCCTATTTACTTTTGAGCAAACATACAATATCAATTTGGGGAAACAACCCAGTAACAGTAACTCACGTCAGAGCTGCCCTGGACCAAAAGTTCACCAAAGATAAAGGAGGAGTATAGACACTGCCCAAGTGCACAAACACACTGTGACTCCCCAGGTATGCCCTGGGTAGATGTTACACCCCAACACAGAAAGTAGTGAGTACATCAGGCTAATCCCATGTTGACACAAAGGAACACTGGTTTTTACTCTGATGTTACAAATTTTAAATCCCTCATCTTAAATACTTGGGACTTGAAGATTTTTTCAGATTTTAGAATAAAATGAAGCACCTTAGAGGAAGAAGCTCAACTCTAAACAGGAGACTCCTTCAAGGTGTGTGAACACTCCATTCATCATCCTGAGGAGATGCTTTGGTGAGGGTCAAATGACCCTCTCACAGAGGTCACCAAAGACCCTTAGGAAACACAGCTACATTACATTACAATCCATAACAGTAGCAAAATTTTAGTTATAGAGTAGCAATAAAAATAATTTTATGCTTGGGCGGTTACCACAACATGAGGAACTCTAGTAGAGAGTCCCAGCGTTAGGAAGGTTGGTACTTTGATAACCTTTATCCATCACGTGAATTCAGCTATAGAGTTTTCCACTTGAGCCAACCTGTCAGCACTCAGAAAGTATCAAACTTGATACCATGACAGACTTTAGATTTCTAGTCTAGGTATGTCCAGGCTGTAGTGAAAAAACACAAGTTACCAGAATTTAAAATTTAAAATAAAAGCAAAATTACCTACTTACCAAAAGAATCTGACTCTTCTGAAAATGCCGATGTCTTTACCCGGTGGTACCTGACTCTTTTTGAGACTCTGTCCTTGGTGTCCCAGAGCCTCAGAGTGATTTTGTGGAAATTCATTTTCTTTAATAATTCCTTTGTCACATTGACATGGAAAGTTTGGCTCCATGACACCCAGATTTTGTCGTCATCTCTCCATGGCTTTACAGTCTGTGTAAAACACCATTCAGAGACTGGGAAATGAAGGACCAACCTACAGATTAGGCACTTCCCACTGGCCTAGCCCCAGCAGCAGCACAGTAGGTATGACACCCTCTCTGTCTAGCTGGCGTCTGTGTTTGCCTCTCTCCTAGCTCCCAATCACAGGAAAGTGAGTCCTGTGTACTGGACCCTGTCAAGTTACCTGTTCCCTGAAAACAGAAATCTACACAAGTGCATGCATAGCACCCTTGATGGTTACTTCCAAGCAATGACTCTGAGCCAAACTATTCCAGGAGTCTTCATGTGTGCATGCATGTTTGTATAAGCCTTGCACATGAACAGTCTCACACACACATATATATGTGCATAGTAAGAAAGAAACTTCGAGGCCTACAGTGACTGCTCAGTACTTAAAGAATTAAAGTAAAACTAAAACCATGTTTGATGAAACATTCAAGAACCTACAGACTAAAGATATCTAAAGAGGCCGCTTAATTGCATTTGTGGGACCATTCTGCTATTCTCCTTCTTGTTCCTCAGTTCTGAGGTAGCCCCACTTTCCCACATACCTAGAAAACTCCATGCTGAGCCTGCTGCAGGTCAGTGGGACACACTCTGCATCCTGAGTGTGACACTCCATGCAAAGACACACACACACACACACACACACACACACACACACACACACACACA
>JANHMN010000008.1:24310366-24343069 GCA_030674055.1 Rhabdomys pumilio
AGAGAGAGAGAGAGAGAGAGAGAGAGAGAGAGAGAGAGAGAGAGAGAAACAGGGACACAGAGCAAGAGACAAACAGAGAAACAGAGACAGAGAGAGACAGAGAAAGAGAGGAGAAACAGAGTCAGAGACAAAGAGAGACAGAGAGATGGAGAAAGAATCTTTTGAAGAATAGAAAGAAAATTTCTGGAGGACTGGAGTGGAACTCAGCGGTGAAACACTTGTTTAATTGCAGCACCTTAAGGAGTCAAAAAATTTTTTTCAAGACAGGGTTTCTGTATGTAACAGCCCTAGCTGTCCTGAAACTAACTCACTTTGTAGACCAGGCTGGCCTCCAACACACAGAGATCCGCCTGCCTCTGCCTCCTGAGTGCTGGGATTGAAGGTGTGTCCCACCACACCTGGCCCACAAAGCCGTGCGTGCTCATTTAGGCTACAGTTCCAGAGGAGGTGATTCACCATGAAGTCAGGATCAATCACAGGAGCCGCCAAAGCACTTCCTGTCTGCAACTCCCACAGTTTGTCTGCTCACCTCAACCTACTCTAGACACTCCTCACCCACATACCCGGCTGCTGGTTTCCAGGATCCGACAGCCCATCAGGTTGGCAATCAAGATAAACTATCATAGGTTAGGTTTGCTCTCTGTGTGCACTGGCCTGTCCATGGTAAGCCAGTGTCTGGAGTAGTAAGTACAGCTAGCAAGAAATAAAACTAAAGGCTTGGAGCAGAGGAAGGAAGACCACTTGTCCAGAGCCCAGCCTAGACGGGCAACCTGATGAAGAAACTATGGCTCCGGCTTGTAACCAGTGAGGGTGGAGCTCCTTTTGTGTCTGACGCACTAGTAAATTGATATATTTTTTTTAATTTTTATTATTATTGTTGTTGTTGTTGTTTGTTTGTTTGTTTGTTTGTTTGTTTTTTCGAGACAGGGTTTCTCTGTGTATCTCTGGCTGTCCTGGAACTCACTCTGTAGACCAGGCTGGCCTCGAACTCAGAAATCCACCTGCCTCTGCCTCCCAAGTGCTGGGATTAAAGGCATGCGCCACCACTGCCCGGCCAATTGGTATACTTCTTGACTCAAGAGATTTGGGCCAATGAGTCTAGGATGTATTTTAAGTAAGGCATTGGGTAATAGTTTATGAGAGCCAAGTCTTAACTTTTGCAGGGTTTGTTGAGCTGCGGTAGGAAAGGGGAGAGGAGAGGGGAAGGGGAAGAAGAGGGGAGAAGAGAGTAGGTGAGGGGAGAGGGAGAGAAGGGAAGGGGAAGAGAGGAGAGGAAAGGAAGGGAGGGGTGTGACCTGCTTCTTGTGGCCTCTGAGTGGGCTAAGTGAAAGTCCCACAATCACTTCCATGCCAAGCCAATAGCTGGACCCAAATTTGCTGTTCTTTTTCTGATCTCTGCCTTGGTTAGTGCCAACTACTCTAGCATGGTGGAAGGAAAGAGGCACGGATTGCCCTCAGCTTCAGAGGAAGCCAGTCATGTCCCACCTTGCTCAGAGGCAAAGTTCTTCCTTAGCACCTACCTATCACTGTGGGGAAGGCCAATGAGATCACAAATCTGCAGGGGACAATCTGGGGCACATCGGTGCGAGAGGTGCTGGCAGGCCCCTCTGAGGAATGCAGGCTGCTGCTGAACTGGTCCTCAGAGTCCCACTCATGGGCTGGGGTCCTGGACTTCAGGTAGTCCTCCATGTCACATTCGCTCCCTGAATGGCAAGCACTGGCCACGGAGAGGGGCCCCGTGCTTGCTCTTTCCTCTTCCTCCCAGTCCCAGGCCTGCAGGGACATGTTGCACAGAACTAGAATGGTCCTGGAGGGAAACAGCAAAGATCCCAGGAGTAAATCTGCCCAGTGCAGGAAGGCCACCCTCCCAGTCCCTTCTCTGTTTTGTCTCTAATGTCCTAGGCTTTGGTAGAGGCCCGCTCCACAGTGAGTACTTCACAGATGGAGAGAAGGACCCACCAGAGAATTGCAGGGAGCAGAGAACGATCAGTGATGTTTCTCCAACCTGAGCTCAGCTACTCCTGTCTCTGAAATCAGGAGTTCATCAGGGGGTGCTCTTGACATAAGGATCCAGGTGAGCCTAGGTCACCACTAACCCAGGAGGCACCCGAAGACGGGAGATCTGACTCCTTTCAAGAGCATAGTTGTCCCAGACGTGGCAACCGCACAGAACTGGCAGCTCCCACTTGCAGAAGGGGAAAGTGAGCCGGCACAGTATATACCGAACTCTGGGAAGCTGACCTAAAGCGAGATAAAGAGTTCTGGCTTGGACATCACTCAGGTTTCAAGACACAGAACTCTAGCTGCCAGGAAGTTGGTGCCTGGGGGACCTGGGGCATCTGGTGGGAAACAGAGGCAGACCCCAAGGCTCGAGGGTTACCTGTGAGTAGGCACACCTGTTGGCTCCTGCACCTGCTACACAGCTCAGCCACTCGGATCAGGGAAGTTAGGCGCAGGCGCTAAGTCCCAAAGAGACTTTGTTAGGCGGTTGCCAGGAGACCTCAGTCCACGGCTGGGGGGCGGGGCTTCCTTCCTCCAGCTGAGTTCAGCTCCTGGCTGTAGGCTCTGGTGGGAACCTGCTTCTTCTACGTATTCGGGGTGGGGGGGGGACGGGTGGGGGGGGAGTATGAACTTTTCCACAAGGAGCTCACTGCGGGGTGAGGGAGGGGCGAGCGGGAGAGAATGGGCTTCTCACAATGGCTTCTGCTCTGCCTTGGTGCACCAGACCTGTCAAAAAGGTGGAAGGCAGATTCAGATAGCTACCCAATATTTTAAAAATTCTCACTCTGAGCTGGATACCTGCCAGATCCTCTCTATGTCCTTCCTCATCGACTCGCACCTCCCACGCTTAAAGCTAAAGGAAGTGATGGTCTCTACATACTCAGACCTCAAATATCATGAGAATTCTGTTCCCCCGAAATAAGGCTACAGACTTAAAAGGGTGAAGCAGCCATTCAGCAAGTATGTTGCAGCACTGGACTGAAATCTAGACTCCTGGTCACCTATGCCTGCACTCCACAGCAAAGCCCACCCACACTGAAGCACCCTAGCTAAGCGCCCCTGACCCAGAAGGCCACTGCACACTGCCTGAGTCAGAGAGGAACAACCCACAATGAACTAGCCAACGAGACAGGGATGGACTTCAAGAGGTAATGAAAACCAGACAGGGTTGTGAACGCAGGAAATAGCCTATGCAGAAGAAATGGTATATACAAGGCCTAGAGGGTAAGGGCTCGTGACAAGTTCATAGAAAACTAACAAACGGCAAGATAGCTTTTGGTACACAGCCCCAAAAGACCGAGGGGTGTGGGGTGTGGGAGGGGTGGGAGTGGGGGGGATGTGGAGGGTTGGTGGAATGGTTGGTAGGTTTTCTAGTGAGGGAGTGTTCCATCAGCCAGTTTAGTAAAGAAAAGGGGACACAAGGCTTAACATACATTTGGCTGCTGAGAAAAGTAAAGTTGAAGTTTGAACTATGACCTACTTTTAGCCTCGGCAGAGCTTCAGCAGAGCTGGGACCAAGTCCCAAGCTTCCCAGCACATACTTTTCTAGGTCATCAGATGAGACAGAACATTCCAGAATACTGCATAGTAAACGGAACCCCCCAGTTAAATCAAGATATAACCGGAACCTCAAGAAAAACTGTATGGGGTCGACACTGAATGGCAGCAAGTTCCTTTAAGGAAGGCTGTTCACCTCTCCCCATGCCAGCATCCTGGTGAGTGCAATACATACATGGGGGGGAGGGTCCACAGGGCTGAAGACACAGCAGCTCCTACAGCCAGCAGGCAGCAGGAGCAGGTCAGCAGCTCCATCCCTCAGCAGCGGACACTGGATTCCTGTCCCTTGGGTTCCTTGACTCCTTTCCCTCAGAAGGGTCCTTTCATATTAAATTTAAACCACAATTTTTATTAAGTACACAAACAGATTCGTGATGCTACGCGTGTGGAGACCTGGATGGCTCATGTTTCCGAGACCTCACATAATAATGAGCCAATTGGTAAATTCAACTCTGTGTCAAGAATAAACATCCTTATCCTTTCTTTTCATCTCAAGATACTCGTGAATAGCAACTTCTTCCTTAGCTAAACAGCAGAGGTCCTGAAGAACACCAGGAACAAGCCTTACTGCGCGTCAAGATTGCACTGCCCACAACGAAACCTACATGAAGTCTGGCTTTACTCCTTCACATCATCAGATACCAGCTTCAGCAAGGTGGAGGCACCTCAGCAGTGAGGCACAGTCGAATTGAACAGGTCCTTCCCAGGAACAGAGAGAGAGAGAGAGAGAGAGAGAGAGATCCATGATCATGGTGATCTGGCAACAGAGTTCAAAATGTCTTTGATTATATTACCTAAGGACAGCAGCCATACTCCCCAGGCTCAAGGTGAGAGGCCAAAGGGCCAAAGCCCATCCTAAATACGTATCAATGTTAAACAGAATGCATCAAAAATAAGATTTTGCTGGCCCTGTAGGCACAGGCCTGTCATCCTATGTTATTCAAGAGACCAAGGCACGAAAATCCCAAGTTCAGGACTATCTTGGACAACAACATGAGTTCAAGACCACTCTGGGCAGCTTAGGGAGACCCTGTCTCAAAATAAAACATCAAAAGAAGATGTGGCTCCCTGGTAAAGAAGCTGGTTAGCAGTGTCAGGCCCTAGGTTAAACTCCCAGCATAACAGACATACTAACAGTAACACCACCACCATCCTGAGGTTCCGTTCCAGGCCTTCAGGGATAACGCTCCAGGAACAAGCTTAGGGGCCAGTGGCATTGTGTTTTCTGAGGATATAGCACCTCTCAGACATCCTCTCATGTTCTTGCTTTGTGTGGTCAGTACTCCTCCCACCCAGTGGTTCAGCCAATAAAGTTCATAGATGTAATACCATGTGACTTCTGACATCAGCTCCTACAATCCCCGTTGCTGTCTTGTTTGGAGCCTCATTTTCAAATATAGCCTCTATGTCGTCTACAAGTACAGATGATGGCTACGCAAGGATCATGTGGCGCTCTAGCCAATGTCCATCTCCAGGCTATAAGCACACTGGCTGAAACACACAGGCTAGGGCAGAAACAGTCTCCATCAACCCCTCTTTACATCAGGTTCCTGAGAAATTGCTGTCCTCTTAACTTACAAATCACAAGCTTTGTCCTTGCAAAGTGTCAGATGTGCTGTGAACCCCACCACAAGGCAGTTCAAGCAGCAACCCCAAATCCTTTCATGTCCCAATACATGAAAAGCCCAGAATTCTAGAATAAATACATCACAAATACACTGTAGGCTAGATGGTTGCAGGATCTTGGGTGACCTTAGCTACTTAATGTATTTCTAGACTTCGTAATGACACTTTGAACAGTGCACTGCTGGAAACAGCTCAAACAATCCTGAAGTGACTTCAAAAGTAACTTCTTTGCCAGGACTTTAACTTTTCTCCCACAGACATCCCAGCATGTACAAAGGAACCCACAAACCTTCTGAGTTTACATGCTTTGAACTGCCAACAAAAGCCTTCTGGATCCAAGTGGGATTGTTTCAGGGGTGCCTAGTAACACAGCCCACAGATAGACAGGCCTAACAGCACGCCATTATAAACCCTTCCCCACTAAGCTGCAGGAGACTAGGGAACAGCCCATGGGAAGATACTGAAAAGCTTTGTTTTCAATACTGTCTGGCCCAGGAAAGCTACGGTCTGAAGGAGTTCTTCAGCAAAGCAGTTATCAGCATGGGACTGGGAAGGGTGTTTGTGGCATCTTGGCTGAGCCTTGAAAACTGACATGAGATAAAAACCAGGCTCATCTGCAAAGACAGGACTCTATCACAGCCCAGATATTTGCCTTAAATGGCTACATTAAGCTCCAGGCCAGGACTTCATGGTCCAGCAGGAAATACGTTCCACTACCAACCCCTGGAACCTTAGGAGCTCCAATATCACTGGACTTCAAAACATTCAAATCCACTGATGTCTGCCAGAAGCAGTTTTCCCTCCTGGTGCTGTGAATTCATATTCACAAATATGAATTGGTGCAAAGCAAAGCAAGCAAGTCCCTACTTTGTGATGCTTGTTGGAGCAGCAGGTCTCCAGCCTAGTGTGGCTCAGGCCATGTATGAAGCTCATATATGGCGTAGTTGTAAGGGTTGCTTTAAAACTCACACACCAATAAAAGACATATATTATTTGTGATTAACAACAACGAGAGCAGATGCAGAGCGACATGCCGCAATGCCATTTGCTGTGACAACCCTGGGGAAGGAGCTAAAATAGGAGCCATCGGTCTGTGTCTTCTGGTGTGTGAAATACTATTCCAGGTGAGCAGATCAGGCAGTGCTCCTCTCACGTGCTCTGGCGTTTCTTAATCTGCCAGGGCTGATGGGATCCATAGTAGGTGAGGTAAAGGAGTTATGGATATGCAAACAGACACCAAGGCCTGAGGAGGAAGCACTGACGGGACAGTCGGTACTGATGAAGGGACAGTCGGTACTGATGAAGGGACAGTCGGTACTGATGAAGGGACAGTCAGTACTGATGTGCCATCCCTGGGGTCAAGATGATGACTTTGTCTTTCACTCTTAGTGAGTTCTGAGCAGAGGAGGAAGGTCATGGTATAACTTAAGATTTAACAGCATCCCTCAATATATAATTCAAGCCTGTGGAGCAGGTGAAGCAATCACACAGGAGAGAGAGATGCTAGGAGCTTGGCTTGGAGTGACCACAGTACACTGGGAAGAAGGCAGATTCAGGACAAGTTTCAAAGGCGGGTCCATGGAACAGCCTTATAGTAAGATCTACGGCATGTCTCAGGGGAACCTTGTTATAATTCAGAGCTGCAATGTCTTCCAAAGGTATGTATGTGAAAACCTTGGTCCCTCGGATGCTGCTATTGAGAGGTGGAAAAAGTTCAAGAGATGAGACTTAGTAGTCTGCCACTTGGGTTGTGCCCATAAGGACAACAGTGAACTCCTAGTCCCATCTTCTTCCTCTTTCTCTTTCTTAGACTTTCATTGCTATAAGAGACACCGTGACCATGGCAACTCTTATAAAGGAAAATATCTAATGTAGGCTGGCTTACAATTTTAGAGATTTAGTCCATTATCATCATGGCAAGAAGCATGGCAGTGTGCTGGCAGACATGGGGCTGGAGAAGGAGCTAAGAGTTCTACATCTTAATCTGAAGGCAGCAGAAAAAGACTGTGAGCCGCACTGGGTACAGCTTAAGGGCACAAGGCCATACCTATTCCAAGAGCACACTTCCTAATAGTGCCACTCCCTATGGGCTTATAGGGGCCATTTTATTCACACCACCTATGACGTGCATGGCATTTTAACCACCATATATGCATGTGTGTCACCAAAAGCCCCAAAGCAAACTGTGAGCCAAAATAAATCTCTCCTGGGGTACCTGTTATGGTGATGGTACCAGCTGACTGGCACAGGTCAGAAGAAAGAGGCTGGCACCAAGCACTGCAGTAGAGAAAGTGCAGGCTGAGCCTCTCCAGATCACTCAACACACTGGAAAACACATGGAGTGCACTGTCAGTGTCAGTGAAAACGGAGGCCTCTTTGGGGAAGGCCATTCTTCAAGATATCAAACTACCACAGGATGCATCTGTCCTAGGCTGCTTCCTATTGCCGTGATACCAAAAGCAACGTGGGGAGAAACGGGTTTCTGCCTCACAGACCACACTGCAGTACTGAGGGAGGCCAAGGCAGGAACTGAAGTAGAGACTACGGAGAAATCATGTTCACTGGCTTGTTCTACAGGGTTTGCTCAGTCTGCTTTCTTATATAATAAAGAATTATCTGCCCCGGGGTGACCCCACAAACAGTGGGAAGGGCTCTCGTCCCATATCAATCATTAATCAAGGAAAATGCCCCCACAGACATGTCCACAGTCCCGTCTGATGGAGACAATTCATCAGCTGACATTCCCTCTTCCTGGGTGATTCCAGCTTTACCACGTTGCCAAAATCTAGCCAGCACAGCAGCTGACCCACTCTTAAGTATACCTAAAGGGAGGGAATTACAGGAACTCAAACAAACAGACAACAATCTGGAGCAGATTCACTCACAACAGTCAAACCCAACACCCATTGGTTGATGGATAAATAATGCAAAACGTGGTCTGTCCGTGCAATAGGGCGCCCCTCAGAACTAAAACAGCACGCCAGTGTATGTTACAATACCTTTCCTTAGAAAGTCAGTACACAACTGTGTAACCACTGCAGCTTACAGGAGACGGAGACGGATGTTTGTCTGTTTGTTGGGTTCTTTTGCTTGTTTGTTGTTTATTTTTAATTTCTATTAAATTCTATTAAATTTCTATTTTTTTCTCTTCTTTTATGGGAAGGTTGCAAGGGCGGAGGATGGATATGAAGACGGGGAGAAGAGTGGGATTGGGGTGCATGATGTAAAATTCACGAAGACTCAATTAAAAAACTTAATTTTTAAAAAAGAGAGAAAGCCTAAGGCATCGCTTAAGTAGCTCACTTGAACTTTGCCAAATAAGTGAGTATTGAATGTGCTGCCTTTAGGTTTCCATCAGTGCAGCAGAGGCCATGATGTTAGGTAGTGTGAGCATGCCAGTCCTCACCTGCGCAGAGTTACAACCTAGAGCTCATGAATAGCTTAGCTAGAAATGTCTTTGGTGTCAAAAGTACTTTGTCTCAAAAAGTAACATAAATCTTATATTCTATTCAATATTATCTGCACCTGTTTTAATATAGGGTGCTTTACATTACCTTCATTTTTCTCCCTCCCCCCCAAAAACTCAAGAAAAGGTGATCTAGAAATACAAAAAGAAAAAGAAAAATGCAAGCAAACACACACACAAAATTACACAGAAGGCTACCTTAAATCCACCCCCCTTTTCAATCTTATGTGTATAGGTGTTTTGCTTCTATTTGTGTGTCGTGTGCATGCAGTGCTCACGGAGGTCAGATGAGGGCACTGGATTCTCTGGGACTGAAGTTACAGATGGTTGTGAGCCATCTTGTGGGAAGAAGACTTGAACCCAGGTCTGCTGGAAGAGCAGTCAGTGCTCTTAACCACTGAGCCATCTCTGCAGCCCCAGAAGGTCACCTTCTGTATGATTCCAGGTATATGAACATCTGGAACAGGCAGACTTTGGATTCAGAAAGTAACAGTAGCAGAAGGATGAGTGAGAGACAGAGCAGTATTGGGTGCACACGGCGGGGGGCGGGGTGGGGACGGCTGGAAATGATGGAAATGTGGAAGTTCTCGGTTGTAGCTGTGGTTAGACAGCTGTGACATACTCAACACTGCTGATCTGGACATCTTACAGTGCAGTCTCCCAGTTAAGCAAAAGAGCTGGTGTGCCGACAGCAAAAGCTTCACCCTCACCAGAGACAGCAACCAGATGTGTTGTGGCTGCCGTTCTTCACGTGCTTCTCTGTAGGAAGCGTCCAGTAATGTTCTGTGCAGTATTGTCATTGTCACATAGGTGTTAACATTCATTGAAACTGCTGCAGAGCGTTTCCGCATTCGTCTTTGTTCGGTGATCTGTCCTAGCTGGGGCCCTGCTGAATATCAGCTTCCAGCCACTATAATCAATAATGTGGTAAATGAACATGCCGTACACGTGGTTTTCTAAAGTCGAAGCCAAGATATGGAATTGTAAGTTATCCCACTAAATTACCATTGCATATGTATATGTATATGTATATAATATATAGACATATTATATATATTATATATAATAATATATATATAATTATATATATATATTATATATATTATATATATAATTATATATTATATATATATGTCTATATATTATATACATATACATATATATATATATATACATATATATATATATACATATATATCCAAAATGCTTGGAGAGGTGTGTGTGTGTGTGTGTGTGTGTGTGTGTGTGTGTGTGTATGCATGCTTGGGATGTCTGACTCCTTCCCAGAATGTGTGGGATAAAGGACAAAGTGCTGGTCTGGGATGCTATAATGGAAGAAACAAAATGATAATGCTTTTCAACCGGGATTTAACATTTAAAATCAGAGGTGTACACAAAACAAGATCTGCCTATCTAATAGTCAAGAGCCGCTGAGTTTCCCCTTTGCTCCAATATGGCTGGGTAAGGTTCCCAGGGCAGGCAACAGGTAGAGTCAACACCATATCTCTGTGAAAGAGAAGCAAAAGCCAGTTAGCTCTCAAGAGCAAGCATGTCTCTGCCCAACATCTTCTAAAATCAAGTTCTGGGGCACCAGAGAAAATAGTGGCCAAACAATCCTGTTTACCTCATCCCTTCCGACTCAGGCCAAGTCGCCACTTGGAGCCCAAAGGTGGCAAGTGGTAGGCAACCACTTTTCTCTCACCAACACTCCAACTTCCGTCCTCTTCCAAGTTTGTTTCCTCCTCGGTTCTAGTTAGGTAGGAGGAGGGAAAACTTAGGAAGCAGTCTGGAGAGGAGGCCTCTTAACTGGGGCAGAGGACATTAGGCAGGTTGCCGGGCGTGCTAGGAATTGCAGAATACAGCTGGCGCTCCAGCCTCTAGTGACAATAGCGGAAAGGCCTGGAGAGGGCAAAAGAACTGAGCCAGGGACTCAGTGGTTACAGTGGTGGGAATGGGGTGGGGATGGGGAGCGATGAGGAGCGCAGGTCAAGGCTATTGCGAGAGCGCGCAGCTCCAGCGCCTCCCTCCGGGACAAACACAGATGTCCTGCACGGCCCACGCAGCTGCCTGGACACGGTGCCGCGCTTCTCTAGCCTGGCGGTGACCGCCCGGCCCCTCCCTCCGCGGACGCGGGCAGCTGTCTGAAGGCGCCGTTTGGCCGAGAGGAGCAGCCAGGGTCTGGGCATGGAGAGCTCGGCGGGCGACCCATACCGACGGCCTGCGCGGCGCACTCAGTGGCTGCTGAGCGCTTTGGCTCACCACTACGGGCTGGACCGCGGCGTGGAGAACGAGATCGTGGTGCTGGCTACCGGTCTGGACCAGTATCTGCAGGAGGTCTTCCACCACTTGGACTGCCGTGGAGCCGGCCGCCTGCCGCGCGCCGACTTCCGTGCGCTCTGCGCGGTACTGGGGCTGAACGCTGATGGGGAGGCGACCGCGGACGATGCGAACTCCGCGGAGGCGGCCGCCGAGAAGCCGGTTGCTGGGATGATCCCTGGCGGGGACCCGGACGTCAGGGAAGAGGCGCTCCTGGCTCTGCGCGCCGACCCCCCTGAGCTCACCTTCCGCCAGTTTCACGCGCGCCTCTGCGGCTACTTCAGTAGCCGAGCGGGGCCACGGCTACCCCGCGGAGCTCTCAGCGAGCACATCGAGACCCAGATCCGCCTCCGCCGCCCGCGCCGCCGCCGCCCGCCTGGCTCACCGAGCCTGCACGGTAGCGCCTATGGCGAGCGCGTGGCACATCTAGAGGAGGAAAACAGTAGCCTAAGGGAGCTGGTGGAGGACCTACGAGCTGCTCTGCAGAGCAGTGACGCGCGCTGCCTGGCCCTTCAGGTGCGCGGGACGCCGGGGGTGGAGACATAGGCACCCCTCCTCAGCAGGCCCTCTCCGTTCCCCACTCCACCCCCTTCATTCCAGCTTCTACCCCAATGTATTATCCCTTAAGACTCCAGCTTCTTACCCCAGTCCCGGCCTCCTAGATGCCGGCAGAGTACAATTGGGTGTCAAAGGGGCCTCCGTGGTTCATTCGTGTGCCGGGGGAGCGTAAGATGGGGCAGAGGGAACCCTCGAAGTGCGCAGAGTCGTGTGTGGGATGCCTGAGACTGGCTAAAAGAGTCTTTCCATCTTTCACGCTCAAGTGTCTACTGTGCACATTGTGCCAGCTTCCTTTATGCTTTGGAACTCTGTCTGCAGTAAACAAAACAGATCACCTCCGTTTCCAAGGACAGTCCAGAGCACAGATTTCAGGAAACTTCAGTCTGCTCTTTAATCTGTGCCTTGAGTCCAGTGAATTAGGAGCAGCATGCATTGGATGCAGGAATTAAGCCTAGAAGTCACGACTTTGGGAAATTACTGTCACCATGTGGACTTCCTGTCCCAGCTGCGTTCGTTAGGGGTGGAGGTGAGAGGGGCGGGTCTTGCATACACGTGCATTAGCCGCTTGTGCCCGTTGGTTTATACACACACACACACACACACACACACACACACCCGTAAGCTCCTGCAATTGTCACTCACTGTGGCTTCCCGCGGGCAGGTCGGCCTCTGGAAAAGCCAGTCGGACATCCCGGAAGCGGCGGCGCACGAGCTGCAGCGAGCGCAGGGCGCGTTGGCAGAGGCGGAGGCGCGCGCCCGGCGGCTGCAGCGTGGACAGGTGGAGGTGCGGCTGCGCACCGAGGAGGCCAGGCAGGCGGTGCGGCGTAGCTTGCACCGAGTGCGGGAGCTGGAGGCGCTGGCGCGACGCGTCCCACGCTTGCAGCGCCAGGTGCAGCGACTGGAGGCAGAGCTTAGACGGTACAGGTGAGCAGAACAGCCCACTGACGGGGAGCAGATGGGGCAGGATCCTGTTTCCCAGACCTAGGCGAGCACCCACGCTGTGCGCTCTAGTGTTCATTCCTGTCTTCAGCTATTCGCACATAGGATTCTTCCCTTACTTAAGTCATTGTGGACTCCACTACCATCCATCTGTTCATCCATCTCTCCACCCTCCTGTTCATCCATGAGATCTTTTTGTTACTCTTGGATTGCAATCAAATATACCCATTTTGGGCTCATCAGTTTGATCCTGATTGTGACTTAGTACACACTGTGTACGGGCGGGCCCCAAACAAAAGCCACTTTATGGGTTTTAGTTAAGCCTTAGGACAGGCCAGAGAAGAGGGCCCTGTTATGATCCCATTCTTCAGATGAGGAAACAGATTTAGAGTGACCTTTTGTGCTAGCTGGACAGGGGCAGGAAGCTAGACTCGGGACCAGGCTCCAATTCTAGCAAGGCTGCTGACAGATGTGTAAGTTTGGAAAGTCACCAGCTGTTCTCGAGCCTGTTGCTCCTGGGTGGAGCACACTGGAGTCTTTGCAGAGCAGAACAGTTGTGAGACTCTGCCTGACTGTGCCCGGTGCTCATTTTTTCACGTGGCAGAGCAGGCCTACCTCCCTGACCTGCCCAGCAGCTTCTGGGCCACTGTCTACCTGGCAAGGTATGTGACTGTGAAGAGAACAGACCAAAATCCCTGTCCTGGGCTGCAATCAAGAGCATGAGACCTCCACAGGAACAGATGTGAGGCAGGACAAATGCTAGAGCCGGGGGAGGTGTGTTCCTGCTGCAGGTTAGCCTGTCCCCTGCCCCAGAAGTAGGAGCTAAAGCTGAGAAAATAGGAACAATATGGGCAAAGCCTTCAGGGCCACCATAGCACATTCCAGAAACTAAACAGAAGTCAGCATGGCTGGAGAAGTACAGCTGGAGGAGAGAGAGAAAGGGCCAGCCAGACATCTAAAGCCTGGAAGGTAGCATAGCCTTTATCGAATCCTTAAAGAACATGAAACCGTGGAAATGTTTCGAGACAGATGATCTAAACAGATTGCATTTCAGAAAGAAAAAAAAAGCAAACAAATAAAACCTACCCCATTCCTGCTGTGATGGGGCAGGAGGAGGGTCAAAGACAGGAGACAGTTTAGAGGAGCCAGTGAGGACAGGTCTCCCATGACAGAGGGTGATCTGACCAAGGCCGGGCGGGGAGGACAGCCCAAAGGGGTGGCTTTGAACTTATGTCCTCAGAGGAGGGGCCTCATCCTTGGCTTCTGAGGCACTCAGCTGGGAGAGGCTGACCCTGGCCAGCCTCCTGCAGCTCCAAATGTTTGTATAGTTGCTTCCTGTTTGCATAGCTGATGGGCTACAGATCAGAGCTGGCTGACATAAAGTCCATGTCCATGAGGAGAAACAAATGGCCTCCTTCATTTTGTCTTAAAGTCACACTTACTTATTTATGCGTTAAAACAACTACAGCATAGGAGAGAACTTTGTAGCGGAGAATGTAGATTTCTATTCATCGCAGCACTGGGTCCTCGAAACTGTTGTACAAGGAGGAGGTCTCCGTCCCCATTTTACAGATACCGCTTTAAACATGCCTGAGATTATGCAGCCAGAAAGCAGAAGAGTATGGTCGGTCTGCCTGCCCCACAGCCAGTGTTCTCCCTTCTGCTCTACATGTTTGTCGCTGCTGCTGTTCCATTGATTACAGAATGGCTACAGTGCCTACGGGTCTTGCATCTACCATTCAGGCACAAGAAGGATAAACTCTTAGTCTTAGTTAGGGTTTACATTGCTGTGAAGAGACACTATGACCAAGGAAACTCTTAAAAAGGACAACATTTAATTGGGGCTGGCTTACAGGTTCAGAGGTTCATCCATTATCATCAAGGTGGGAACATGGCAGCGTCCAGGCAGGCATGGCACAGGAGGAACTGAGAGGTCTACATCTTCATCTGAAGGCTGCTAGGAGCAGACTGTCCTCAGTCAGCTAGGAGGAGGGTCTCAAAACTCACCCTCACAGTGACACACCTCCTCCAATAAAGCCATGCCTCCTCATAGTGCCACTCCCTGGGCCAAGCATATTCAAACCACCACACTCTCCCAGGGAGCCGATGCCTTTGTATTCAGAACTTGAATTTGGATCTCACTGCGAGACTACTATGTCATTTACTGCTGCCACCCACAATGGTGACTGATGGTACTGATGAGCCCTAGATGCAATCAGAGCTCCATTCTTTTTTTTAAACGGTGTGTTTTATTTTCATTTATATGAGTGCACTAACAGCCGTCTTCAGACACACACGAGAGAGGGCATCAGATCCCATTACAGATGGTTGTGAGCCACCATGTGGTTGCTGGGAATTGAACTCAGGATCTCTGGAAGAATAGTCAGTGCTTTTAACCGTTGAGCCATCTCTCCAGCCCCAGAGCTCCATTCTTTAGGAAGAGGAAATAGCAGCTGTAGAGAACTCAGATGAAACACCAAGTGTCTGGAAAGAATAGGAAAGGCCAGGCAATCTAGAGTCTGGAACAACAGAACGGAGTACCAGAGGGCAAATGCCTCCATGTGAAGGCCACACTATGAGCAGGTGAATGAATGGCTCAGGAGACTGCTCATCTCCTGAGGCCAAAGCTAGCGGGCTATGGGTGCTAAGCACCCTTTCCATGTCAGTGCATAGGAGCTCGAAGCCAACCTGAAGATCATTCTCATTGTATCACAGACAAGAAAACCAGGCCAGTGATGTGCTAGCAGACCCAGTAAGTAACAGGCAGGATGAAAACCCTGCATAGCCCGATACCACTTAGTTGTCTCTGAGGAGATGCACTCGGGTTTCCCACTGTTCTCATCCCCACCAAACACCCACAGGGTGTTCTACAAGCAGGAGGGCGTGTCACTCAGGCTCTGTGTGGAAAGCTTTGCTTTGAATCGTGGTTTCAACTGTTTCTGTCATAGTCCTTGGGTCGGATGATTCTAGGCAACAGCAACATAAAGCATACTCACCTCATGATCGCCAAAGAGCACAGAGAAAGAGTATGAAGGGCCCAGGGTCAGCTATAGCTCACAGGGACATGTCCTAGTGTCCTTTGAACTCAAACCAGGCCCCGCCACATCTCTTTCACCACCTTTCAATAACCCATCAAGCGGTTATTAATATATTGATTGTGTCAGCAGTCTCCAGATTCTACCATCTCTCCAAAGCCCATCACCAAGCAACTCAGACCCCAACAGATAAGCCTGTGGTGTGAGGGCAGCCAGGGGGAACTACATAGCACCTCTGCTTGTGCGTTGTCAGGCATTCAGATGTCCCTGAAGGTTAAACTGACCTTCCCTCCTCTATGCTAGACTAGGGTCTGCATCCAGGAGGAACAAATGGGACCCCTCCTGCCCTCCTAGGTGACACCATGCTAACACTTCCGAGTGCTCTGAAGGCATGTCTGTGAGACAGCATGACCTGACTTAGAGTTTTCATAGAACTTTCCACTCTGGTGCTAGTTAAGGATGTTCTAAGGTTGTAACCTTGTCGACTAAGGGTCCTGGTGGCTTTATTAAAGTCACAGAGGAAGGACCCAATTGAGCCAAAGCCCAGGTTGTCCCCAGCTGTAAACCAACCTCTGCCAGGTCTCTTCAGTAGCATTTCCCATCTCTAGGACTCCCATTCAGTCCGTTTCCAAACCAGGCTTCCTTTTTTCATCTTGCTCTGCCTGTGATGTCGGTTCCATCTGACCCTCTGTAGTGTTAGACAGAGTTGGTCTTCTG
This sequence comes from Rhabdomys pumilio, assembly GCA_030674055.1. Taxonomy (NCBI): domain Eukaryota; kingdom Metazoa; phylum Chordata; class Mammalia; order Rodentia; family Muridae; genus Rhabdomys; species Rhabdomys pumilio. The sequence goes on from JANHMN010000008.1 coordinate 24,326,582, forward strand.
TTAAACAAGGTCTCTGTATGCCATAGTCAATCCATGGAAGTCCAGTGATACCAGGAAAGGCTGTGTCTATGCTGAACATATTTCTGTAGAGTTACTGTTTCCACACAACATCGTGTTACAGCCACACATGCAGTGTTCACATCATCCCAAGTGTTAAAAGCTCTGGAGAGATGACTTTAAGTATGTGATGCATGACAGTTCTGTGCAAACACAACACCAATGCATGCAAGAGGTTGAGCATCCAAGGATGTTGGCATCCACGGGAGGTCTAAAAACCATCCTTCTGCAGACTGACAGACGGCCAGACTTACTTGTTGGGTTTCTATAGTACCTGAGTTATAGTACCTGAGTTTCCACAAGTGTTTTCCATCTGCTGTCTCTCTTGTGATGATGAGTTCCTGGCACAGTGAGCAAATTCTTGCTCTAAATCTATCTATACCAAAGCTTAGCCCTTGAGAATCCTTGAGAAGCAGGCTTTCTCACCCCTGTCTTCACCACAGCCTGGTTCTATCTTAACCACTTTAAAATGAGTTTCTTAGAACTGAGTTTCCCAACTTTACTCTTGAGAGCCTCATACCTCGGGATAAAATCCCCAGGCCTGGGAATGGAGTCTTTATTACCTTATATCATGTGAACGCAGGAGCTTCTTACTGACTCAGCAAGTTGTCTTTTGTATTCCACCCTTTGAGTATCTCCTGCTCCTCACATGAACTAGAGGTCTCTTCTTGCTTCTGACTTTTTCCTTGTTATACGTGTTAGATCCAAAAGTCTTAGAGCCAGAAAGCCTAGGCTTGGGCAGCATCAGGTGTGACTGGATCCAGACGCCTAAATAGTGCCACCAGCCTGCTGAGGGCTGCCTTCACTTTCAGGCAAGTCCTCTGCCCCCACCGGGCAGAGTGCCACCGTCTGACCCCTTGCCTGGGCATCCCATAGAAGTCCAGAACTGAGCCTCTGAGCCACCTTGAAAGCATGTCCCACTTTGAATCCATCTTTCAGGCCAGGACGATTTGATGCTCTCACTAACTGTGCCTTAGTCACATGCTCACTACAGCAAGGCCTGCTGTCCTCTGGGCTGGGACCTTTACAAAGAGGACTGAGGAGGTACATGGACCCATACAAACACTACACGGCCTCATCAGCTCATGAGCTCAGCACAAATCCTCATTCTCAGCTCAGGAGCAGCCTGGTTGGACATAACCCAGGCTTGTCCCCATGCCAGGGTTTCCTATCTACAAATGTGCTGAGGGTAGTTCAGAGGGCTCTGTCCCCAATGACCTGTGCTGCTTGGACACCTCAGTGCTTGCTAGCGAGAGGGCACAGACACACCAGTAGCCCTTTCCCTAACTGTTCCCTCCAAGGAAACAGCAGGCTTGGTGTTCTGTGACCCAGACCCAACCCAGGCCTGACACACATCAGATAGATGGCATAAACAAACAGCTGAGTGGTGCCAGGAGCCTGTGCCTGGGTGCTAGCCTCAGAAGCATGAGCACAGGCTGTCCAGAGTGGAAGCAATGCCTCCAGGAAGGGTCACCCTTGCCCTGGGTGTGAGAAGTCTCTGGTGTATTTGTAGCTTTTCTGTCTTTTGAGGCCTCCCCTGCCCTGCAGCCAGGTGTCAGAACACTAGGCTAGGACCGGTAGAGCCAGTAAAGAATACAGAGCCCCCTTCTCCTCCGACCACTGAGTGGGGCCCCAGGGGCTGGGCTGGCCTCTGTGCCTTTGTTGTCAGGAGGATGAAAAGGCCAGGAAAGGAGGGAGACAGACTGCCACTCAGTCTGCAGACCACCATGAAAGGCACACAAAGATGAGGCCATTCAAGGGTTACCTCCTTTCTTCTCACCCACAGCAGTGGGACTGCCTGACCTGAAGGCCACAGTCAGCCAGTCAGACGGACAGAGAAAAGGACAAGGCGGGGCCCAAGTCATCTGTCCCATTGTCCTTTGAGGCCATGTGGGTGGCTGCTGGTATGAACAGAGGCCCTTCTTTCAGGGACAATGGAACAGGCCCAAAGCAGAGACAAGCTGGGGAGAGGCCCAGGCTCAGAGGCTGAGATACCCTGAATTCAAATCCCAGCTTTTTCTATGTGGTATGCAGTACCCGGAGTTGTATTCCCCTCTGCGAGACCAAGTTCCTCATCTATTAAGTGGGGGAAACTTTTATTCCTCCATCTTTTTTGTGCATACTGTGCGGGGAGGGGAGCGGGAGGGCTAAGCTGTGGAACGTGACCCTCAGAAAGACGTCCCTGTGTCCAGGAGCCTCAGTTTTCTTATCTGTGAAATGAGATGATAAGACCAATATTAACACCCACTTCTGGGTGTTTGCCAGGACACTGGACAAACTGGATGACAGAGTACCCTAAAACCTCATTTTACCTGTCTACCCATAACAGTCCCTGTCTCCAGCAGTCATGATTCAGTGTTTGAATCTGGGGACACCTTGCCCACTGTAGATGGCTCTTCTCTGAGGTAATGCTGGCATTCAGATTGCTTGTCACTAGGGTCTTTTGAGTCTGGGCCAGGGAGACCCACTGCAGAACACAGGGCTGGCATAAGCTCAGAGTGTCATTTGCAGAGAGACCTGACTTAGAACAAGCCATACAGGTTGGAGAATGGGGTACACAGAAAGCCCCAGATGCTGCCTTGTGGTACCCCCTGAAGCCCAGTTTCAGCCCTATCTTGGTTCTGCCTGTTTCTAGTCTGTCTATCCTAGCCCTGCACTGCCTCGAGATGGCTGTCCTGGCTCCTACTCTGTTCCCAGCTCCTTTCCAGTCACTGATCACATGCTCAGGGCCAGGGTGGCCTGAGCACCCACAAGAGAGCTGGGCAGCTTCCCTAATCATGGCCTCTGGAGCCTATCTGCCATGGCATTCATAGCTCCAAGTGACCTGACCTCTGACCTTAGCTATGCCAGGGCCCACTGCAGTGAATCTACCAACCCACTCATCCCTTGAGTCCACCACAGCCCTCTGCAGCCCCTAGGTTGGTCTCCAGTGTCCCTCACAGATCTCAGCCAGATACCTCATCCCACTAAAAGCAGTTCCCTGCTGTCCCTACAGTCTATCCTTCCCATCATCCCTTTCTCGTTTCATGACAATTTCCCTAAGTCTATATCCCTGAGGCCAGATAAGCCATGAGGTCTGGGCCCACTCTTGCTAAGTTCAGAGCTGCCCCACAATGAGTTGTGGAGGATCAGAGAACAGTATTGGCAGTGGACTGACGAGCTGGAGGGCCACAGGCCTCACAGAACCAGAGACTGCACAGCAGAGATGCCCAGAAGACCCCTGGGATACCCCTATGCCACCAGTCTCACTTCTTTTCCACTTCTCTCTGGCAGCAGCCTTGGCTCTCCTTCCTGCTGTTGTTCTCTTGTTTTTGCATGGAGGCTCAACTTCCGGGAGGCTTCTCAGCTCAGGAAATACCTCACAGCAAAGGAAGCCACAGTGTAGAGCCCCCCAGGACCTCCAGGGAAGGCTGTGGCCTGGATGTCTACAGCAGTCTGGCATGAGGATTCCTGCCAGCTAAGGGTCTTATCAGCCTTATGGCTTCATGAAGTTTCCAAGGTACAGAGTGGCTCAAAGGGCTGACAGCTGAGACATGGTGACACTATTATTTATAGAAGAGGCCAAGATGAAAAGTGGGAATGTCTCTATGCCTCCTCACCTTGGCTTTGGAATGGCACAGTCACCAGTCACGTGTCCCTTGATTCCAGCCACAGGTTTGCAGTGGTTGCTGGTGGGGCCCCTGCAGATGTTTTAGGCCAGTCTTCATTTGCTTTCATGAGTCCAAGTGACCTCAGAAGCAAGGTCAAGGTCAAGAGAATGACAGGGGCTCTGCCTATGGCAGGGCCACCTATGCCATGCTGTGAACTCCAAGCTGCCTTCACCCCTCCCTTTCAGTAGACCGTAGCCTTGACTGGCAGGTCCCCACACTTCCCAAGACCACCTGCTGGAGAACAGACCTTGCTGGAGCTTGCTAGAGACCTAGTATGAGTCAATGGCAAATTGCTAAAGGTAGCCTACCCCCTCTGGTGGAGTCTAGTTCTGTGAGGGCTGAGGTGAGTAGAGGGGACATGGACACAGGATGGAAGCCAGCATTTCTTAGCATCTGCTGTGCATGAGGCAGTATGCCAGAGTTTATATCTATACCACCTCGCTTCACCCCCAAGTAATGCTGTAAGTCATTTAGTAATAATAATACTTCCAGCTGCAAGTCACACAAACCCAACTCATAGAAGCTTAAGTAATAGCATGCATGGGGCCTGGAAAGATGGCTCAGTCGTTAAGAACACTGATGCTTCTTCCAGCGGACCTGGGTTCAATTCCTAGCACCCACATGGCAGCTCACAACTGTCTGTGATTCCAGGATCCAACACCCTCACACAGACATACGTGCAGGCAAAGCTCCAATGCACATAAAATAAAATTAAATAAATTATTATGGCTGGGCAGTGTGGTACACACCTTTAATCCTAGCACTAGGAAAGCAGAGGCAGGCAGATCTCAAGGCCAACCTGGTCTACAGAGTGAGTTCCAGGATAGTCAGAGCTACACAAGAAACCGTGTCTCGAAGGACCAAAAATAAAAAGTAAAAAAAAATAATAATAATAACTTCTGTGCCCTGTGAGTGTAAAGTGAGTTATCCTGACAGCTAAGAAATGTTTTCAGAAACACGCTTCTCCTCCTGAAATACTTTCAGAAAATGCTTGCCAATTCCTGAATTAATGTCAGTGTCTGGCAGAGTACTTTCCCAGCATGTGCCGGCCCTAGGATGCTTACATACATGAGTACATACATGACATTGCCCTCATGACTGATAAGCTACCTTGGTGGCGTCACATCTGCCATTGGGGCACCTGTTCGTCCTGAGTGGGAAACTTGGATGGGGTAGGAATGGGGAGAGGAATGGTCTTTCCTCTTCTCTGCCCAGTCCCCTTCCTCCTGTGATGTCAGTGGTCACTAGTCACACACACCCCTTCAGTTTCACTGCCCATGGATTCAGTCACCAGTGGCCAATCACAATCTGAAAATGGAAAATGCCAGAAATAAGTCATTCATAAATGGCACACTGTTCTGGAAAGTGTGATAAAACCCCATAGCATCCTGCTGTCAGCCCTTTTATATCCACACTGTACGTACAGCCCCCACTCGTCACTCCACAGCCATCTTCACTGGTTGGTGTTGGCTAATTTTACATCAACTTGACACAGCTCGAGTCATCTGGGAGGAGGAACCCTCAACTGAGAAAATGCACTTGCCAGATGTCTGTATGGCATTTTCTTGATTAATGACTGATGTGGCTCTCTCTACGTGGTGCCACCCCTGGGCAAGTGATCCTGGGGTGTCTAAGAAAACAGGTTGAGCAAGCCATGGAGGACACAGAAGCTATGTTCCTCCATGCCCTCTGCTTCACTTTCTGCCCTGACTTCCCTCAGTGATGGACTGTTTGATGAGATAAAGCCTTTCAGCCCCATCTTGCTTTTGGTCACGGTCTTTATCAAGCAGTGGAAACTAATGGTGGACCTTATTTTATTTGATGCAGTGACTGTCCCAGAGCAATGTGAATCAATGTTCCTGACCTCTCACTGTTCCTGCTTATAAACTACACCTTCTCACAGCTCTGCCGAGGAGAAAAGGGCCCCCTGAGCTATCAGCCGCAGGCATCTATGAGGCATGATGAGGAATCCCCCAAAATCTGCCTTTCCCTTGTGAGTGTTCCTGCAAAGCATGTGTTTTCTACTTGCAGAGATGGTACTGTGCGCTCTCATGCTCCCTCCTCTTCCTCTTCTTCCTCCTCCTCTTCTTCCTCTTCTTTCTCCTCTTCTTCCTCCTCTTCCACCTCTTCCTCCTCCTCCCTCTGTACTCCTCAGATGCTGGGTTTCAGATCATGTTGCCAGGTCCCTCAGCTCACCACTTCTCCCTTACACAGTCCTCCACCCATCAGAGGGAGCCACCTCCTCCTGGGATGACATTAAATGCACATCATGCTGTGTGCCCCAGGAAGCCTGATATGACACCACCCAAGAGGATCCGCCAGGTCATGGGTGGGGAGGATGCTTATTCCCTCGGACCAAGAAATACAGGGCAGCCCACGGTGTGCTATGATGTGACCAAGTCCTTTCCCGTGTGACTTCTGCTCTTGAAATGAGTTGTTCACCCTGCGTCACAAACCCATCCAGCTGTGTGTTGTTCTGTTTACTTTTCCTTTTCGCTTAGGTCTTGAGTCCACCCTGACCCTCCCCTTTGAGGGGTGCGTCTGGGGGTCACTCCAGGTTTCTCTCCATGGCAGGAGTGCTGCCTTCAACCTAACTTGACCAGTCAGGCTTTTCGCCAGTTCCTCCTGTTGGTTTCCTCATCAGTCAAGTCATTCTTCCAAAATGTGGCGCTTTCTTAGTTTGTTTTCTGTTGTCATAACAAAACTCAAGGCTGCGTAGTTTATGGAGAACAGAGGCTCACTCAGCTTGGGAATCCCCAGAGTATGAGGTCAGCATCTGGCAAGACCCTCACACTGCAACGAGGTGACCCAGATATCACACTAACACCTCCATGGAGACACATCCACATGATGTCACTCAATCCTAAGCACCTCCCAAAGGCTCTGTCTCCAAACACCTTCAGCACCTTGATTTGTGGATTAAGTTCTCAAAACACAGTGCTGTGAAGAATCTCAATTGTGGTGTGTTTTGTGTTTGTATGAAGAGCAGAGTCCAATTCTGGGCTTGGATTGTTGCAGAAAAAACAGGTTTTCTACAACACCCCCCTGTCTCAAAATACCAAACCAAAAGAAAAAAAGAAAGGAAGGAAGAGAAAGAAGAAATGGGCTTGTAGCTTTACTTAAATTATTCTAAATTTAAATAGCTATCTCTGACTGCTGGCTGCCATACTGGACAGCATAGATCAGATTTAAACTGTGGGGCCAAGCTAAGGAAACAAACTAAGAGATGGACGAGACCCAGTGAACAGGAAGGGAGCAGTGAACAAGTATGGGAACTGGTATCTACTTAGTACCAACTGTGTGTCAAGTCCCTATAGCCCCTGCTCAGTCCCAACCCTTACCTCATAAGCTGAGGTGACCTGGCCCAAGCTGACCAGGAAGACACAAGATCAAGATCAGGGAGGAATCGGGAACAAAGAGAAGCTGTCTACTCAAGGACTTGTGGGAGAATGACTAGACAGGGCTTCTTACACTCAGGGCCCTGCCAGGAGAATGACCCTCTCTGGACCACGTATTACCCTGACCCTTTTAAATAAAGACTCATCCACTATATGGAGTTTTGAGTATCTGAAAACTTCATTATATCTGAGTATTTCATACTGCATTGTAATATAAAATTCTATTTTCCCTAGCTAAGGTACTGTTCAGTATCATTACATTAATTTTTCAAAATAAAAAGTGTACCATTTATCCAGCTTGCTTTTATATTCATGCAGAGAAGGGAGAGCTCACCATGCTTTACATGGTCTGTGTTAGTCAACTTTCTGTCAAAATAACAAAGTATCTAAGAAACAGCTGGGGTGGGGCTGGGTCAGAGGTGGAACATACATGAGGCCCTCTGTCCAACCCCAGGCACAGAGAGATGGGGAGGGGCATTTGGCTCACGGTAATGGTTATCCACGTCCATGGTTGGTTAGCCATGCTGTTTGGGATCTGTGGTGAGAAACTAGTCACTTACCTTTTAGCCTTTGTTTTAGACCAACGTCCATGATTGGACAGTGCTGTCCTGACTACAATGAACTAGAAGCTTCCTGTCTTTCTCTGTGTACTTTCCAAAGTTGTTCCAGAGCCATGTGTGACTACTGTGCACTCAGAATGTGGCCTGTGTGGTAGGGTGACTAAAGAAATGGATCTGTAGCTTTGCTTGTGCTTGGGAGACAAAACTACTCACCTCCTGGACCAGGAGGCAAAGGAAAAAGAAAGGGTCAGGGGCCCAGTGATACCACCCACAGGAGCTCACCCAAATTACTTTATCCCATGAGGCTCTACCTCCTAAAAAGCTCCATCACCTCCTAGTAAGACCAAGCTGACACCAAATCTTCAACACACTGGCTTTCAGGAAACAGTCCAGCTCTCCATGGCTCCAGACTGTGAGAGTCTGCATGCTCTGCCCTCTGTGCAAAGGAAGCCTGTATGGGAGGGGCCCTGCTCTGAAGATGCCCCAAACTACTGCTTGTTAACTAGCATTTGAGCATGTTAGCCTCCGGACTGCCCAGGCCTCCCTCAGCCCTGTTTGCCATATGTATATAAAGCCTGTTACTTAATTACCGTTTTCCCTTAAGTTCATATTCTGCTGGGATGGAACCCAGATCCTTACACATGCTAGACAAACTCTACCCCTGGCCACACTTCCAGCCCAGCTTAAATCATTTTAAAAGGAAGTCATATCACTATTAGAAAGTTTAAAAGATAATAAAAACTAATATGCTCAATGTTTTAGGAGCTTAGCTGGATGCGCTCTGTCTCCCTGTTCATCTGGTTGCTCCCTAAACTCACCCCGAGCATCAACGAAGGCAGGCAGGCACTCCGTTGTTTCATTTCATCACAGGACACCCCCAAATGTCCAACCCAGGGTAGAGCCCCATTATTGTTCACTGGTAAACACCTGGAAAATGAAGTGAGGCAGCTCAGAGGGGGGTGAGGGAGCTGTAGGGTTCACATAGCAAAGATGTGGTCCTGCAGGCTGGTGGCAGCTTCTGGGGCCCCTTGACATCACTGAACTAAGAAGGGAGTCTATCAAAGGAAGCTAGGAGCTTCTGGGATGGAAAGAAAATGCAACATCTGGCTCCTGTCAGACTGTTTAAGCCCCTGGGCTGGCAGCCAGATGTGGCCATGGACTGCAACATGGAAGCTATCAGAGACTCACTAGAGTTCCAGGAGGGTGTGGCTGTGGCCAGTCGCAGGGAACACCCAGCCACACAGAGGACTTGGGTCTGAGGAAGAGTGGGTGTTACCAGGGTTCATTTCTCCAGATTCATATAGCCACTGGGGAGGCTCCCACAAGGCCTTCCAGGTCATCTTGATGTCTCCCAAAAACACCCTTACTCTACTAAGAATCCCAAAAGAGAATGGTACCTAGTGAAGTCGGGGTCCCCCTAGAGAACACAGTCCAGGGAAGTACAGCATGTCTCCTGGTGACTTAACAAGGGGGCCTGCAGCTCTGTCAACCATGGAGGACTCAGAGAAATCCCAGTTAGCAGGCAAGAACCACCTGGAACCTTCAGAAAATGGTTCCAAAAGTTTGTCCTTACCTTATTTCCTTACCATGATCCTGCCTCAGGGAGTTCCTCTTCCTAAATCCATGTATGTGACCTGTAGTCTCTGGAAGCTGACAGTAGCTATGCTCTGTCACTTGAGGGCTTCCTTTTCCTTCTCTTCTTTGTGAAATGGGGACAATGACATTACTTATTGCTATGGTTGACATGTGGAATGTCCCCACAGGTTCATGTTTAGACATGTAGTCCCAAGATGTCTGGGAAGGTTAGAGAACCTCAGAGAGATGAAGGTAAGCTGGAAGAAGTTGGAATGGGGAGGCCCAAGGGACAGGAATGATAGCTAGTTGTGTGTCAGCTTGACATTACTAGAGTCATTTGGGAAGAGGGAACCTAGCTGAGAAAATGTCCCTACCAGATCTGCCTATTACAAGCCTTTGCTGTATATTCTTATTTAGTGACTGATGTAGGAGGGTCTAAACCAGTCAGTGGTGCCATCCCTGCACAGGTGGTCCTGGGTTCTATAAGAAAACAGGCTGAGCAAGCCGTGGTGAGCAAGCCAGTAAGCAGTGTTCCTCCATGGCCTCTGCAGCAGCACCTGCCTTCAGGTGTGTGCCTTGATTTCCTGCCCTGACATCCCCAGATGATGGATTGTAAAATGAAATAAACCCTTTACTCCCCAAGTTGCTTCCGGTCATGGTGTTTGTCACAGCAGTAGAGACCCTAAGAGACAGGACTTTTGGATTGTAGCCCCATTTCCTTCCCAGACTCTGCTTCCTGGACCAAGAGACACAAGACAGAGTTGCCTGGCACCCCCACCAACACAGCGGCACTACCACACCCTCCCACAGGGTCATGGAAAACAAAAGTTCAAAACATAGGAACCTTGGAGTATCTAGGAGACTGATTGAAAATAAAGTAGGTTTTCCAAAACCCAGAGAGGGGAGATTCTTTCATTAAAGGCTTTTGGAGCCAGGAAGTAGAACTTAATTAAAAAGTGAGACTACGGTAGGAAAAAAAGACTGTCCCATAGGGCTTGAGAGATGTCTCAGCCTTTGAAAGCATTGGCTGCTCTTCCAGAGGATTCAGGCTCAGTTCCCAGTACCCACGTGATGCTTATAGCCATCCGTAACACCAGTTCCAATGGATCCAACACCCTCTTTTGGCCTTCATGGGCAACAGGTACACATAGACACGCATGCAGGCAAAACAACCATACACATAAAATAAATTAATTTAAAAAAAATTTTGCCCACCCATACCAGAGAGATGGCACAGCCATCAGGAGTCCTCACTGTTCTTGCCGAGGATCCAGGTTCAGTTCCCAGCCCCCACGTGCAGACTCACAATTATTTGTAACTCCAGTTTCTGGCTCCTACACCCTCTTCTGGCCTCCTTGGGCACCAGGCACTCATGAGGTACACAAATATGTATGCAGGCGAAACATTCACATTCGTATACAAAAATTAAAAATAATTTTTTTTAATGTCAACCATCTTAAGTCCAGAATTAGATAGCTGCAGGACTGGTTAGCTCAGCCTCTAAAGATGTCAGGCCGCCTAGCCACTACTAGGTAATCCTTCCAGACACTTGCACATGGTCACAGTATAACAGCCACAGCCAGATTCACTCCTGGTCACAATATGACGGCTACAACCCCAAGTATACATCACCGCATGACCAAAACCAAATGTCCTTTCTCATGATTCTTGTTTTACAGAGGAAAATCCGTCCTGAAGTGTCTGCAGAAGACTTTGCCTTACATTCCTGTTTTGTTTTGTTTTGTTTTGTTTTGTTTTGTTTTGTTTTGTTTTGTTTTTAACAAAATATCAGTCATTCAATTTTACCAGTGAGGACTCGGGAGCCTGTTGAGGTGAAAGCCTGGTAGTCAGAGAGGCAGAGAAAGCACCCAGCTGACCTTTCTCCTCAGCCTACGAAGTCCCAGAAACAATGCCCCTCTCTCATGCCGCCATCCCAAAAAACAAAACAAAAAAACCAAAAAATAAAAAATCCTCCTTCCAATTGAATGTCCCTCCTTCTACTTCCTGTGCGTCTCTCTATCCATCGCCCTGACTCCCTCTTACTCTCTGTCTTTTTCTTAATAATCCTCTATTCACTTCCTGTCAACTGATTGTTTGCTCCACCTCTTGACCTATGGTTGACTTTACTTAATTCTGTTTACCGTATTGAAGCAGAAAGCTCTTGAACTAAAGGTGTGTGCTAGGGCAGAACCACACCACAACTAAAACCAGGTTTTTCCGGTTAATAACACAATCTCAGGATTCACAGTGTGATCAAGTATCCTGCAACACATCTCATTCTCTACAACTGGGTTTCATGTCTGTTCCGGATTGGCAAGAAAAGTGGGACATGTCTTAACATTCTTTCTGGCCTATGGGAGGCTGTCTTTGCCAGCACAGTGGTGTAGAGCATGGGTGGCTTACCTGTGCAGAATAAGAACATGTCTCTCCCCTACCCACAGGTCAGAAGGGCCTCAGCTCCTAGTACCCCCACAAGCCAGTCAAAGGCCAGGAAACAAGAATGGTGTGCCTACAGCTAGAGGAACCAGAGATTCAGACACCACTCCAGAGGGAGTCCAGCCATCAGACAGCAGCGTAAGGAGCAGAGACACAGATGAAGGTCAGTCACCACATGCCCAGCCTGCTGCCAGGCCCATGACCAATGAGGCTATGCCCCATCCCTGTTCTCAAGGGCTGAAGTATCAGAGCTACCTTGAATCCATAGATTTGGGGCCATTCCCAATGCCTGGCCTGCTCCCTCAACCCTGAGATCAGTCCCTGTCAGCAAACATGCCTCCTGGCTCCAGCCCATATCCTGGCCCCCAAGCCAGGAAGACCAGCCATCATCTGAGTTCATTTTGACCATAGTCTTCACTGACTTGCACTGTGTCCTGGCTCTTCCAGAACCTTCACTGTGGCTGAAAAGGGCTGCCTCTGGTTGGTACAGCATGATAGGTACCAGAACTGGAATACAGAAGGGTCAGGGTCTCTGGGAGTCTCTGATCTGTAAATGGGGACAAGGACTTTGGCCGGGCAATAGGACAAGGCAGGTGCTGTCACCTATGCTAGTCAGGATAGAGTTCATCAAAGCTCAGCAGTTTGGGGGAACCACAGGCCACATATTGGACACTTTTTCCACAACCCCCCAAAACTGAGAACTGAAAGTCTTATGTGACATAATGCCAGCATCCCACAAAGCTCTATCCAGTTCCCCAATCCAGGTCACATGTCCTGAAATAGAATTGACGCTTGACCATGACACCAGAGATGCATCTTCATGTGTCACCTAAGGAAACGGGCTGGGCCGGTGGCACGGTGTCACCAGTGCCTCACTTCATACATGTTCCCAAGGAGGACTGCATGGTCCTCATGCTGGGTCTCCAGTCCCTAGATGTTATGTTTCCCCAGCAGAAGATGAGCAGCTGTTCCGCTCCGTGGAAGGCCAGGCCGCCTCTGAGGAGGAAGAGGAAGAAAGGTGGCAGGAAAAGCCAGGGCGCCCACAGGCCCATGGTGAGGTATCCCTGGTGCCACCTTCAAGTTGTGTAAGTAGGTAAGCCTTATCCAGGATAGCCCCGGGCTGCCAAAAAGCACAGAGCAGCAGAAAGGCAGCTTCTCCTTGCAGGGCCCTTCACACAGACTTCATTATGGGAAGCGGATGGTTCTAACACAGCCTCACTTAGCTCCTGACAGCCCTTCCTGGTAGTCACAGCTCAGAAGTGGGAACACATCCCGCCAAGTGCACAGATGAAATGAGGAGACACTCAAACCTGTGGATGAATTTAGTTCCCAATGGCCATCTCTCCCTTGACCACTATCCCCGAGACCCACCCATTCCTGTCACGTTTGAGCGATCCATAACTTCCTAAAACACTGTTCAAAGCCCTCCTCTTCCCCAGGCTGGGCCTAGGCTGGTTCTTTCTCAGCTACCCACTGGCATAATTCCTGTATCGTCTTAGAGGATAATGAAAATGGGCTTGGTACCCATCGGTATCTCAGCTTGCCTGGTTTTCCTGGTCCCCTTGTACAGACGGGTCTGTAACACGGTCTTCATGAGGATTTGAGGCCAGGGTGTAAGATGCCTTCAGGGACAGCACGGTTATTACATTGTAAAGCACCACTGTCTTTCTGGGGTGGTGGTATCACCCATTATTTATGTTCATAAAAAGCACTTGTTGAGTAACTACTTGTGTGCCAGGCAAAATTAGAGACATTGGGAAAATAACCAACAGATGGCTGCCTTGCTGTTCTGGAGCCCCTACTGTAGGGAGGGAGGTAAGAAGACTATGTGGAGACTAGGGAGGTGCGAGGAGAGCTGGAGGCAAGAAAGGAAAAGCAGGCAAAGGCTCTGGGGCATGCTGGGGGGCCTGGGGAGTCCATTGGCTGGGGCAGACTAAGTGAGGTGGGTGAGTGAGAGGGTGCTAGGCAGGTTGTAGGGGAAACCTCTGGCTGTTCCTCTGAGAAGCCAAGGAGCCACAGGAAATGCTGAGCTGACAGGATATCTGCTGGCAAAGGCTGGAGCACCAGGACAGTGGGGTCCCTGCAGTGCTGACCTCTCCTTTCCTACAGATGTAACAACCAGACAACTGACACGCTCAAGGCTTCCTTTGGCCACTGTGATGGTACTGAGCACATCTGCACCCTGGAGCTGGAAACCCATGTCACCAGGCTTGGAGAACAGCTGCAGACCCTGGGCTGCAACAGAGAGACCCTGGAGACACCGGAGGAGGAGGAGGTCAGCAGGGCCCTAAGATGTCTTACAGCTGGAGGGATTTGCAGTCTTATAGCCCATTCACAGAGATGTGACCAGAACTCAGGAGGCGTGGTTTCCTCTAATTTCACTTAATGGGAACTTTGACTGACAGTTACAGAATCCCACCCCAGATAAGCTAGATTAGAGAGAAGGAGCTTATAAAAACTGAGGGGGTCATGGGCTGCAGCACAGCTGGCCAGACACATAATAAACACGGTTGTTCCCTTTCTGTGACTCTCTGAAGCCTTAGCCTTGAGTCACAGACTGAAAAATCTAGGGATAGTCAAGGATGGAGTCTTTTAAAGAATTATTTATTTATGTTATGTATATGAATACACTGTCGCTGTCTTCAGACACACCAGAAAAGGACATCTGATCCCATTACAGATGGTTGTGAGCCACCACATAGTTGCTGGGACTTAAACTCAGGACCTCAGTGGTCTTAACTGCTGATCCATCTCTCCAGCCCCCAAGGATGGAGTTTTAACAAGTTAAAGATCTCAGCTAGCTCTAGTTGTGATTCTAGAACCAGGGAACACATCAGCCCATTGAGCAGTGAGTGTCCAATAAACTAGGACCTGCCGTGTCCCTGTGAGAAAGGACCGCAGCGACTTAGATAACAGGAAATGCCAGGTTCCTACAGTTCATGTGTTTTTGGTAAGGATGAAGGTCAAACTATTATACCAGGCCCATAGGCAAAGTCCCTCCTGACTTCTCCTGGGACATATGACAACTAGGTCTCCCTGTCAGTTTAAGAGTCTGCCCTCAGGATCTCCACCCCTCCCTCCATTCTGCCCCCCCACTCCCAGGGGGAAGCTAAGCCATGAGCAATGAAAAGTCACAGGTCAGAGCCGGGCCCCACAGTATATGCTAGAGCAGGCTGCCTGGCTTCAGTTCCAACTCTAGTACCTGTGTCACCTTGTTAGGATTCTTCAGCATCTCCATGCCTTGGTTTGCACGCTTGTAACATGCCACCACGCGTGTGTCAAGTGCGTATGGATGTGGGTAGTGAGCTCTTGGTGCTTCAGCTCTGACCATCGCTGCCTGGCAAAGACCCCCTGGAATTCTAGGTTTGTCTGCTGTTTCAGGCTGTCTCTATTTTCACCCCAGTGCTGTTCTCTGAGACCCCAATGGTGCTGTCCAGATCTCTCCCAGAAGGAAAGAGCTGCTGTCCTTGGGGAAGCGCCTCCATCAGATGTAAACTATGAACTGGCAGGCAGGGAATGAACGCCCAGGGAAAGGCGAAGCTCTCACTTTTCTAAGTAAATTTCAAGTTGGCAGAGCAGGAAAGTTCCAGAATGGTCAGCCTCTAGTCCTGCCTGCAAGTGGAAGCATGGGGCCTTTTGTACTCCTACCCGAAGCCAGAGGGACTCCTGAGCAGCCTGGTACCAGGGGGTGCCTGTCACATCACATGCGTGATTTAGGAGAGAAACATAAGACATTTCCCTTGTCATCGACCCTGGGATCCTAGAAGCGCTCCCAGCCACATTTTGTGGAAAGTGGACATGTCCCTAGAATGTCCTTTCAGCCAGGGCCCCTGTACAAGATGGAATGGGAATAGTCCACTAGCCTGCAGTGTGTTCCTTCTGTGTAAGCCAATCACACTGGTTTCTACTGGTTGCCATCAACATAGATTCATAAAAAAGAAATCAGGAAGTAGAAAAGAGAAGAGAGAATGGAGTCATTAGACTAGAGAACAAAATATGTATGTATGTGCACATGTGCATGAGTGTGTGCATGCATGTGTGTGTAGGTGTGTGTGTATGTGTGTGTGTGTGTAACCATATGTGTGTGTGCGTGTGTGTGTGTGTGTGTGTGTGTGTGTGTGTGTGTGTATGTGTGTGTACTCGCTGTCCTACTCACTGTGCAGTTTGGGGCAGGTGCTTAGCTTCTCTGGTCTTAGGGTGGTTTATCTGCATGGCCGCCTTACATGAAGACCAGACTAGGTGAACTCTGCAAAAGTGTCCGGGAGGCAGGCAGCCTTGCTGGGGAGCTATGAACATCCGTCATGGAGAAGGGGTTTAGAGAATGCACCGAGCCCCTTTCTCCCAGGCAGAACTGCAGCAGATGATGGAAACTGAGCGTCTGAGGCTGGAGCTGCAGATGGTGGAGACAGAGAGGGTCCGGCTGTCTCTGCTGGAAGAGAAGCTGGTGGATGTGCTACAACTTCTGCAAAGGCTCCGGGATCTGGTGGGAACTCGGGGGATCCTGGAGGGAAGGGGTGCTGGGAGTGAGCTGGGAGAGCCAGAGTGAGGTGATGGTAAGACGGCCAAGGAGAGTCTATAGGGGACACTGCAGGAGCAGGGGAGGCTGGGAGGTTGAGGCAGGAGCTGGTGGGAAGCCTGTATGACAGGCCCAGGGCCCTGGTTCTCACAGTCAGCAGGTGCTCCTCCATTGACAGATATAGAATGGAGCCGGGAAGGGAGAATGGAGGCAGGAAGGTAGGGAGGAGGCAGGAAAGGAGGGAGGAGCCAGGAAGGGAGGATGGAGACAGGAAGGGAGGATGGAGACAGGAAGGG
>JANHMN010000008.1:24372304-24390530 GCA_030674055.1 Rhabdomys pumilio
CACACACACACACACACACACACACACACACACACACACACACACACACGAAAGAAAAGTAAATTGGAATCACCAAATAATGGGGAAGACAAAGCCCCCCACCCCCGTAGACATCTCTGGCCATCAAAGGAAACCTCCAGTGATGGGAATGGGTCATATCTAATTGAGTTGTTAACAAGGGGGGCATCTAGGAAACCCCCAAACAGCCCAAGTTATTGCCAAGGCTATTGGTCACTCTCCACAAACCGATGGTAAGGCTCTGTTGCTGAAGTCGCCATCTCCATAACTCACTGAACACAGGGAAACCCAGCCGGTACCTCCATGGAGCCGCCCCCTGCTGACTGGTGTTCAGGGTACGGATGGTACTCTGCCCATTCTCAAAGGAGAAACACAAACTCAACCCAGCTACAAACCCTTTACAGTGCTGTCCTCCCTGCAAGACATGCTAGTGTGAGCTTGTAGGAGTAACCAATCACTATCTGATTGGAATTAAGGCCAATCCCATGAGAGATGGAACCTATACAGGACACTGCCACAGTGGTCAGGAACCCGAGACTAAATAAGCCATGGACTGAAAGAAAAATCAAAAACCACTATTTTCAAAAAATAAAAATTAGCAATAAGAATTCTGCAGAAGAGAAGGTAAAAAGATTGTAAGAGACAAAGGGGATGGAAGACACCTGAGAAAGACCTAGACACAACAGAGCTGATGCACGCATGAATCCACAGAGGCTGTGGCACAGGGTCTGCACAGGTCTAAGCCAGATGGGTGCCAGTTCTAAGATGGCAAGTGGACACGAGCTCCCATCTCCAACTCAGAAGCCGTCTCTAACTGATAACTATTCGGAAAGGAAAAATCAGTGTTTTCCAACGAGTCTCACTGGGTATACAAAGCACACTGAAGGCCACACCCCAGGCCCAGCAGTAGATAGCCAACACAACATGAACTCAAAATTATTTTTGGAGAGTTTTTTTCTTTCAGAATGCTTTGTATGGACATTTTTTTAACCTTGCAGATTTTTTTTTTTTATACAGTATTGTTTCCTGTTTTGTTTTTCTGGGTTTCCTGTGTGTCTCTCAGCATCTGTATGTTCCTTGTGATTTTTCTCTGGCTCTTTTTTTTCTGTTTGTCTTGTCCTGTTCTGGTTTTTATTTATTATTGTTGTTACTGTTGTAATTTAAATTCCTATTTGTATTCTAATGAGAGAGAGTTGATATGGATTTGGGTGGGTGGGAAAGTGAAGAGGGTCTGGAAGAGGTGGGAGAGGAGAACTGTAACTAGAATATATTGTATGAAAAATATATTTAATCAAAAAGAGACAGACACACACACACAAAGAGAGAGAGAGAGAGAGAGAGAGAGAGAGAGAGAGAGAGAACAAGTGAGCAAGTGAGCAAGTGCAGTGGCCGCTCTTCCAGAGGACCCAAGTTTCAGCAGCCACATGGTGGCTCACAACTGCCTGTAACACCAGTCCCAGGAGATCCTATGAAGAAAAGAAAGAAAGAAAAATTAGAAAAGACTCTGAGGTGGGGTGAAGCCTGAGAGTCCACATTTTGAGCAAGTCCCTGACTGATTGCCACCACGGGCCAATCTTAGGCCTGAGGCCACAGAAGGAGGCTGAAGAACACTAGTCCCTCTCCTGTCTCACAGCTCTGGCCCCTCTGCCAACCAGTTCTATCCTGACTCCCTGATGAACAGGACCCTGCACTTCCTTGAATTCAGCAAACATACTAATGATCATAAGAAACAAACTTCCCCTTGGCATAGTGGCCCCGTGCTTTTAATCCCAGCATCTGGGAGGCAGAGATAGGTAGATCTCTGTCCGTCCTAGGCCAGCCTTGCCTACATAGTGAGTTCCTGGACAGCCAGGGCTACATGGTGAGATCCTATCAGGGAGAGAGAGTGGAAGGGAGGGAGGGAGGGAGGGAGGGAGGGAGTCTTTCATCTACTATGGAAACCCTTTGTGTGAGAGCAGTCACAGGAGGACACCACGTGTAAAGAGAGCTCTCCAAGCACCAGACAGGGTGTGGCAGGAACCAGACAGATCCATCTGGAATGAAGGCAGGGCAGAACTATCAGGGTCCTGTGTGGACACCCAGTGACTGAGTCCAAAGCACTACTTTAAGCTGAGTCTTTGCTATCTATCAGGAACTTCCTGAGACCACAACCCTGGGCAACATGGGACCCTGGCCTCCCTGAGGCCTCCTATCCTGCCCTCGTGGTGGCAATCAGCCAGGGACTTGCTCAAAATGTGGTCTCTCAGGCTCCACTCCACCTCAGAGACTTTTCTAATTTTTCTTTCTTTATTTTCTTCGTTTTTACTACTTTTAAAAGGTTTATTTATTTTATTTTCATGTTGTAAGCATCTATGTTGCACAGGGAATTGAATCCAGGTCCTCTGGGAGAGCAACAAGTACTCAAAAGTGCTGAAGCATCTCTCAACCCCGTTTTACTTTTTTACTTGGGTATTTTATCTGTACATATGTTCATGCATCATGTACATGGAGCGTCCCTGGAGGCCAAAGAGGGCATAGGATCTCCTGGACTGGTGTTACAGGCAGTTGTGAGCCACCATGTGGCTGCTGGAACTTGGGTCCTCTGGAAGAGCAGCCACTGCACTTGCGCACTTGTTCTCTCCCTCTCTCTCCCTCTCTCTCCCTCTCTCTCTCTCTCTGTAGCGGGTACATATGAAAGGTCAAGGTCAGGGCAAGTGGTTATGCCTTGGGCACAGGGATCCCGCTCAGGCTTGGAACGGGAGCTCCTGGCTTAGAGAAGCCCATTGTACATCAAGAATGCGAGCGGTTGAGCAGCTGGTAGAGCCAGGTGGCTGCAGACAGCAGCCATGTCAGAGGTAACAGAGCCAGTAGCAGAGCCAGCAGCTGTGTTGACCCCTTCTCTAAAGCACCTGACAGTGAGATCTAGTACATGTCTAACGTGCTCACAGATGCTAAGAGAAGGCTGGCAGGACCCACTGTGCCAAGGCCACTGTGTGCAAAGGACAGGTTCCGAGCAGAACTTTGGGGGCCCTCGGAGGTGGGCAGGTGCAGACTCTGGGCCCAGAACTCAGCCCAGACCTAGCTCAAGTCGTGCTCAGGAGAGGAATCAGAGCTTAGAAAGAGTCCTTACGGACTCCAACCTGTTTCCCTGGCTCCAAAGTCTAGGACTGTACCCACTATTCTTCAAATCTGCCCCACAGTCTTAGCTTGCTTGTGGAGTGGCCAGAGGCATCAGAGAATCCTGGGAACAGATCTGAACCCTTGAGGGGGTACTGAAGTGGCCAATACTTCTCAGGCACACTTAACTCTGGATTTGGCATCTAGTAGGCACAGTGGGCTGTCACTTCTTGCCCTAAGCAGGTATTACTTCTCCCTGAGATGTGTCCCTTCTGAAAGCCAAGGACTCTTGGTCTCCAGGGTCCTATGTTCTGCCTGGTAAGGTTTCTTTAGGGCTCCTGGGGATACCACCGGACCAGTCAGATCCTACATTTGTGGAAACTGGAGCCCTGAGAAAAGTAGTAACTTGCCCCAAGGCACACTATCAGATAGACTGTCCCACAGCTGGGTTTGGAAGGACAAGCAGGTCCTCTCAGCATCTTGGTCCTTGGAAGACAGGCTAACAGCCAGACATGCAAAAGTTCCATCAGCAAAGAATCCACCATGGTGACTAGAAATGACCTCAGGTCATCTTGGTGAGCTACCAGCTCAGCAAGCTTGGGTCAGGCAGCTAATTCTGATATTCATCACCTGGGCATCTACCACATAATGAAACATAGCAGCAAGCAATCTGAGCCCACTGAGAACCACAGCACTGTTCCTTCCTGTCTTCCTCCAGCAAGAATGTTAACCCCAAGGCCCTCCATGTTCAGTGAGAGGTAGGGTGTGATTCCTCCCTCATGGACTGGTCATCACCATCCAGGAACCCTCCCTGACATGACCCCATCTGTGGGATTCAGGACAGAGAGTTCCAAAGTCACTGTTGCCCTTGGCAAGAGATGTGGCCCAATCTCCGATTGCTTCTACTTTAGAGAGCCCAGAACCAGAGGAAAGGTCTTAGTCAGGCTCCTTCCTCCAGATCGGGCTCGATAGTGAGGTGCACCCACCTACCCACCATCCAACCTGAAAACCAGTCTAGAAAACTCCACAAGGCGTGGCAGGTGAGGCCACTAGACAAGTTCTATGCCTAGAGGTAACAGGACCAAGCTTGAACACGGAGTCAGTACAGAAATGTTTAATGGTTGAATTGTACACTGGCTCTGACATATCCAGAAAGGCAACTTTTCATGTTTCAAAAATAGATTTGATAGAAAGACTTACATATTCATAAATAGGTAATGTGAAAATTTCCCCAATGTGCATGGCCTCCTTGGGCTGGCAATTCTGCCCCTGCCCAGGCCCTGCAGGGGCAAGTTTGGCTAGAGGCCCACTGCTGGCAGTGTCCTGGGACAGGGCAAGCCATTCAGTGTGGACCAGGGGCTTGCAGTAGACCCTCTCCTGTGTCCTTGGGGACAGACTTCCACCCAGAGACATGAAGCCCCTCCTCTAGTACCTTTAGTAGACAAGACCTCGCTCCTGCTGCAGCCAGCCCGGCCGTCCAGCCCTTCTGTGGGTACCTCCCCCCAGCAGCATCACCTCCACCTGTTCCTGCTGTTCAGTAACTTCAAACACAGCAAGAGATTAAACTTCTGTTGCCCCTGGCAACAAGCCATGCCTGCCCAGGGGAAAGGAAGCAGCTGGTTTTGTTTCTCGACTCTCGTACGTGATTATTTTCTGGCCCTCAAGCCCTGGACACCTTCTAACAAAGGCCCAAAGGTCTGAGCACTTTGGTGAGGTGGCTGCCTCAGCAGAGGGCAAGAGCCTTGGCACTACTGTTAGAAGGCATGGCTGCAGCTTGTCCACAGAAGCCAGCTTCAGTCCAGGACTCAGGGCCCTCCCAAGCCACAGAATCCGGGGTCAAGGGAAGAATTTATCCTTGCTAGGATACTGGGTATAAGGCCTGTGGCTGGGGAGGGGTCATCAACCCTCAAAGATGTGTGCTTTGGGTCACTTGTGGGATTCTGTGCTGTAAGAAGGCGGGTTGGCTGAGAGATCTGGGAGAGGGAGGTCACACTGGACCCAGACATGACAGTGAGCAGAGGTGGGCAGGCTGTGGAGGCCATGATCATCCCCACTGGCTGAGGGCTGGGCTTGGCCTTCCAGACCTGCACCTGGCAGTGGAACTGGAACCGGAAAGTGAGACAGCAGGGTGTTTACAGGACAGGGTTGGGGAGTGCAGGGCTGGTCCTACTTAAGGGCACAGGGCAAGGCCTCATCCACACTCAGCACCCAGGGATTGTGAAAGGAAAGTGAGGTTACCTTCCTGTGAATGGAGAAAGAAATAATCTTCCTGGTCACTGGGTGAGCAAAGGGGTCGCTGAGTTCTGTTAGGCTCCAGGTTAGGCCTTATGGTGGTCCTTCCCAACCCTCCTAACGCTGCCACTTTATTAAAGTCCTCATGGTGTGGTGACCCCCAACCATAAAATTATTTTCGTACCTACTGTAATGTAAGTATCTGTGTTTTCTGATAGGCAACCCCTGTGATATGGTCATTTGAGCCCCCTAAAGGGGTCTTGACTCAAAGATTAAGAAATACCACCTTATGGGTTTCATAGTCTCTAGCCCTTGGAGGCTGCAAAGTGGGTTCATGGCCCAGGGTGGCATGTAAGTCACATCACCAGTCAGCTGCCATCATGTGAAAGAACGAGTAGAGCTCTGTTTGGAGCAAAAGACCTCTGACCTCCCTCCTCTAGGCCCTAAGTTCAGAAGAACCCTAATGTCCTGCTGGGCTCAGCACTGGTATCACTAAAGAACAAGGCATGCTGGGTAGTAATGGGTAGCTACAGCAGGGTCAATATCTAAACTCAGATAGACAGACACATCCTAAAAATGGGACTTTCATTTGAACCCTAGACACCAACCAAAGACCTGGCAACCTCCCCACCACCCAGTAAAAGAGCAGAGCCGTGAGAGGCCAGGGCTGCCTTCCTGACTGGCCCTGGAAACATCAACCCCACAGGATCTACTCATGGACCACAGATGCCAGATGGCTCTTGAAAGCCATGCGCAGTGCAAAGGGCACTCTCAATGTTGGGTACTACGCACCCATGGGTGGAGCCAGGTTCTGCAGTCAGAGAAGGAACCATCTCTCCTAGACAAGAGTTTGAACTAATTGAAACCAGCAAGCAGGACCCTCTCAATTGCATCAGGCCCAGGAAAGGAAGGCAGTCAGCTGTTTTCTGACAGGTGACTCCTGTGAAAAGGTCATTGCCCCTCCTCAAAAAAAGATCATGACTTACAGGTTAAGAAAGCCTTATGGACTTCACAGTCTCCAGCCCTTGGAACCATGCAGTTCCAACCCAGTACAGCCACAAGGATCCCACCTGAGAGGCACTCAGAGCAGGTCCTAATTCACCCAGGCCACCTTCCATCCCATTACAGCCAGGCTCAGCTAATGCACAGCTGCCTACTGCCTGAAGGGGTCCCAGTGAGTGTACCGCGGTTTGTCTAGTTTACCACAGTGCCGTCCGGCTGTCATGTTGCTAAGTGCTGCTTCTCACACTGTGGCCAGATCTCCCTAGGAAAGGTACTGACAGATCAGACCTTGAGGTCAGGGACAAGGGTAAGATGCCAGCAGGAGGGGAGATGCAGGGAACAACTCCTTCTGACCCCAGCAGGAAGCACCCATTAAGGCAGGCAGAGAACCAGTGAGGTCAAAGATAGCCAGGTCTCAGGCCAGTGGGCACTCATCTTTTTTGCTTTGAAACTGTAAGCCAGCCCAGGACCATGGGGAACTAAAAGCTCTGGGCAATGGCAGGCACAGTTTCTCCACATGGGGCAAAGCTGGCGTCCACAGGGCCCTCAACCTCAGGGACACACCAGGAAGCTGCTGCTTTGTTGGGTTTGGTGCTGAGGACTGAACTCGGGGCCTGGCGTGTGCTAAGCATGTACTCTGCCTGTGAGCTGCCCCTTGCAAGCTGCTCCTTCTTCCTCAGACCTTCCTTTCCCTATCTCACCCCTCAACCACACTGAACGATCAGCTGCTTTTGCAACCTGACTGGCAACATTTTGGGCCTTAAGCCTGGAGACAGTTCCCAGTTGGCCCCTGGCCATGACCCTACAACTGGGTCAGTGAAAATGAGATGCTACATGGAAAAGCAGAAACATCTGAGAGGTCTTGGTAAGCCAGGCCCGGGGAGCTAAGAGCTCCAAGCTGGCCGTGAGGACAGGGACTCTGATTCCACCTGATGAGCTCAGGCTTCCCCAGGACAAGGCTCGGCACCAGTCTGTTGGTCTAATTGATGTGCTTTTTACACTTTGGTAAGAGGCAGGAGAATGACCTGGAATGACCTGGGGTACCAGCCACATCCCTGGAGAGCAGCAACCTGCTGCCCGTCTGCAGCAGTCAAGGCAGGAGACAGGTCGGAACCAGCATGGGGGGCTGGGCAGCACAGCCAGCCCATTTCCCACCACAGTCTATGCTGGAAGGCTCAGGCTAGTCCTGGAATGTGGAGAACATGGAGGGAGCAGATGCTGGCTGGTGGGATGGTCCACATCCTGCTCTGGGCCAATAGCCTTCTGCACAGGATACCCTGTGTCACGTCTCCCTTCCTACCCAGCATCCAGGCCAGGGGTGCAGAATCCCTCTAGAGAAGCCAGTGTCCTGGAGGGCTGACTGGGAAGGGTGGGGCTTGACAGGCTGGAGACAAAGGAGGAGGGGAGGTCTTAGCCTGCCTGCCCTGACCCCCCAGTCAGCACCCACAGCCCCAGCTCTCCGCAATGTCCTTGCTGTCCAGCTGGATGTGGTCAGTGTTCTTCTCACTGAACATGGGGCCTCCGTGCCTCATGATGAGTTCAGTGGCCACTCTGGTGAAGGCCTCCTCCACATTGCTGGAGTCCTTGGCGGAGGTCTCGATGGCACAGAGGATGTCATAATGCTCAGCCAGGCTCTGCGCCTCCGCCAACGGGACCTCCCGGAAGTCTGCAAGGTCTGACTTGTTCCCTGTGGAGAAAGGCCAAGTAAAGCATGGTAGGACCCACAGGTGCCAGACCTGCACAATCCTATTCAGCAAAGCCACACTAAAAGTCCCCAGGCATGCCTCCTCTCCCAGCTCCGGGGTAATACTGCTAGGTGTGGTGTCTGACTTAAAATAGTCCTTTTTAGTTTAACCTTTTGAAATATGTTAAGCACATGGGTGTTTGCCTGAGTGTACGTCTGTGAACCACATGAATGCCTGGCAGCCACAAAGACCAGAAGGTATCACATCCCCTGGAAGTGGAGTTATAGATGGTTTGAGACAAAATATAGGTGCTGCTGGGGAAACTCAGGACATGAGGAAGTGCTCAAAACCACTGAGTCATCTCACCAGCCGCTACTTTTAAAAATCTTTTTAAAATTTATATTTTTTTTGAGACAGGTATAGCTGTGGCTGACTAGAACATCCTCTATTAGACCCTGTCTGGCCTTGAACTCAGAGAAACCTGCTTGCTTCTGCCTCCTGAATGCTAGGATTAGAAGAGAGCACCACCATACCCAGCACATTTTAACCATTTGTAACGAGTTCATAGGCAGGCCATGGTGGGCCTGCACTCAAAGAGGATTAAAAAGGCAAGTGGGCCTGAGTTTGAGGCCAACCTGGCCAAATGAGCAACTTCCAGGACATCCAAGGCTACACAGAGAAATCTTGTCTTGAAAAAAAACTAAAATAAATAAACAGATTAATTAACTAATAACTCTCACTAGGTTGCCTAGGCTAGACTTGAAGTTGTTGACTATAGCAATCCTCTGCCTCTCAGCCTCTTGAGATCTAAGACAAGTGCAACCACCAAGTCAAGCTGCCTTTATTTCAAAGTTCTTTTTTTCAGCTGGCAAGATGGCTCAGTGGGTTGAGGTGCTTGCTGTTAGCAAAGGAACCCGATTCAATCCCCAGTACCCACATGCTAGAAAACATGCTGTAACTTGTCCTTTGGCCCCCACACATGAGCTTTGGCATGTGTATGCCCACATACATAGACCAGATAGATGACAGATAGACAAACAAACGGACAGACAGAGATAGAAAGATATAAGTAGGTAGGTAGGTAGGTAGGTACGTAGGTAGGCAGGTAAGTAGGCAGGCAGGCAGATAGACTGATAGTGTTTTTTAGATGTTTAAAACTCTTATTCTAGGTCAGCAAAATGGCTCAGCAGGTATAGGCACTGTTGCCAAGTCAAGTGATCTGATTTCAGTTCCCGACTCACTCTACGAGGGGAGAGCCGACTCTAGCAAGTTGTCCTCTGACTTCTCACATGCACTGCAATGCATCCCTGCATGCTCAGACTACACACGAAATGTAAGTTTAAAATGCAAATAAATAATCTATGGCGTCTCACCTTGTTTTCTTTTTCCTGCTTTTTTCCCCTCTGCAGTGCTGGGGGTGAAACCTATAGCCTCTTGCATACTAGCTAAGTGCTCAATCCCTGAGCAGCAAACCAGCCACCTTGCTTCCTCTGAGCATGAGAAGCTGTGTGTCTGCAGAAACACCACGCCTTACAGCTAGGTGATCTGGTGCAAACAGAGACTGCAGAGCTAACCCCAGCATCCTTCGTGCCTTCCAATCTCAACCTTGAGTCTAACTTTGAACTGACAAGGGGAATGAGGATCTGCAAGCTCCTAGTTCAACTCCCAGCTCCTTTCCTGTTCCAGCTCACCCTTCTCTAGGCAGGCTTAGCCTGTATGTACTGGAAAAGAAAAAAGGGAGAGGCAGAGATAAGGCTTGCTCTAGACCCCTCCAGCCACCATCCCTAGCTCACCAATCAGCAGCTGCACGATGTTGGAGCCTGCATACTTCCTCACATCCTCGATCCAGTGAGGCACTGACAAGAAGGTGCTCCTCTTGCTGATGTCGTAGGCAAGGATGGCCCCATTGGCACTTCGGTAGTAGCTCTGGGTGATGGTCCGGAACCGCTCCTGGCCAGCTGTGTCCCAAATCTGTAGCTGAAGGGGTTGACCCAACGACATGTGTCAAAGGGACAAGAAGGGCACCTCCACAGACCCATGCCCAGGACAGTGTGTCCACTGACCTAAAGGTAGCTCACAGCAACAGTCCTCTGTGAGCCTTAGAAAGACTGGACTTGGAAAGACCCTGACTGGAGAGATGGTTCGGAGGTTCAGCACAATTGCTGTGCAATCCTGAGGAGCAGAGCTTAGGCCCCAGCTCTTACCTACAAACCAGGCCTCCCACACACGGCTGGAACCTCAGCTCTAATGGGGCAGACAGGATCACTGAAGCTTGCTGGCTTCTAGCCTAGTCAAGAAAACTTAAGCCCCAGGTTCAGGGAAAGACTCTGCCACAATTAAGGAGTAGATGGGAAGCGATAGGAGGGTGCTTGACTCTGTCCTCTGGATATGGAGAGAGATAGGCGGGGTAGGGGAGGAGATAGGCGGGGTAGGGGAGGAAGGGAGGGAGAGAGGGAGGGAGGGAGGGAGGGAGGGAGGGAGAGAGGGAGAGGGAGAGGGAGGGAGAGAGAGAGAGAGAGAGAGAGAGAGAGAGAGAGAGAGAGAGAGAGATCGCAACTCACAGATCCAATATCCAATATGAAGAAGGAAAGAGAATGAGATGGATGGGGGTGGGGAGGAAGCAGCCTGCCTCACAACCCTGGACAGGCAATTCTGAACTCCATGGACTGGCTCTCCCTTAACCCTGATTACAGCTGCAGTCTAGAGGTGAGGAACTGGCCACAAGGCTGCACTGAGGCAGTGCATTCGGGTCTTTTCCCCTGCAGGCTCACTGGGTCCTGGTCGTACAGCACTGGGCCGGATGATTCCATTGGTGGAGCAAGGGTGGTGAAGGGCCTTTCTCCACCACTTACTTCTCCATGTAACAAATGTCAGTGCCCTAGGGTAGGCACCCTGCTGGACCGGGCAGTGGAGAGCTAGTGTGTGCATGTGATGATCCCTGCCAGGATAACGGAAGAACAAATGACCAAGAACTCTCTGTAGTTGATGAGAGATAGTCCTCTTTAAAAATCCAAGGAGACCGACAAACCCCAAGCAGAAGAAACACAATAAATTGTGGTGGATCACAGCCAAACTGATGGGGGGAAAAAACAGAAAACAAAAAGAAAATAATGAAATCTATGCTTCTCCCTGAGTTACTGGGTCACAGCAGCAAGGCTTTTGTCCTAGACGGACATTCCTTTTTCATTCTAACGAATGCTCAGTCATCACCTCCACAGAGTAGCCCCATTTACTCCTTCACCCCAATTTCTTTTTCTTTCTTTTTAGACAGTGTTGGGAACTCAGGATCATGCACATTCAGGCAAGTATTCTATCACCGACCTATAGATCCAGCTCAGACCCCAAGTAAACACCCTTCGCTATACTTTACAGTGTGACATAACACAGACACACAGACTCACACACACACACACACACAGAGACAGACACACACAGACAAACACAGACACACACACACAATCACTGCCCCACCCTTCATGTGAGTCCCGTAAGAACAGGCCTATGTCTATCTGGTTTTCTATTCTCAGCCCCTAGGACAGTGCCTAGCATGAGAAGGTATCCAATGCCAATAAAAATTGGAGGAATGGGTGCCGTGTCTGCCCCAGGAGCCTCGCCTGTGATCAGACCCAAAGCCCCAGTTTCTGACAGCTAACTGCAGATCAATTTGAGTGTTATGAAAGCTGAGAACCCTTTTCACTGCCAAGATCAGCCTCAAACTGCCAAGAATCCCTACCAAACTGACACCACCCCAGTCCCTACCACTACACGGAGGCCCGGCGGGGCTTGCACCCTCTCACCTGCCACACCCTGCTTCTCAAGTCCTACCCAGCTGAGCCTTCTCAGCCTGCACTTGACCTTTAGGAGAAATTCTCCAGACTGCTGATATCTAGAGTTGTGTCCATGAGCAACTGTGGGGCCAAAACACTTCTGAATCCCAGTGAGGACAAAAATGGATTCCCTGAGCATATGTGCTCATTAAAAAAATAAATAAATAAATCTGCTTCTCCTCTAGCACTAAGCAAGGTTGGGTGGGTGCATCTCAGTCCCTTCTTTGGCCCTGCAATGGGAAGACTGGGAATCACCATCCTAGGTGGGGGTGGAGCTCTTGATCTCCTTTAAGTTCCACACTTAATAACTCTCAGCCAATGCTAGCCCACAAGTCTCCATGAGCCCCTGATGAAGCAATGCTATCTGTATCATCTGGTCCTGTCTTATATTAGACTCTTCTGCCTATTCTTTATCTTCTTGGGGCAGCTCTCCCTGACATGCCCCAGCCCTAAGCAGAAGTAACTCCTGTTCCTTTCATGTTCCTGTCTCTCACAACTCATGCCACAGAACGTTTACCAAGTATCCCTCAAGATGACTTTAGGAGCTAGGCAGGGAACATTAGCCACAGCAATACACACACACACACACACACACACACACACACAAAGAGAGGGGGGGGAGCAGGGGCCGCAAGCTGCTTTCCAGGGATTCATGGCTCACAATCCCACTGAGTAAGTCACATGGCTGCAGTAAATCAACCCTGTTTATTAGGTTAAAAACATCACTGGAAGTTTAGTTCCAAGACTTGTGTCCTGTCCTGCCCCTCCCAATGGAAAGGGAGCCTGTCCTGAGTAGACAGTGGAAAGTTCCAGCCTTCTTTGCCTTAGAAGAGGACCTTGGAAAAGTTAGTTCTCAGGGCAAAAATTGAGATGGTCAGGCTGACCCAAATACAAGTTCCTGAGCTATTTTTTATGATGTCTTGGGACATGAGTCAAACCAGGAGGTAGTGTCTGAGGGCTCCTCCTCCAACCAGCCTCCTCTGCTGCGCTCTGTCCTCTAGGGAAGAGCTTAGCTGCAGGTTCTCCAATGCTGCAAAAGCCCCAGTGTGTTATACTAACTGTCAAAAGGCAAGAGTCATCCCAAGGGAAGCGCAGTAGGTGGGCAAGTTCAGCCTGCTGTTTGGCATCCTGCTTTGGAGAAAGAAGTGGGCAGGTGATAAACGCTCCCCTGGGGCTGGCATGGCAGCCTCACGAGCCAGGGACCTGTTGTTCCAGCTTCAGAAGCCAAAGTTACATCTCCAGGTCCTGAGGCTGGAGGCTCACTGCTCTGGGTTTTAACTGGCAGCCACTGTAACCCTCATCTCCCACAGCTTGCTTTACACTCCCTAATGACCCTCAATATTGGAAGCCTCAGCCCCTGCAGTGGTTGATGTCACAGCTGTCAGGCCTAATGTCTAGGACCCTGGCCCCTTAAGACCTGGCAGCTCCTCGGAACTCTTCAAGCAACTGAAGCTCGAAATTTCTCTTCTCTGGTTCTTCAAAGCCTTCTATCTCTCTTCTCCTTTGGCTTTCCTCACACATCTCTAACCTGGCATTCTCAGGAACTCTTTAGCCACACTCTTACTGCTTCTGCTGTCACTGCTGCCACAGCTTCAGGTTCTGCCTTCACCTCTTCACGTCACCATCTCGGTCTACTTTACTATTGATAATGACCAAGATGGTAGGAAAAGCGCCTTCAGGAGAAGCCTTGCATTTGACCTAATGCTGCAACCCCAGGGTTCAGTACAAGAGAGTGTCCTGCAGCTGAGTGTAAAGTGAACTGCGCTCACTTCTCATATAGTCAGAAAGGTGGCTGTGCCAAGGATGTGTGCACCATCACGGTGTGGTCCTTCAAACAAATCAAGGATCATGTGTGCCTCAATCTCAGGTCTTCTGCGGAGCCACCAGCAGAGTGTTCTGTCCTGTGTGGGAATGGCTGCTAGAGTTCACCAAGCTTGTGATGACAAAAGTCTAGTGCAAGCTGTTTGAAACAGTCAAGACGGGGGTGATGACTTTGGAATTGGAGGTCTACTTGGGCAGCCAGCAGCCATCGCTACTCTATAGCTTCCTCAAGAAATCCATGAGGCCAATCAGAGCCAGCTACATGGCTGATAATCCTCTGCTCAAAGCAGACAGAGTACCGGGAAAGTTAACAGCTATCAACTCATGTTGGCCCCTATGGTGGTTCAAATAGGTTTGGCCTCCATACACTCATGTGTTTGAATGCCTGGCCCATAGGGAATAGGGAGTGGCGCTATTAGGAGGTGTGGCCTTGTTGGAGTGTGTATGGTCTTGTTGGGGGAAGTGTGTCACTGTAGGGCTGGGATTTGAGGTCTCTTATGTTCAAGCTACTGGAACACAGTCTCTTTCTACTGTTTGTGGATCAAAATGTAGAACTCTCAGCTCCTTCTCCAGCACCATGTTGGCCTGTATGCTGCCATGCTTCCTGCCATGACAATAACGGACTAAACCTTTGAAACTGTAAGCCAGTTCCAATGAAATATTCTCTTTGTAAGAGTTGCTGTGGTCATGATGTCTCTTCACAGCAATAGAAACCCTAACTAAACAGCCCCCCAAATCTTAACTTATTTAAAGGAAAAATAAACGTTCTGAAGGGTGCCTTATCATTATCATTGATAGTGCACTGGCTCTATTTAACAGTGCTTAAACTCTAACCCAGTGCCCAGAGGCAAGTCTTGATCTGACAAAGACCAAGTGAGGAGAAGAAAAGTAAAAACACATTGGCCTGAGAACACTGGCAAGGCAAACAAAGAGGGGCTGAGAGGAGCCAACGTCAGAGGGATATGGACAGCCGCTGCACCCAGAATTCCTCCCAGTCCCTCAACATGGCTCATCAAGGCACGACATCAGGAAGTACTTTAGTCCCTTGCAGTATTGTGGCTCTACATGGGGGTTTGTGGCAATGCAAAGAAGCCCGTGGCCTTGTGACTAAGGGCAGCTATGCCAGCCTTCCACAGGTTTCCTCATCATATTCTAGACAGCATCAGCCCCCAGCCATGCTAAGACATCAGGCCCATAATGCCTTGCATCCAGACAAGCAGAACTCAGCAGAGTGCCTAGAGCTGTCAGCATTTCCAGTCTGTCACTCCAGGATCAATTTTTTTTTTTTTTTTTTTTTTGAGACAGGATATATCCTCATATATCCAGGCTGGCCTCAAACCCTCTATGTAACCAAAAGCAACCAAAAGCAACCTTGAACTTCTGTCTCCATCTTCTCTTGAGTCTCAGGCTTATGTGCCATCGTTCCTAGTTTTATTCCATGCAGGAGACAGAACCATGGCTTCCTCCACTGCAGCATGTCCAGCCACAAGACTACTCCTTCCATCTCCAGTGTTGCAGGAGAGAGGCTGTGACAATGGTATTCCGAGCCTGCAGCCCTCGGCCCTCACTGTGTGCAAGGCTTCCACAGCATATGGATACGTTTCTTAAGTAAATCTCTTCAGTGAGTTACATCTCCCACAAGAATACAACCCTCGCCTGCATGTTCATGGCTTGTTTGCCTTTGACAAACAAGTCCTGCCTCATTTGCCCCCTTCTTCCCTTCCTGGAAGCTCAGACCACCCACCTACTACTAGCCATGGGGCCACAGCACCAAGAGCCTAGAACACAGGATCTCTCCCAGGCACCTGGCCCAATTCAGATGGGCACCACAGGACCAGGACAACACCCAGGAGAATGGGGCTGTTAGTTCCTCGTGTGACTGTGCCTATCAGTCGAGCCTTTTGTGACAAGAGTAACATTCTTGTGGCCATGAGTTCTGCCCTCATTGGTCAGAGTCTCCACAGTTAAGTTTATAAACTCAAGCTCTCTCTATTACCAGGTAAGGTGATTCATTTGTTTGTGTGTTTTTAGACAGGGCGTGGGGGATTAAGCTAGGACTTTGTGCAGCTAGACAAGTTGCTCTACCCCTGAGCTGCAGCCTCTGTCTCCCAGGCCATCTTATTTCTCCAGACATCCTCAGTCCAATGCACCACATCACAGGCTCAATTCTCCCCACCTCTTCGCCATGCTCCCTGTGCCCTGTCACTTTTAATGACACCAGCTTGGGATCTCAGCTTGGCCTTGGGTCCTTCTGTCCTCCCCCACATCAACCTCAGAACACAGTGCCTGGCAGTCTCCCAGGCCTCCCAAAAAAAAAAGCCGAGCACTTTGTTTCCTGCTGCCCTCAGAACACAGTGGATACCACCCAGCAGGATCAAGTCGGCCTGGGAGCAATCCATGGCCTCATCTCTCCCCACTCTCAAGCTGGATCCACGCCTTTTAGCATGTTCCTATGGTCTGGCATTTGTACAGCCATGGCATCTGAAACCCCTTTTGTCCCCCTCTTTAGGAATGCTCTTCCACTTTTCAATGCCTCCCTCAACCTCCTGTCTATATAACCCTGAACAAGATGCACTGCTGCTTCCTCTGGGCTTGTCTAAGCAGGCAACATACATCCTTGTGTGTCCACAACAGCTACAGCCACCACGGGGCCCTGCACTATAGTAGCTATCTTTACTATCAACACTCTGCCCTGCTGTGGCCCTGTTTGCACCAGGTGTGTCCACTGCCTGGCTCAGAGTCTCAGCTACCACAGTGACAGCATTAAGTACCAGGTACTGTCTGAAATGAGGCCTAAAGAAAAAAGACTGTCTCTGCTGTACCTTTGGCAAACAAGTCCTGCCTCAGTTGCTCACAGTGGGCTCACTGCTCTCAACACCCTTTCTTCCCTTTCTGGAAACTTGGACCATCCACCTACAACCAGCCAGGGTCACAGCACCAAGGGGAGAGCGTGGAGCACAGGATCGCTCTCAGGTGCCTGGCCCAGCTCAGATGAGCACCACGGGACCTGCACTCCCAACAGAGGTGGAGTTGCCGTCTTCAGGACTTGGACCACTGCGTGAGACAGGTGGGTACTTATGGAACCATGAGCAAATCATGAACTAGTCACAGGAGAATCACTGTCCTGATTCGGACCTGAAGTCTGAGCCCCTAGTCAATAAGCACAGGGAATC
This sequence comes from Rhabdomys pumilio, assembly GCA_030674055.1. Lineage (NCBI taxonomy): Eukaryota > Metazoa > Chordata > Mammalia > Rodentia > Muridae > Rhabdomys > Rhabdomys pumilio. The sequence goes on from JANHMN010000008.1 coordinate 24,389,159, forward strand.
CACAGAACAGTAGCTAGGTCCCACGTAGCTCCCCCATACCTCTTATTTCAACCATCTACTGCTCCATCAACAGCCTGAAACCTTGGGAAGATTTCTTTCCCTTCAGAGCTCAGAATGAAACCCTGGGCCTTGAACAGGCCAAGTACAGACTCTAACAAGTAAGCCACCCAAAAGGCCATGGCTCTCTCATGCCAAGAAGCAGTCAGAACTACTGAGTTAAGAGTTTACCCTTGCCCGGCAGTGGTGGCACACTTTAATCCCAGCACTTGGGAGGCAGAGGCAGGTGGATTTCTGAGTTCAAGGCCAGCCTGGTCTACAGAGTGAGTTCCAGGACAGCCAGGGCTACACAGAGAAACACTGTCAAAAAAAAAAAAAAAAAAAAAAAACACCTCTAAAAAACAAAAAAAGAGTTTACCCTGGCGCTTCAGTAATAAAATTATTTTTTGTGTGATTTCTTCTGTGTTTCACAGAAATTTTCATGTACTTCCTACAATTTTTTCTACATATTTCACCTAAATACAAGTATAGCGGATATTAACAAGCCATAGTTGTCAAACTGATGTTTCTTCTGACAACTGTAATTTGGGAGGGGTCATGAAATTAGCATACCAGAAGAGGGGATCAGCTTTTCACTGAAATCATACAAAGAACACTTCTAATTTTAAAAAATATTGTGCTGAATTTAGGTCGATGGTACTTGTGTAGCATGCCCAGGGCCCTATGTTCAATTCCCAGTATTGCAAAGTAAAGTTTTTCAAAAGAAACGTGGGAACTGGCAGAAGAGCTTATGTTAGGCCTTGTGTTTGGTCCCTAGCACCAAAACCTCACCCAGTTTCTACACTCCTCCGCCATAACAATGGCAATCTCAAACAGCTATCGGGTGTGCAATGACAAGAATTCTTTCAGGAGTCGATTCAACATCCTCATAGATGGCAAACTGCCTCCAGGGGCTGACCTCCCTTATGCTGCCACAGTTTGAGTATTAGGTGTCCCCCAAGGCCCATGAGTTAAATGGCTGGTGACCAGCTCGTGGCACTAATGATAGGTGGTAGAACTTTAGAAACTGGAACCTGGTAGAAGGAAATTGGATCACTGGGAACATCACACATACATGCACGCACACATGCACACGCACATACACGCACACACACATTGGTGATTTGCCTGCAAGTCTATATGAGGATATCAGATCTCATGGAAAAGGACTTAAGAGTTGTGAGCTGCCATGTAGTTGCTGGGAATTGAACCCAAGTCCTCTGGAAGAGCAGCCAGTGCTCTTAACGATTGAGGCATCTCTCCAACCCTGGATATTCATTCATATTCATTCTCTCTCTCTCTCTCTCTCTCTCTCTCTCTCTCTCTCTCTCTCTCT
>JANHMN010000008.1:24395431-24454088 GCA_030674055.1 Rhabdomys pumilio
AAAAAAAAAAAAAAAAAAAAAAAAAAAAAAAAAAAAAAAAAAAAAATATATATATATATATATATATATATCATATATGCATATATATCATATATATGCATATATATATGATATATATTATATCTAATATATACATATAATTTTTAAAAAAAACAAGCCAGAAAAAATTTAACACTTTCAAACATGTCCACAGGTTTTTCAACACCCTTCACAAGTAGGTGAGAGGTCACTAGTCCCATTTCCAAGATGAAGAGGCCTGAGGCTACCAGAAAGAACTTCAACTGGAAAGACAGAAAGAAGACCCACGCCTTCAGACTCTCCAATCAGAAAAATAAACAGCAATCAGATTCCTGTGCTATGTCCAGTCCTCAGACCTAAAACAAACCTGGAGATACCTCAAATGACCACAGGAAAGGCTTATGCACCTGCACAGCAGCTTGTGAGATCTGAGTGGGCTGGTTTTTAAAAACATTTTTTGTGTGTCTATATGTGATGTGTGTCTATACATGATGTGTGTCACATGTGCATGCGCACACCATGGTGCACACATGCCATAGCACATATGTGGAGGTCAGGGGTCAACTTTCAGGAATTTCTTCTCACCTCAGACCCTGGGTTCAGGCAGCCAGGGTTTTTACTTGCTGAGTCATCTGATCAGCTCAGAAGGGCCTATCTAAACGTTCCTATTAGCTGATAAACACCCTGAAATAGTCTGGTGCCAGCTCTTAGTGAAAATATTTACAAGATTCCTAAGTATAAAAACTGGTCGTAGTGATGATAGATGTCTGAAGTGCCAGCATTTGGGAAGTAGAGGCAAAAGGGTCACAAGTTCAAGGGTATCCTGGGCTATATGGTGAGTTTGAGGCCAGCCTAGACTATACTAAGCTCTGTCTCTGGGAGAGAGAAAGAGAAGGGAGAGGGAGGGAGGGAGGGAGGGAGGGAGGGAGGGAGGGAGAGAGAGAGAGAGAGAGAGAGAGAGAAGAAAAACAAAACAAACCAGGCCAAGTGCACACTCAGCTCTCAGTGGGTGCAATAGTTCACCGGGTTCATCAGCCTTCAGAACTTTGGAGCAACCTTTCCAGGCACAGAGGGAGTCAGAAAATAAGCACTGTGCCCAGAAGCCAGCCAAATCCAGAGTTCAAATCCTGATTTTGCCCCTGACTTACAGGAGACCTCAGGTGAACCAGTTACTTCACTTTCCTTGGCTTTGGCTTCCTCTCTATAAATATTAACCACTAAGCAAGCATATAATGAACATATGTGTCTGACGCTGGCCAAAGGGATCTGTATCTTTAAAGGGCTTATCTTCAACAGGAAGAGACTAACAATCCAGATCATGTCAAGTCCAGGTAAGTGCTATAAGCACATAGACAACAGGGAAGAAAGATCTGGGGGGTCAGGGGGACCTCTGGGAAAGCAGTATTCACGCTAGAAACTGAATAGTAAAACATCAGTCACACAAGAATCTAAGGAACACAGTATGACAAGGGGAGACAAATGCAAAGGCCATCCAGTCCTGGATCTAAGGGACAGAGCACAACAAGGGGAAACAGACACAGAGGTCATCCAATCCTGGAATATTTAAGAAGGGGGCTTCTGAGGTTAGAAAACAGGGCTGGAGAGACTGACCGGCCCATCTCTTCAAGTAGAATATAGCACAATGGTTGTAACGGGAAGTAACTATAGAAAAAAAAAAAGAACTTGATTGAATCTGTTGTTTCCAGCTTTCCACTATAGCAGAATTAGCAGAACTCTCTCAACAAACAAGTAAGACTGAAACACAGAAGTGAATAAGATAGTTTTGCTCTGACAACTGGAACACAGAAGTAATAAGATAGTTTTGCTCTGACAACTGGAACACAGAACTGAGTAAGATGGTTTTGCTCTGACCAGTGGGGAAGCAGAGCCTCTGCCTTCTTGGCCTTCCCAACTCACTCCTGGGAACTTCCAACCTCAGCAGAGCTGGAACAACAGCTGGCCTGTCTCTAAGGTTCCTCAAACTCTTACAAAGCCCAGATCAGGTGGGAGACAGGCTTCCTGGTAGAGCTTATGCAAAGAGCCCTAAGTTCAACCTTCAGCACCACAAAAAGAATAATTATCAGGAACAATGGCCTCCAGTCCGTAGAACACACCATTAAACAGCTGACTCACAACGGCTTATAGAAAGGACAAGCAACACAGCTTTGAGGTATTACCACACAGACACAGCTCTGCTACTCCCAGGCCCTCGAGGCTGCCTCTTAAGAGGAAAAGCTGGAGTGACCATAAGGAAAAGAATTAACAAGCTACACAGTGTTGCATAACCTAAACTCAAGTGCACAGTCCACCTAGGGCTGCACTAGGTGACAGGTTATCTCCACAGGTAAACAGGAATACTGCCCCCTCCCTGGTCAGTCAGCATTGGGATCCACATATGCTGGGCACAAGCCAACAGCTTTTCAAAAGGACTCATGCTCCTTATGTTTCTGTTTCCACACTGCACTTTGACTGTTGACTACTGGCATTATCAGAGGGCACCAACTTGAGCACGGACACACTCCACCCAGACAGTCCTTCCCTGGCCACCTGCTCCAAGGGGGAGGTCCAGAAAACTAAACCTGCATGCCTGCACTTGGTTCTTCACCTCCTGCAAACCAAAATACACTGACACCCAAAAGACCCGTTGAAAACCTTGCAAGCAAATCTCTAGAGGCACAGTGGTCATAAAAATGATTGTTGACTTGCTTTTTTTCCTACACGATGGGACAGAAGAGAGAGGCAACACCCAGAAATTATCCCAACTTTATAGAAACAAAGAGGTAAGTATCCCAGCCAAGGGCAACAGAAAACAGGCCTACCCAAATGAGCAGAGAGCCACAACAGCAACAGGGTCAAGAGACTCCCATCCCCAGGCTTCACTTCCTGAAAACACAGGCCAGCCCCCACCCAGTTCTCTTTAAAACTGTCTTGAAGATCCTTGTGAACCTGAAACCATGAAAACGGCAAAGGTTTTCTGTACGGTGCAAGTCAGGAAAGTTACTGAGGGCCTCTGTGCACAAGAAGAATGCTGCGTCCTGTCCAGGATGCTACCGTTTTAGGGAGGACAGACACCTAGGTTAAGAAACTTCTTGATTTCATTCATCACAAATATTATTTATCAAATCATTGCCAGGACATTGTGGCAACCACATCCTGCTGTTTCTGCTGGGGTCACTGCCAAAGTTTGGTTCTCTCCCCCATCTTCCGGTATCTGTGAAGTTTTCGGTTTCTATCAACCCTTAGGAGGGGAGGCCCCCCACCCCCACCCCTCGCTGGCCCTGGTGGAGTCGAGTTCCACCACCAGGTCCATAAAAGAGACTGCGGGGAGGCGTGGCCAGGGAGGAAATTCTGACAAAAACTTTTGGACCTCCGGTCCTAGCAGCCACTACTTCCTGGTCCCTCCCGATCACGGGGATGTCGTTATTTGGCTGAGTGCTCCCCAGAGGGCCGCGCGGGGAAGGGTCTGTCCCGGCATGCGTGGCGCTCACGGAACGGCCCGCAGGTTGCCTTCCACCGCAAGTTGTTTCGAAGGAGTCCCCAGGCTGTGAGATGGGGGCGGGAGTGGGGGGCGGGCTTCCTCCTCCACGCTCTGGCCGCCCACTGTCACCACTCCCAGAGCCCGAGGCGGTGCTTTCGGACCTGAACCCAGCGCGGACATCAAGGCCCAAGCCCGTTCTGAAAGAAGGGGAAGCTGAAGGACTAGTCACGAACCGCCCGCCGGGAGCAAAGCAGCGGGCCGCGCCGCCTCCCACCTTGACCCGCTTGCCCTGGATCTCCAGCGTCTTCATGGTGAAGTCGACACCGATGGTGCTGCCCTGACGCGCGGAGAAGGCGCCGGTCTTGAAACGCTGTACCACGCACGTCTTGCCCACGCTCGCGTCGCCCACTAACACCAGCTTAAACAGGAAATCGTAGTGTTCGTCCTGATCTCCTGGGCCAGGGCCCGCCATGGTTCCGCGGGAGTCCTGGGACGAAAGGGCCCGGCTTGGCTAACGACAGCCCGGGGCCGAGGTCCGTGTGCCCTAGCCGGCCGGCCGCCGAGCTACGTGGAGCGGCCGCAGCACCTGAACGAGCTGCGCGGCGGACCGATCGACGGCCCCGCCCCGCTCCGGAGCCCGCGGACTCGGCTCCGCCCGGGAGCGCACCGCCCGGCCCTCCGCAGAGCTCTCTGCCAGCCGTCGGTGCCGCGCCGGCCCAGGGCTACCTCAGGCCCGCTCGTGCGCCGCCTTCAGGGCGGGGCGAGCCTCCCTGATCCCCAGCACCGCCCATCTCCCCGCCACTCCGCGTCTGGGTCCCGCCCCCAGGACCGCCCAGTCGCCCCCTTCCACAACCAACGCCTGCTATCCTGTCAGTACAGTTCCAACGCCCCCTCCCCGCGCCCCCAGCATTCCCTCTAAGCTTCTAACCTCCTCAACCCTTCTCCGAGTACCGTCTGCACCTCACCGCAGCCAAAGCCTCCGACCCTCCTCTCAACACCACCCTGATCCCTCCCTCAGCACCGTTCTTTCTCACTTCTCAGCACTTCAGTCATCCGAACTTAAGCTGTTAACACCGCCTAGATCCTCTATTTGGCCCTGACCCCGCCCTTAACACCTCTTACCCCGCCCTAATCCTCAGAGCCCGTCTTAGCTTTGACCTCGCCTTAGGCACTGCATCCAAGACAGAAATCCACCCGCACCTTTTCATAGCCCTGGAGCTAACTCCTCGCTAACTCCTCCCTAACGCCTCTCAGCTCAGCTCTCCGCCCCTCTTCAACTCCGCTTCAGTCTGCTGCGCCCCCATAGCAGGCTTTGGCTCCTACTAGGTCAACAACTCGTTATCAACGCCAGTTCACCATTCTCTAACCTCCTGTCCTCCTCAGCCAGGACCCACGTCCACTCCTCACTGGCCTGCTTCATCCCTCTCCTGGCTTGCACCTAGTGAGGAGCAGGGACAGGCAAGAAAGGGTAGTGCTGGGACAGAAGACAACTATGACTGACAGTGAAGGGCTGATGAGGCAAAACCCCATCTCAATGTTCCCACTTCGGAGAATTGAAAGCTCTGGTGACACACAGCAAAGGCAGCTTCCCTTAGGTGAAAAATGAAAACTTGAGGAAACGAAAATCCTTGAGGGCAGAATGGCCCAGAGTCCCATTTGGAAGATGATAGTGCAGACAGGAGTCCAGCCAAACCTGGGCTGGCTGGGAATAGGAGTTCAGATCTCAGCCAACCACCACCTGCACTTGAGAAGAGGCCCAAGGAAAACCTGTGGGCCAGCCAGCTCCTAAGTTTGGCCTGGGAAACCAGAGGTCAAAGAAATGGGACCCAGATGTCTATAAGCAGCTTGAACTAGATCAAATAGACCCCATTCCTAAAAATGAGAGGAAGCTGAGATTATTCTAGTTTCTTTGGACAGCCCCCTTAGGCCCTGCATGGCTATTTGATTCAATAGTTTTTAATAATGGCTGTTGCAAGCCAAACACTGTTCTAGTGCCTTGAGATCCATCCATGAATGAAAGACAAAATCCAAAACTTCCCCAGTAGGGAAAGGAAGAGGAAACTTAAGGAAAACAGAGACAGAGCAAGCCCACAGGTACCATCACCTGAAAGGCAAAGGCTGAACTTAGAGAAAGCAGAAAAGTTTATTCTCAAACAGTAGGAACTCCATGGCCATTTGAAATGCCCAACAGTTGCAGTCAGGACCCCCTAGAATGCTGTGCAAAGGAATTCCAACAGCCAGCCTTTGCAAACTCGTGGTAGTGGAGAACTGCAGCCTCAAGAAACTGCCTCCATCCCAAGATGTACCCTGAACCATAGTGGTTTCCTCCCTGAAGCTGGCTGTGGGGTAGGAAATACCCCTCAGCCAGGCCTAGCTCACAAGAAGGGAAAGAGGAGTCCAAAGGCCAGGAGAGGCTCGGGAAAGCCAGAAGAGTAGTCATGGTTCGCTGAACTCTACTCGGCCTTGGGCTGGAATTGGTGTAGGAAGGCGGATATTTTGGTATGGCAAAAGCCAATCCACTACTTTCATTTATGGAGTACGAAGACATTTTAGAATTAGACTGTGTAACCAGGTATGGTAGTGAACACCTGTAATCAAAGCACTTGGGAGACTGAGGCAGGAGGTTTGCCTTGAGTTTAAGGACAGCTTGGTCTATACAGTACCAGGCTGGTCAGGGATATACGGAAGACATTGTCTCAGAAAACAAAAACATTGTACCCATGGTGAGGGCTGCATAATTCAGCAAATGGATTAAAGCCATTAAGATGAGAGCTGAGGAGATGGCTCAGCAGATAGAATGCTTGCTGTGAAGATGTGACTAAGTTCAGACTTCCAGCAGTTGTGTAACATGTCAGGTACGGAGGTTCATGCCTGTAACCATAGGCAGAGCAGACACAGATGGATCCTAGAGGCACATTGGCTAGCCAGCCAAGCCAAATGGCAACCTCCAAGTTCAAATGAGGCCTTGTCTTAAAAATGAAGATAAGACGGAAAACAAGGATAGAGGACACTCAGAACAACTCTGGACTCTGCATGTAGTGTAGGCACAGGCGCCTCCCACCACACACACACACACACACACACACACACACACACACACACACACACACACACAAAGTGAACACTTTCAAAGAGCATATTCTATGCTGTGTAAATCACACCCTGACAAATCTGCATGTCCTTTCTTTTGCCAGTGTATTTTTTAAAAATCCAGCGTTGTTTTTTAAATATATTATGCGTGTTTGAGATAGAGCAGTTTAAAAATATGTATTCAATAAACTACTTTTCCTATAAAAAATACTGCCTTATTTTGATAGCAAATTTTGAAATAATGCATATCTCGAACTTAAGCAAGCCAAAGATTTAACATTTTTTAAAAGATTCTGTTTTTTATTCATGTGTATGTCTGGATGTCACATGTATACAGGTGCCTGCAGAGACCAGAAGAGGGCACTGGATACCATGGAGTTAGAATCATAGGTGCCTGTGAACTACCACTGAGCCATTAAGCCATATCTCAAGCCCTATGCCAAACTTCCTCCTTTTTAAAAAAAAGATTTATTTATTTAGCTGGGTGGGCAGTGGTAGTTTAATTCCAGCACTTGGGAGGCAGAAGTATCGAATCTTTAAGTTCAAGTCCAGCCTGGTCTACAGAGCGAGTTCCAGGACAGTCAGAGCTACACAGACAAATTGTGTCTGGAGGAGGGAGGGAGAGAAAAAGAAATGTAGTAATTTATAAGGGCAGATTAGATGGCTCATCCTTATAAGCCCCCAGTAAAAAAAGGTATGGAAAAAGCACTACAAAGATGACCATATACTAACATGATCCCCTGTGTCCTTAATATAGAATGGTTGCTGCAAAATGTTAGAGAAATAAATGCAAAATTAAAACAGATACCCTGGAACAGTTGAGACGTTGGTGATCTGGGCTGCAGCTGGCCAAGGTAAGCAGTAGCCCTTTTGGGCAACTTTCAGCTCACCCAGTGGCCACAGAAAGGACAGGCATCTGAGTCTCTCCCTTCCCAAATACTTGAAAGCCATAAATAGAGGTCAAATTCATCCCTCCCCATGACGCTTCTGTTGGTGGTCTTAACCTGAAGGCTTTGTCTCAAACTATTCAAGCTATCTGCCTCTTGGCTCCACTCCTCCAACCTCCAGACCAGTGCTGTGCAGAATCCCATTTCCATTGCTCGTCCCCAGACCAGGCCCAGCTCAGCTTCTGGTCTACCCTACAGGCTGCCACTTCTTACCAAGTCTGCCTACAGATCTCACTCTGGCATATCTGTTCACAGAGCTTCAAGAGACATTTCAGACCCAGGAATGTCAAACATTCAAGACACAACTCTCCAGCATCATCTACCCCCACTGTCCCTCAAACACACCGGACAGAAGGACCTGTGGTACACCATCCCCTCACCACTCACTTTACTGTAAAGGACATTCAGTTCCAACACTTCAGTGATTTGCCTCTAAGGTCCCAGGAGGCTTAGAGAGAAAAGTAGCCAGTGCACAAACAAGCCTGAATTGAAGGAAAGAAATGGAGCCAACCTGACAACTGCCCACCCTAGGAACCTGTTCCTGAGTCAAGATGCAGGGACATGGACCAGGACTACATGTCCCTATCAGGTCAATGTGAAGGTGAGGAACCCCCACCTCTTCAGGCTCTTTAGCCTGAGGAAACCAGAAGAATCTGCTGCCATTTATCCAACCTTTAGAGCCAATGTTCTAGGTTAAGGGTAGCCACAAGACAAAGTTTCCATCCACTCCTGGTGTGTACAGTCAAGAGTGGGAATTTGGAGTGAGGGGCTGTCTTAGTTATGGGTCCTGTTGCTGTGATGAAACACCATGACCTAAAACAAGTTGGGAGGAAAGGTTTATTTGGCTTATACTTCCAAATGGTAGTCCATCATTGGAGGAAGTCCAGACAGGAACTCAACCAGGGAAGAAACCTGGAGACAGAAGCTGATGCAGAGGCCATGGAGTGTTGCTTACTGCCTTGCTTCGCTTGGTTTGCTCAGCCTGCTGTCTTTCTTTTCTCTCTTTCTTCCTTTCTGATTTTTTAAGGGATTCTTTATGTAGCCTGGCTGTCCTAGAACCCATCGTAGACAGGTTGGACTCAAACTCAAACCCTGACTGCCTCTGCCTCCAGGATGCTGCACTACCACCACCTGGCTCAGCCTGCTGCTTTCTTACAGACCAGGGGGCCTCCACTTACCATGCGCTGGGCCCTCCTCCAGCAATCACTACTTAAGAAAATGCCTACTGCCTACAGCCTGATCTTATGGAAGCATTGTCTCAACTGAGGCTCCCTTCTTTCAGATGACTTTTGTGCTGCATCAAGTTGACATAAAACTAGCTGGCACAGGCGCTATATGTACAAAGAAAGGATGGGGAAGAGAGCTGTTGAAGTCTTGGTTAGGGTGGCAGGCACTTGTTCTGAAGGAAAATAGAAGATACTGTGTTTTAGATTCACAGGATAGGTCGGATAAGGAAGGGAGAGAAGATGATGAAAAGTCACTGTAGTGGTGTAAGCAGGTATGTCCCCATAGACTAACATGTTTGAATGCTCAGCCATAAGGAGTGGCACTATTAGGAGGTGCATTGTTGAAGTACGTATGGCCTTGTTGGAGGAAGCGTGTCACTGTGGGAGTGAGCTTTGAGGCCTCCTTAGCTCAAGCTAGGCCAGTGTTATAGTCTCCAGCTGCTGCCTTCTGATGGAGACATAAAACTCTTGGCTCCTCCGGCACCATGTCTGCCCGCACGATGTCCACCATGCTTCCCACCATGATGACAATGGACTGAACCTCTGAACCTGTAAGCCAGCCCCAATTAAATGTTGCCCTTTTTAAGAGTTGCCTTGATCTTGATGCCTCTTCACAGCAATAAAACCCAAACCAAGACAGTCATCCTTTCAGAACTGGCAAATTGAGTTAAAGCATGCATGCACATTGAAAGACACTTTGTTGAACAATGTTTACCAAAACTGGTTTTGCCCCTTATGCAAAGCGTTAGGCCAAGAGGACCACAGCTACATCAACAGTCACACTGGCCCAGTTGGCTTCCAATTGTTCCTAAGCCTCGGCAGGAGCCCTGGACAGACCTACCCTTAGTACTCAGGTACAGCATGCTGGGGCCCCCACCAAGGACATCAGTAGCAGGCCATTCACCTCTCTATCCAGAGCCTGCTTCCATAAAGGTGAAATCTAATCTACCCTGAACCCCAGGACATAGAAGAAAACTGCCCAGGGTAAAGCTTGATATCCTAAAGGTCCTGAAAGCCCTCAGCTTTCAGATAAGCCTGGCTATCTCAGAGTCTTCCAAAGGCTCAGATGGATACTAGTCTGTCCCTAGGATTCTCTGATGCCTATGGCCATGCCACAGGACTGCTAAGACCACAGTGCAAACACCAAGCACCAGGTGCTGGAAATCAAAGCAGAGGCCCATCAAGGATATGCTCCAAGCTCCAAGTTCTTTCCTAAGCCTAACACAAAACCAGGCCCTGGCTGGTGCTAGGCCCTACCCTCTTGCCTATGAGGGTTCCCAAAGCCCCATGCTGAACCTGCCTTCTCCCTGTACATAGTAGTCTTGGCTCAGGAATCTCTGCAGTCCTCCCCTAAGGGAGGATCCAAGAGAAGTTTCCTATTAGCTAGGTCTCATCTCCTTTGCTCAGAACCTTCCAGTTTCCCATGAACAAGAGTCAACCAACACAGTCCCTGTTTGGCTCACTCCAACACGGCCACTTACAGCAACATAGCAGGCTCTGCCATCCTCCATGATGCTGCTCTCCAGCGCCTGAGAAACCCACATCCTTACCATGGGATGAGCTGCTCCAAACCAAGAGTCCTTGTTCCCTTGGCCTGGGCTAGTCCCTGTGCCCAAGGGAGAGTCACTTACTATGCCTCTGACTTCCCAGATGCTCCTGCCATCTTCAGAAAAGGAGGCTTGGGGCTCACAATGCTTGGGCTTAGAGACCTTGAAGGAGATTCCTGATAGGTAGCAAAGACTCAGCTCAAAGAGGTGTTTTGGATTCAGTCACTGGGTATCTACCATGTGCACCCACGAACAGCATACCACCATCCTCTGCTGTGAATGTAAGCTGGTGGTATGTGCATGCCAGGTGCAGCCTTGGGATCTGTACCATTCCTGGTTATCACCAACCACTCTGTACCCTCCTCCCTCCCCACCCCCATCTCCTCCCTCTCCACCCCCACACAGTGTTCAGTGCCTTCCATGACTGATATCAAGCCACCACAGTCTAGATATGCCACAGAACAAGTTCCAGGCACAGATGTTTCCTTTCTTATTAAAAATCTTTAATAAAAGTACCCTTCTCTGAAACAAGTTATAAAAATAAAGTCGCTAACCCAACAGTCCTGCGCACAGGACCAGAGAAGATGAAGCAGCTCTCCCAGAGAGGCTCATGGCAAGGAGAGCAGTGTCCAGTCAAGGGGATGGCTTCATCACTCACCGACCATGGAATTCCATCTGGGGCAGACGCACTATCTCAGTCTCCCAGAGAAGATGCAGCTCTGAATTTGGATGCGATTTGAATAAAAATCATGTGTTTTTTAAAATTGGTTACTAATTGATTCTTCTTGATTCCCAAAAGCATAGTACAGGGCAGAATAAATTTTCAGAGAACAGATTTTACACATTCGAAAACAAAAATAAATGGATCCATACAGTAGCAAAGGCATCGGTTACTCAAGTATTCAGTACCCTGGCAGCTTACTCAGAAGGGACAAGGCTCTACCATCAGGCCAGCTCACATGTCCAGAGAGGAGGCCAGATGAAGGGTGAGAAAGGCACAGGGCCTTCCAGCACCAGGCAGCCTAGCCACAGCCCAGGGCAGCTATGAGGATGGCATGCCATGGCGTACCAAGCACACCCACCAGATCTTCCAGAGTTCAGGAAGGGCTCTAGTTCATCCTAGTACCCCAGGAGTCGCTTGGCTTCTTCACTCTGTGCCTGCAGGGTCTCGCTTGCGTATTTCTGGAGCAGTTCCATTTTCTTCCTCCGTACAAGCGCCTCCTCAATCTGTGGACACCCAAAGTAAAGAAGTCACCCCTCAGCAAGGCCCCCACCTCTACCACAACCCAAGCAGGGAATACCTGCAGGGACATGGTCAGCAAGTCCGACTTTCACCAGACTTATTCCAAGGGGGTCTGCAAGAACCCAGGCACATCCCCCAGGAACATTCCATCAAAGCTCCTGCTTATCAGTTCCGTCAAGACGGTCCTGACCTTCATGGACCCGACATTCCTTTGTGAACACACAGATGAGTGCCACATGGTCAGGATTCAAGAGTGCACAGTGGAAGGGAGGGACAAGGAACACTGGGAATGTGAGCCTCGCTGGAGGACTGGCTCTATGGGCAGCACTCTGTCTCGGGGCTCACAGCACCCAGCTTACCTCCTGCTGTGATGGCACCGGAACATGAGCAATGAACTTCTGCTGACCATCTTCCCCTGCCTTCTCCTGGCTGCCTTCCTCATCAGACTGCGGAAGACAAACATACAAGCCATGAGCAGGTCACCAGTGACATAAACACTGACACCTCTGTACAAAGTATCACCCAGCTGGACCTGGTGGCACAAACCTGTAATCCTGCACTTGGGAGCTGAGGCAAAAGGTCTGCCTTAAGTTCCTGCCAGTCTGGGCTACAGAAGTGACCCCGTCTCCAAAAATAAGAATAAAAACCAAAAGCACCATGAAGCTGAAAATAATTTTAAGGCCTGCCTCAACAATGTAGTGAAACCCTACCTTAAAATAAAAAGAGGCCTGGGGACAGAGCTCAGTGGTAGAGCTTACTTCCCCAGTACCACAAAAACAAGCAAACAAGCAAAACACTTAAAACAGCTACATTTATTTAAAAGGGAAAAGAAGTCCTTTCCATTGTTTTTACAATAGAGGAAAAGTCTTTTAGGTGGGAACCTCTGCTCAGCCATCACACAAGCCACACTTGTCTGTGCCTGACACTGGCCAGCCAGCTGTCCTCACTCACTCCGGCTTCTCCCATACATGCTGCTTGCTTTGCTCCTGCACCTAGCTGAGCATGGCATGTCTAGGCCACTGACTACAGACCTGAGGAATCAGGTGAGTATTTATTTGTAACCCAGAGAAAGCCCAGGGCATGCTGCCATCCTACTTTAAAAGCTTTACTGATCCCCAGTGCTGGTCAGCTGGACCATAGCCTGTAACACATTCACGAAGACATCAAATCTGTCTCCAAACCTCCTCCTTTGCCAGTGATGTACAAGCAAGTTCCACCAACTGTATATGAAGAATCTGCCTCACCCTCCCCTGTCTCAGAATAGCAAATCAGAGGTGTTCTGACTGGTCCATGCTGAACCCAATAGAGTCTAGAGCCCAGAGGTTCTGCGTGAGAGGTGTGGACCACAGCCCCATTCCTGGTCACAAGCCTCTGCAGAAACCCATGGGACTGTTTCCATCTGCGAAATAGATACACAAGAGTTCCTGCTGAGCCACAGAAGTGCTAAGGTCGTGGGCTAAAGCTTATGCGACCTAAACTGGGTTTATAATCTGTCCTACATCACTCAAGAGAATTGGCCTGTTAGAAGGAAGCTAACAATTGCTCCCTTAGCCCTTCCTGTCTGAAACTCTCCCTGTGCTCCTGCGAAGGGTTATCACAACCATCCTGCAGGTGAGGAAGCTAGGCTCTGAGCCATGGCCCAGTCCCTCCCTAGTGTACTCTATAGCTCAAAGAAGAGGATAGTGAGCACCAGACAGGACCCATACCCATACCTCCTCCTCCGTGACCGCATAGATATTGATCTCCTCTTCCTCTTCCTCCTCTTCTTCCTTTTCTCCCCTTGCCAGCCGAGCCTCTCTCTCTGCTTTCCATTTTTCCACCAGCTCAGCTCTGACTGAAGACAGAGTAGAAGATTATTTAAAACACATTTCAATGAGCAGAGTGGTCAAGATGTCCCCTTTGGAAAAGATACCCTGATTCTGCCCTGGATGGTGAAAACTGCTGCAAAGGACAGTCTGTCCTACAAGGCCTCTTGCCTTAAGTAGGTAGGTAGGTACAAGGCAGGCTTTGTAACAATGTCTCAGACCTCTCCAGTGGCCAACTGACATGCATATGTGAAAAAGGGAAGGACACATGCATGCTGGGTCCACCCTCACCAAGCAGTCCAAATTCCTATGGAAATTGCCACAGACCCCTCCCCCCACTCAGGCTGACATGGTATGCTCTACAGGAAGAAACAACCACTTGTGTACAACGCACCTCCCTTTCCATCAGTAAGTTGTCAGCTGTGCAAGAAAGCAGATCTAAAAGCCACTGGATACTACTAAACGAGTTCAAGAAAAGCTAACTTAAGATTCTAGATCCAGAAACTGGATCAGGACAGAGGAAAATCTGTGGCTTCACCTGCTGCTCCAGGCCCAGCATGATCCTGACTGCCTCACCTGCCACCTAGATGTCAGATCATTGCCAGCCCCCTACAGACCCTCAGCAACAATAAAGCCAGCTTTTGGTATCATGCACTGTTTCCTTTGCAATGGAGAGACAGAATCCAGGTGCCAGCTATAGTGACACTGCCCACAGACATACGTTTCTTCTCATACTCTTGTTCCAAGGGCACAATAACTCCATCATCTTCATCCAGGTAACCATAGTATTCAAAATCGATTGCCTTCATGAGCTCAGCACGAGTCTTTCTGGGAGGAGGAAGGGCTACAAGAAACGGCAGCAACTTAACTGAATTCCCAACAAGATCATCCTTGAGCCAAACCTTTTCTCTACACAGGACACACGGCCATGGAAATGCCAGAGTCAGCACGTCTCTGTGCCATACATGGGACCAAGTGAGGGGCCCACCCTTCCTAAAGCTGAAGCTTTGGTCCAAAGAGTGGAACCAAATTAAAGTTTATTCTTAGGCTACTGGTATAGACCAATGATCAGAACCCTTGCCTCCTATGCCCAAGACCCTTGGTTCAACCCACAGCATTACAAAAATAGATTTATACCAAGTAAATAAATGGAATATGTGTGGTTTAAATAAACAGCTGGGGATGTAGATCAATGGTGACCTCTGTTTAGGAAGCCCTAGGGCCCAGGTTCAGTTTGAAGCACTTTCTAGCAACACCCTCAAACCCACAGGTCTATAATAAAGTTTTATAGGCAGAGAAATACATCACAAAAAACACTAGGGATAACCTAAGATTGTAAGTCATGGCGTGGGGTATCCTGAAACCTCTTTGACACTGTTTTACAAAGTGTTTTTAACAACCAAGGAAATGGTACAATGCTGACACAAAACAAATACATGGAAAAGAAAGCATAAGAAAGGGAGGTGAGAGTGCTCTGAGGAAAGCACGTCAGAACAAGGACACTGACTAAAATACAGATGTAATGGTCAAAGAGACAGCAAATGAAAACCCTAACACTGGCCGAAGAATAAAGGCTGACCACTGAAGATGGGAAAACTGTGGGGGTGAAGAGAGAGCTCAGGGCTTCAGAGCAGTCTTCCAGAGGCCCTCCGATGTTCCCAGCATCCACATGGTAGCTCACAACCATCTGTATGTAACTTCAGGTCCGGAGGGATCTAATATCCCCTTCTGGACTCGTGGGCATACATGCAGACAAATATACCCATACACACAAAATTAAAATATAACCCAAAAAATTTTTAAGAAAAAAAAATATGAACATTTCCACTGGTAATCAAATTTAATTATCAACTTTATTAATTACAGAAATAAGCAGAGAATGATAGCAAACATCTCTGATCCTAGCACGTGGGAGGCCAGCCTGGGCTACCATACAAATTCCAGGCTGTCTTGGGCTGCACCATAACATAAGACCTTGTCTCAAAACAAAACAGAAAGACGGCTTAGCAGCTCAAAGTGCTTGCTAGGCAAGCCCGATGACCCAACTTCAACTCCCAGAACCATGTAAAGGAGCCAGATGGTAGCGCCCATCTGTAAATCCAGACTCCTGCATCACGATGGGAAACAGAAACAGGAGAATTGCTAGGAAGCTTGTGGGCCAGACAGCCTAAACTACACAGCAGAGGCTTAAACAAGAGGGACCCTGCCTTAAATACAGCAGGAGAGAATCAGCTCCCAAATGCTGTCCCCTCACATGCACACAGGAGCACACATGTGCCTGCACTTACACACAGACACATACATATTATTTTTTTAAATCACAAAAACCTTATAATTATGAGAAGTAGAAACAAAGGTCCACCAACAGAACACTGCTTAAAAAATGGTGAACCCACACAACGACCTTTTGCTTTCCTTCTGGTGCTAAGGCCCAAGCCCAGGGCCTCCCGCACGGGGCCTCCCGCACAGGGCCCTCCTGCACGCACAGGGCCTCTCCGCACAGGGCCTCCTCACACAGGGCCTCCCCACACAGGCTCAGCAGGTGCTTCCCCATCAGTACCCCTGTGATGCACTTCAACTCCTTACAACTTGATTGTGGAGTAGCTTTATGTGCATGCATCAAGGGGTGTCCCAACGGTATGGGACAGCCATGTTTGTGCAGACCTGCACTCACTGCCCACATCTGATAACAGCAACTTTATCTGCCACTTTAGGTCATGTCCCATGAAGGAATGCTCATCACACTGGCAGAGGAAAAGCACCTGAACACAAGGACTAGTTTCAAAGTGCAATCATGTGAAGTAGAAGGAAAAAAAACCACTTCCAGTCAACTGGGATTGATCAATATTTTACCTGATATGGAAAAAATAAGCCTTCAAAAGGGCCTAGAAGGAAACCTGAAGATGATAAAGGGTCCCCGTCATCTCTACAGAGTCCTGCATGGGCAGCAAGGGGACTTAAACGCCACTACTGATAAGAGTGACTTAGGCACACCACTCCTGAGCCAGGCCTGGTCGCACAGGAGACTGAAGCAGGATATACTTGAGCCTTTGAGCTCGTGAGCTTAAGACAGGCCTGGGGTAAAACTGAAAGGCTCTGTGTCAACAACAGCAAAGCCTACCACGTTAGGACAATACAGCTGAGGGCTAAGGATGAGAGTCAGCGGCAGAGTGCTTGCCTAGCAAGTTCAAGGCCTTGGGCTCAAATCTTAACAAGGGAAAACAAATCAGTACAAAATGCAATGATGAGATGGCTCAGTGGGTAAAAGTACTCACCAGAGGCCTGACGACACGCTAATAAATAAGTGTCAATTACAATAAAGAAAAATGAAAGGTAGATGGAAAACCAAAAAAAAGAAAAAAAAACAGAACAACAACAAAAGCCAGACACAAGGACGTGGGTCTGTAATCCCAGAGCTCAGAAGGGTGAGACTAAAGTTAGTTGGCAAGCTTTAGGCCAGCCTGAACAATGTCTTAAAAAAAACAAAACAAAAAAAATAAATAAAATCAAAGGGTCAGTGTCTATAATCCTACCAGGCGGAAACAGGAAGACCAGGCATTCAGAGCCTGGACTACTTGAGACCATATTACAAAAATATAAAATAAACTTAGGAAGAACATTTTTAAACTATTTTTTAAAAATCCGAGAACAATAATTCCTACACAGCATAGCATCCATCATCCATCTGTCACCAATTAAAGGCCAACACATTCCCAAACACAGGAGCTACTTACGTTCTTTCTCAAATAGCTCTCTGACACCAGGCAAATCTTTGGCTGCCCCAAAGTACTTGTAACCTCGGTTTCCTGGGACTTCTTTACCTTCGTGATCCAGCATCTTAGGACCAACTTTCTTTTTGGGAAAGAAAGAGGAGGAATGAATCTGATACACAAGCTTGCTCTTTTGTCTACAATACATTTTAAGATAATGTCACATATGAAGAACATTTGTGCATTTAAGAAAAAAAAACCTTAAAAATGAAGCTAGAGAGATGTGGTTCATCTAGTATACAAGTAGCCCTGGTTCAATGCCCAGAACCAAAAAAAACTAAGTTTAAAAAATAAAAAATGCTGGCCCGACATGGTAGCACACACCTTTAATTTTAGCACTGAAGGGGCTGAGGAAGGAGGCCTGATGACCTGAGTTCAATTCCCCAGAATCCACATGGTAGAAGTTAAAAAAATGACTTCTACAAGTTGTCCTCTAACCACTAAATGTGCATTGTGGTATGCACATGCACACACATAAATAAATAAATGAATAAGTAAATGTCATTAAGAAAAATTAAAAACCAAAAGAAAAAGAGTCAACAGTGCACTGTGCTTCCTTAGACCCGAGTACCACTGGGTGCGGGATATATGCCTAGAATCCCAGCATTTGAGCCTGAGACAGGAAGACTGCCACAAATCTAAGGCTAGTATTAGCCTAGCCTGAGCTACAGAGTAAGACTTGGTCTGAGAGAAAAAACAACAAAACAGACAAGAAAAGAAAAAATGTCTCAAGGGGCCTTGGGCTGCACCTGGATCAGGAAAGCCTTGCCTGGCTAGCACAGTGAAGTGTCCTAAGATCGATCCCCAGCACCACATAACACCGGGCATGGTGGGACATGCCTGAATCCCCAGAACTCAGGAGGCAGAGGCAAGAGGCAGATGTGCAAGGTTAACCTTGGCTACTTTGAAGCCAACCTGAACTACATGATACAATCTCAAAAGGTAAACAAACAAAAATAGCAATAAATATAAAAAATTAGAATGGAAAACGCCAAAGCACATGACAGAATTTTCTCAGCACACTCTGTGTGCACCACATGGCAGTATAAACTGTGTGCTGGGGCTAGAGAAATGGTTTAGACCTTAGACACATCGTGTTCTTACAGAGGATCTGCGTTCAATCCCCAGCATCCACATCAGGAGCTCACAGGTATCTGCTGGGATATAACAACTGCCTGGAACTCAACTCCAGGGAGATCAGACTCCTCCCACCTTCACTGGCACCAACACTCTTGTTCTCAATCTCTCTCTCTCTCTCTCTCTCTCTCACACACACACACACACACACACACAACTAAATTTAAATTTAAAATAAAGTATTATAGGTGGCAGGCTTGGTGGTACAAGACTTTAATCCCATCAGAAGCAGGTAGATCTCTGTAAGTTCAAAGCCAGCCTGGTCTACATAATGAATTCCAGGACAGTCAGGAGTCTCTACATAATAGGAAGACCTTGTCTCAAAACAAACAAACAAAGTGTGGATGTGTGTGTCTTACTATAATCATGACACTACAGTGGGCAACACAGCAGACAGGAATGTCTCTGGAAAGCTAGGCCAAGGCCTGTGCCATGCGGGATTTCAGGATGGTGCCACCATCCTTTTCACAGGCATCCTGGCCGCATGTAACAGCTGCTTCTCAACCCTGTCACCCCTGGCACGCACCTCTGGACAGGCACAGACTGAACCTACAGACAATGCACACAGACACACTCTTGGACAAGTCATTAGTTTGTCCCAGGTACCCCTGGAGCTCTAGCTACTTACTCCATAGTCAGGACCGCCCAGCTCCTTGATCCGCACCTCCCAGTGTCCTTTCTCCCTTAGCAGCTTGTTAATTTCATCATTCAGGTCTCGGATTCGGAATTCCCCTAAGCCAGCTAGAAAACAAAAATGTTAATATCATTTCTTCAAGATGCTATGCCCTAAAATAATGAATGTCGGTTCTTCCAATACATGTACTCAGTGTTACAGCTTTAAGATGGAAGGTCTCAACCCCAGTAGTGTACTGCATAAAACTACTCATTTAATCAAGAAGAAAAGGCCTGGTGTGGTGGTGTGTACTTTTAATCCCAGCACTCAGAAAGCAGAAGCAGACAGATTTTAGTGAGTTCAAGGTCAGCCTGGCTGACATAGTGAGTTCTAGACTAGCCAGGGATACACAGTGAGACCCCTGTCTTAAAAATAAATAAATGAAAATTTTAAAATAAAATAAATTGATTAGGAAAAATCACCACTAGGCAGTTGGGAGGCAGAGACTGGAGGATTTCTGAGTTTGAGACCAGCTTGATCTACAGAGTAAGTTCCAGGACAGCCAGGACTATACAGAGAAATCCTGTCTTGAAAAACCAAAAAAAAAAAGAAAGAAAGAAAGAAAGAAAGAAAGAAAGAAAGAAAGAAAGAAAGAAAGAAAGATAGATCACTAACACCCAAATAAACGAAGACCAAATACTGTAAAGATTCCCAAGAGGATAGGGTTAAAAATTCTTTTAAAAACTTCACCCTCACTAAACGATGGTGACACACAGCTTTAATTCCAGCACTTGGGAGGCAGAGGGAGTAGGTCTTCTAGGCTAGCCTGGTCTATAAATCAAGTTCCAGGACACCCAGGGCTATGCAGTGAAACCTGCATCAAAAAAACATTAAAAAGGGGCAATCAAAAAAATATGAATGAAAATCCTTGTATATCATTTACACCACTTTAGAATGAACAGTTAAGATTATAGAAACAGTTACTTTCTGAGGCAAGCAAAGATTCAGTGAGTCTGGCTTAAGTAATGGCCAGCACCAGGCTATACTGCCTTAGCCCTTTCAGGAAAGCAGGCCAAGACTGTGGACTTGACAGACAGCCTAAGACCAGCTGAAAAGGAAGTGCACAGGGTACGTACTGAAAGGCTGACTATGGGGACTAAGCACTGGACACAGATGCGAGGACGGCTGGTGACCACACAAGTTTAGAGTCTTCAGGAGTCCTAGCAAGGTCTGAGTAAGGCAAAGCTAACTGGACTAAAGCTGAAAGTGTCCATGTGGGAGGACATGTGCAGTGAGGGTGCAACCTGGATCTGTGTGACAGCTTACACAGGCACATAAGTCAGCTAAACTCAGCCCACTTATGTTAGAGATGGCATGCTTCACCCAGAGTAAGTCCATTAAAACAGAGAAGAAAAGGGAAGACGGAGGAGAGCTCCGTGGTTGAGAGCATCTGCGGCTCTTGCAGAGGACCAGTTTGGGTGGCGGCACCTACCCGCACCAGGCAGCTCCCATCCGCCTCCAACTCCAGCTGCAGAGGATCTGGGGCACTCTTCTAGTCTTAGCAAGCAACTCACCCATGTGCACATATGCACACATCAAGCACATAGTTGAAAATAAATCTTAAAAACCGAAAGCGATCAGCAGGCGTAGTCATCCCACTGGCCTGAAGGCTGGGGCAAAAGGAACAAAAAAGTTCAAGGCTGGCCTGGCCTGAAGTTCAAAGTCAGCCTAAATAACAAGATAACTTTTCAAAATAACCACAACTAACAATGAATAATGCCAAGTAGAACGAATATGGAAACACAGTTTACAAACTCTCATTCCCACATTCTAGCCTCTTAAGCAAGAAAAAGACCCATTACTTCCACTGTGAGGATGTGCAATCCTACAGTCAGAAGAAACTCAAAACAACCAGTCTTCCCAAAACAAAGCTAATGCAGGGAGGGGGAGGAGAAAGAAGAGGAGGAAGAGAAGAAGGAAGAAGAAAGAGGAGGAAGAAGAGGAAGAACCACCATCACCACCATCACCACCATCACCATCACCACCACCATCATCATCATCGTCATCACCACCACCACCATCACCACCACCACCACCACCACCACCACCACCACCACCACCACCACCACCATCACCATCATCATCATCACGTGTTTTAGTATCTTCTTGCTGACATTTTGAAAACCTAACTGAAAGCTGGGTGTGGTCGTGCATGCCTGTAATGCTGGCAGCAGGGAGATGGCGGTTGGAGAATGAGGAGCTGAAGATCATTCTCAGTGACACAGATGAGGCTGGGATACCTGAGACCCTTACCTCAAAACACAAAAGAAAACCCACACAGAGAAACGTTCACATGCTTGGTACAAAGCTATGAGGTCTTACAAGCCACACAAGTCATCACTATAACCGAGACACCGAGATCATCTACCATCCCTGAACGTCCTCTCACGCCTCACGGTGGTCAGCCTCAGCCCTCCATACAGCTACTGGAGTCACTGTCTTCTGTTCCTATGATTTTTCTTCTATGTCACATAAATGAAGTCACATGGAGTGGCACTTTGAGTTAGGTTTCAGTTGCTTTGTTGTTTTGACACAGGGTCTCCCTAAGAAGCCCTGGCTGTCCTGGAACTCACTATGTAGACCAGCAGATTAGCCCTGAATTTGAGAGATCCTCCAGCCTCTGATAAGACTGAATGGGTACGTCACCATTCTCGGTAAGTTTGGGGTTTTTAGGCTTCTGGCATTTATCCACATATTTGTGTGTATTACTAACAAGCATTTCAGCATATGGACAGACCTCTGAGCTGCTTCCTGGTTGATACAAATTAATTAGGGGCTAAAGCTGCTATACTTATTAGACATTTTTGTTGGAGAATGCAACTGTAGGATAACAGGCTGCAGTGTTTACTTTTCTAAGAAACTATCAAGCCACAGTCTGCAGGGGCCACCATTCTCCTCGACAGCCGAAGGGTACAAGTGCTCCCCATTCTCTGGCGCACTCAGCCTGTGTGCCTTTTGCCTATGCAGTACATACAGTACCCTGTAGTGTTCATCTCCGCTCTATACATTAAACACATGGAAGGGTGCTCATCTGACTCCATGCACGCTCTTTGGTAAAGTGCTTAAACATCTGCTTTTCAAAGTTTATTGTTCTCTTATTACTGACTTAGCAGTTCATCCCTTACTGCTGCCTTCCCCACTGAACTGCCTTTATGCCTCCATCAGAAGTGCACACACAGCCTTAGGAGGCTAAGGCAAGAAGATCAAAAGCTCTGGCAGGCCTGAGCTACAGTGAGACTAGCTAAGATGAGAGAGAGCCGGATGGTGCGTGGTGTGTGCCTAGGGAAGGCGCCAGGCGCCACTATCTCTGGATGCACTATCTTAGTATCCACATAGCTAGCCTTTTACCAACATGGATTTTTGGTTTCTGTTTTTCTCTTGTATGTGAGAGGGTCTCTTTATGCAGCCCTAGCTCCTAAAACTCACCATGTAGACCAGGCTGTCCACTCTTGACTCCAGAGTGGTAGATTCAAGGTGTGCACCACACATCTGGCTCTCCCTCACCAATATACTTGTTGTAGTGACTTTACTGTATATTAAGCTTTTTAAATTTAAGTGGTATGAATGTGCCAATTCTGTTCCTTTTTTTTTTTTAAGTGGTTTGTAGTTATATATATATACTCACACATTGTGTAAAATAAAATATCATGTACTTATGTATATTTTGGAGACAGTATCTTATGGCTTGGCTCGCTTCAAGCTTCCTGTGTAACTGAGACTAATCCTCAATTTCTGATCCTGAATTTCTGATCCTTTGGCTTGTACATCTCAAAGCTCAGATACCCAGTTTACACAATGTTAAGGATCAAACCCACAGCTAAGTGTGTGTCAAGAAAACCCTCTATTATCTGATATACACCTTCTTTCTTAACATAATCTTTTTGATAAAACTGTCAACATAAAATTTTTTTTTTGGGGGGGGGGTGTTGCATTAGCAGCAAAAAACTGGTGGCTATATAGCAAGACCTTATCTCAAAGAGTAGCAACAAAAACCTGGGTATGATGGTCCGTGCCAGTAACCCTAGCACCAGGAAGGCTGAGACAGGATAGCTGTGAGTTCCAGAACAGATAAGAAGGAAGAAAAGGAGGGAAGGAGAACTGGAGGAAGAGGGATGGTAGGACTATGCAGAGTCCTACCACCTTCAAACACAGCATCTCTTCATATTATCAACATCTTTTAATTCCTTTCAGCAATATTTTGCTGTTTTCAGCAAACAAACTCTGAATATATCTGTTAGGTTTATACACAAGTAGACTGGAGTATTTCTCCATAGTGGAAGACCCAAATGTACAAGACCCTAGGTTCAATCCCCAGTACCACCTAAATAGACATATACTGTGTAAATATTCTGGTTTCCTGGTGTGTATGTGTGTCTAACACCTGTGTGTGGGTATCAGAAGAGGGTGTTGGATCCCCAGGTGCTTGAGTTAAAGGTAGGTGTGAGCAACCTCAAGTGGAGACAGGTGACCAAGCAAAGTTCTCTGGAAGAGCAGATCACTGAGTGTTCCTAACTGCAGAGGCTTCCCAGCCCTTTGCTGTCATCTCTTGAATGGTTTTCTTTCTTTTTTCTTTTTCTTTTTGTTTGTTTTCTTTTCTTTGTTTTGGTTTTTGAGACAGACTAACTCTGTGTAGCCCTAGCTTTCCAGGAACTCCCTTTGCAGAGCAGGCTGGCCTGGAGATCCACCTGCCTCTGCCTCTCTGTGTGCTGGAAAGAAGTCGTGAGCCATCTCACGCAGTGTATTTGGTTAGTTTTCAAACCTGGGTGTGTCCTTAAACACAAGGTTGTCCTGCTTGACCCTCTTACTTGCTGGTTTTATAATTTTTTTTTTTTTTTTTTTTTTTTTTTTTTTTGGTTTTTCGAGACAGGGTTTCTCTGTGTAGTCCTGGCTGTCCTGGAACTCACTCTGTAGACCAGGCTGGCCTCAAACTTAGAAATCCGCCTGCCTCTGCCTCCCAAGTGCTGGGTTTAAAGACGTGCGCCACCACCACCCGGCTCTGGTTTTATAAATATTAACAACACAAAAGCTCTTGAATTTCCACATACACACACACATGTTAATTTTTAAGTATGTAGGCCTTTTTCTTCCTGTTGTTATAACCAGAAAACTTAATCTGTAAGATTTGAATTAATTTTAATGTTCTGACATTTGTCATATGGCCTAGAAAGAGTATGTTCTATTTTGGTGAATGACTTGTGTGCTCTTATAAGGAAAATAGAATATAGTCACAGGTAGATGGGAGGCTGGAATGGGAGGATCAAGTAGGAACAAGGGAAGAGGGTTGTGGGGAATACAGTGAGAGACAGCTAAAATTAAAAGGCATTTGAGGGGTAGTATGGAAGCCTATGACAGAAGAGACTTCCTAAAACATACACACACTGAAGGCGACCACCTCTTATCACCCAACTAGGCTTCCAGTACTGGGTTGGGTTACATTTAATTGAGTTGTTGTCTGAGAAACCCCACGGGAATGGTTAAACAACCCAGGCTGTTGCCAAGACTACAGGTTGCTTGTCCACAAACTGACAGCAAAGCTTAATTCCTGAAGGCAATATCTACATAACTCATTGAAGATGGAGATGTCCAGCCAGTGTCTACATAGAGCCTTCACCCCTACATTCCAGCATCTTTGGTACAGGACCATACTCTCAAAAGAGAAACTTGAACACTAACTGAGCTACAGACTCTTTACTACAGTGGTGTCCTGCCTGCAAGACATGCTAGGGCAGTCAGTGGCACAGAGCTGTGGGAGTAACAGTCACAATGACCAGCTTGACTAAGGCCAACTCCACAAGATGGAACCCATACCTGACACTGATTAAGAACCTGAGACTAAGACAGCCCAGGCACCAAGGGCAAACACCAAATAATCCTAGTCTAAAAAAGGAAAAATAAGAGCAGTGATGAAATCAGTCCTACTCACACTCTGCTATATTCATAGATCAGTGCCTTGCTCAGTCATCATCAGAGATGATGCTTCTTCCTGCAGCCAATGGGAACAAATATAGAAACCTAGAGCCAGACATTCCACAGCGAATGAACACTCAGTCCTAAATGCAATGTCTACATCAAATCCTGTCCCTCAAAGGGCGGTGGTGGCACATGCTTTTAATCCCAGCACTTGGCAGGCAAACGCAGGCTGACCTCTGAGTTGGAGACCAGCATGGTCTACAGAGCCAGTTTCAGGATAACCAGGGCTACACAGGGAAACCCTGTCTCAAAAAGCAAAAATAAGACAAAACAAAAATCTCAGAAAAGGAGGCAAAAAAAAAAGTGTAAGGTCCAGAGGGGATGGAGGACACCAAGAAAACAAGACCCTCTAACTCAGCATGAGCAAAGCTCATGTGAACTCACAGGGCCTGCATGTGCACAGGGCCTGCATAGCTCCCACCATGCTCTCTGCGTTTATATTATGGCTTCCAGTCAGGTGTTGTTATAGAATGTCTGAGTGTGTGAAAGAACGGGTCTCTGATTCTTTTACCTTCTCTTGGGCGCTTTTCCTTCTTTGATGTGACAGTTTTTGTTTTATTATTTATTTTTATATTTTTAAAAATGAATGAACGAATGAATGATTTAAAAACGTATCCACTACAGTAAAGGTTAACAACTGAACTGCCGTTTATGCATAGTGGGACAGGGAAAATCAGTTTTCAATAATAGAATAACACTAGATATATCAACTGCTCCATGACAGGCCTCGTGTTCAGGAGTAGTTGGCCAATATACATACTGAGCTCTGCCGGGTTTTAGTGTGCTTACTTTACACTCTGTTGCAATTTAGGTTTGGTTTTTGTTCTGTTTGTTTGGGGGCGGTATTTTGCTTTCTTGGTTTGGGGCATTTTGTTGTGGTATTGGGTTACTGTTTGGTTTTAGAAAAAGAACTTAAAAGTTGAATGGGTAGGGAGGGAGAGAGATCTAGAAGAACTTGGAGGAGGGGAAAATATAATCAAAATATATTTAAATTTAAAAATTGTTCTAAATAATAAAAAAATATAATAAAGTTAAGTGGCATGTCATTAGGTGCTGCATTCTATAAATGTCAACTAGGTCAAACTGACTGACAGAATTGTGTCTATTTGTTTACTGATTTTGGCCTCCAGTGTGCTGTGAAGCTGTAAGGGTTCCCTTGAGTTGCTGCCTGCACTTCCCTGACACTGGGATTGCAAGCATGCACCACACCTGGCCAGTGTTCACATCTGGTCCCCACATCTGACTGCGCTATAGAACATTTTAGAAGGTAAGCAGCTTACCATTCTGAATCTGAGCTACTTTTTTTGAGATCTCTCCAATGATCTGTGGGGAAAATAACAGGCAAATTTTCATGATTTTTGAACATATTGGCAAGTCCTGGAAACCTGTAATTCACAAGCAACAAAACTGCTCCAGGGGTGGCAGAGCACACCTGTGACTCCACCACTGGGGAGGCAGAGGCAGGCAGAGCAGAGGCAGGCAGAGCTCTGTGGGTTCAAGGACAGTTTGGCCTATGCAATGAATTCTAGGTCAGCCAAGGCTACAAAGTGAGACTATGTCTTAAAAAACAAAAACACCACCGGGCAGTGGTGGTACATATCTCTAGTCCAAGCATTTGGGAGACAGAGGCAGGCGATCTCTGTGAGTTAGAGGCTAGCCTGGTCTACAGAGAGAATTCCAGGACAGCCAGAGCTACACATAAAAACCATGTCTCAAAAAACCAAAAATAGCTTTTAGTCCCAAAACTAGGGAGGCGGAGGCAGAGGCAGGCAGATCTCTGTGAGTTAGAGGCCAGCCTGGTATCCATAGGGATTAGTCAGAAATACAAAAAGAGATCCAGTCTCAAAAAATAAAAATAAAATTAAAAAGTGAATAAATAAAAATAAAAATTGAATTTTGGTTAATAATCATTGATGAGATAAAAAGCAAGCAGAGGCAGTATTTCCACTGAACATACCTGTCGTCTCCACTTCTCCGCTTTCGGCAACTCAGTACATTCAGAAGCAAGGAAGGGTCTCCGTTCCTAAGGAGGATGAGAGTAACACACATGCAACCAGGCTCTGTATACACTTATGTAACATCCACAGCCAACTCAGCCTTGAAACCTGAAATATTTAATGCTCTAAATATACTTGAAGCCACAGTGCTGGAGGATATTCAATTAATAACCATCACAGTACAATCTCCTCTTAGGAAACTATATAGTTAGGATACATAGCTACTCAAGGAACTGAGTATAGTTAAAATAAATATATGCAAATATTTAAATCTCTCTGGACCTACCCTCTACCTTCTTCTAGTCAATATTAAAGCTAGAATAATAAGGGAACGCAGGAGGCAGATAATCACACTGCCAACAGAAAAGAGGCAAAGCAGCGACGCAGTGTACAAACTCCTCAGCAAACGCAGCAGGAAGAGCTGGGGTTCAAAGCCTGCCCAAGGAGTTCCAGAGCAGTTGCTCCTTGACACTTCCCAGGGGACACTTCACTCACCTTAACTTTTCCCTCTTCCAGCTGAGCCTGACGAAATCTCGCCAGGGCAGTCCTGCAGGCAAACAAAAGACCCCATTAGATTTCTTATCACTCGAGTTCCTGGGGTAGATCTGCTCATGACCACATCCAACATCATTCATGTTAGCAGTAGTAAAGAAACCAGACTAGTTAAGGCTTTTCATGTTCCAAGGGCTAGGCCTCAAACTCCATTCATTTGTGTCTCTAGGTATTCAAGTATCTACTTCATTTACACTGCATATATAGACTGTGGGAAAATTCTATTTATCAGACTGCGATAAGCAATACACAGAAGTGTTAAAAGATTAACATCAGGTTGCCCTTCCTGTCATTTTCAACCCATCCCCAAGAGGGAAAATGTTTACTCAGTGTAAGTTCTGGAAGATGTCAGACATTGATGGGAAAAAAAACACAAACAAACACAGGAAGGTTATTTTAACACATGGAGAGAAGAAACCACTTCTAAAAAGAGTCCTACCAAAGGGATCACATACAAGCCCTGTGCTGGTTACTAAATCTCAAATTTTTCAGCCCCAAGAAAGTTGATACTCACATGGCTTTTTCTGCATTTCGGGCCTAGAAAGAGACAAAGGAAGAAAACACCAAGTTTAGAATAACTGTCTTTCTTGTGATTAAGTTGTGTTTTTAAATCCATAAATGTGTGTGTCTGCTTGTCTGTACATGCACTGTATGTATACAGTGGCCAGAGAACAGAAAAGAACACCAGTTCCATGGAACTAAGAATATAGGCAATCGTAAGCCACCTGATATGGATGATGGGAACCAAACCTGGGTCCTCTGTAGAAACAATAAGTGCTCTTAACCACTAAGCCAATTCCTCTGACACTAGAACCTTTTTTTTTTTTTTTTTTTATCACTTCTACTGTTTTGTTCGTTGACTGGTTGGTGAAGTGGAAATTTCTGGGTTTCTTTGGAGACTCAGTTGTGCCATATGTTTTTCTGGAAACTGTCTTCTGAGAGGATGTTTTGCTAAGAACAGCCATGTGGTGTTTTTCTGGAGGCGACCTGGAAAGGGGGCATATGATGTTCTGCTAGAATGGATGCTTGAGAGAACATGTGATGTTTGGAAAGAACATAAATGTAGCCCAGCAGACAATGGACGATGCCGGAGGGTATTGGTACACCTTACCATTCTTTGTCAGTCATTGTTTGTCATGGCTTCATAGAGGAAACACACCAAAAAACTTCTGGTGGTGTTCTAGCAGCTTCTTGCTGCTTCTGCAGATTCGGGCCAATTGCCAGAACCTTGCAGTTTCTTCTGGATCAAGCTGCTGTTGCTGATTCATGAATGATGTTTTCCTACCATTGCTGACCCCTCAGAAATGATATTTGCAAATGGATCTAGCTGCCGCTGCTAAATTGTGTAAACTGAACTGCTAATACCCTGACAATGCAGATTAAATTTGTTTCAAAGAAGTATTTCTAAACAGGTTCACATCCTCCTTTGCTCTATTTGCCTTTTCTTTCCAATACCCCTAATGGATGATGGGCTAGAAGGGACATTAAAACATTTAAGAACCCTTTAAAAATAGGTTTTTAAAAAATCTAAACCTACAGGTTGGTTGGTTTCTGGCTTTTTGAGACAGAGTACTCTGTGTAACCCTGGCTGTCCTGAAACTTGCTCTGTAGACTAGACAGTCTTTGAACTCAAAGATTGGCCACCTCTGGCTCCTGAATGGCTGGAATTAAAGGTGTGTGCTGCTGCCATCACAAGGCTGTTTTTTTTTTTTTTTTTTTTAATCATACACATGTGCAGAATGTACTGTGATCATATCCATTAACTTCTCCGACCCCTCTCTCACTCCTGATGACAATCGAACCACCATACACCACTCTAACAGGAAACAGCATAGTTATCTGTTCCCTGCCTGTGCTTCTCAGAGGAGAGCATCAAGATTGGCTTTTGCAAAGTGATGTTCGTTTGAGTGCTGACACACCAGTGTTAAGTCAACAGTCCCTAAATGTCACACAGGGTCAGGAAGAGAAGACATTTTTTTTTTCAGTTGGATTGTGAACTACACAAAGAGAACACTTGCTAAATCTGGAACTTAGACTTTGCTCCCAGCTCTTTCTCTCACCATCACTGAGACATGGTCTCACTAAAACCTAAGTTTCCCTTCACACCAGATACTGTAGCTTTTATCTTACAATGTCATGAAGACTTATACATGAAGACAAGCAGAAACAGATACACAGTTTAGAGAGTCAGTAAAGCCAGGCAGTGGTGGCCCACGCCTTTAATCCCAGCACTTGGGAGGCGGAGGCAGGCAAATTTTTGAGTTCGAGGCCAGCCTGGTCTACATAGAGTGAGTTCCAGGACAGCCAGAGCTACACAGAGAAACCCTGTCTCAAAAAACCAAAAAAAAAAAAAAAAAAAAAAAGAGAGAGAGAGAGAGAGAGAGAGTCGGCAAAATGAGTTTAATTTAACTTGCCCTTCAGATTGTCCCTTCCAGTCAACTCTGAAAGGAACCTGGCCAGTGGAGGATGGATATATGAACATGACAGCAACATAGAACTCAGCCTCCTGCAGAGCAGCTGCTTCAAGACCGCTGCTTTCTCTCTTTTTAGGTTTCTGTTCTCAACAGTCTATAGCTTCCAAAACATCCTCTGTAAGCATTTCATGGCTTCCTTAAAAAATTTTATGTATCTATTTTTATTTAACAGGAGTATGTATCTGTTTGTACCTATGTATGTGTAAATACCACTCTGGCCAAAGTATATTAACAATTTTTTTCTACTTAGTATTGTAAAGCACAGACTGGCAAGAAGGCCTATATATTTGAATAAGTGTCCATATTTTGCAAATATATTTACATGGTTATGCATCTACTTACACCTGTTCCTTAAACATACTTTTGTGGATGCATATGGATACATATCTACCAAAATGGGCTAGTTTTTAGATAAGACTATAGAGATTTCAAGACATCAACAATTCTCGGAAGTATGAAAGCCACTCCGTACACTTTTACAAGGACTTTTACCTTTAAATTTTTTAAATTTTTTTGTATGTGTATGAATGCTTTGCCTGTATGCATGTCTAGTGCCACTTCACAAGTGGGTGTGTAGAGTGAAAAATTATAAAGATCATTTTATAAAATATATACAGGTTTTTCTTTAGGCTTTTCTTTAAAGAACATAAAAAAATATAGAAAGTTTTTATGACCCCTATACTTGAGCAAACGAATACAGGTTCACTAGTTCCAAAAAAGCAGAATTAAATGTAAGATTTTGGGCCTTCACTGCCCTGGGATACATTCCACATTCCAAGAGGGGTACATTATCTACTGCTGAGCCAGAGGACACTTGCTAGATTAACATTCCTTAGACCTCAGGGAAGAGAACCCACCTATGCGTGGGGAAGGCCCAAAGCAGGAAGACACATTCCTAACCACAAAGAAAGATGCAAGTCATCTGGGTGGTCCCAGGAACTGGCTGACCACGAGATAAATGGTTGAGGTTACATCCTTACAAAAGATAAGAGTATAAGATGTTTTCCTCATGACCCTGACTAAATTTGGGTTGGAACCTTTTAAGACTTTCTATGTTATGTTTCCTTAGCAACCTCTCACCCCCTCCCCACTCCCCTGGTTTGTGGTTTTCCCCTTTTAAAGCCCCTCAAACAGCCAGTCTTTGTCAATTCGTCTCCTGTGTGGGCAAACGAATTGACCGTAACCACGCCTCTTTGTCCCAACACTGTGTCTGATCTCATATTTCCATATTAAACACTTCTTGAGTGAATGAAACCGAGGATCACAACCTCTCAACACTTCAGCCCATCCTATTCATTCACTCACAGTGATGTCACACCTGTCTAGAGAATGCCACACTCTGTCGCCTGCTTCAAGCAAGCAAAGACCCTGCCCTTTAGAAGTTCTTATCCCTGGAGATTGAGAACACCTGGACGGGTGCTCCGCCCGTTCAGTCTCTACCCAAAAAATGCTTCACCCGGACTGAATCACCCAGACGCAATACAGCTCCTAAACTCAGTTTTCTTGCAATTTCTAACTGCTACGCCAGGCGAGAAAAGAATCCCGAAATAGGCCAGGGAACCCGAGGCCACACACTGGCCCGGACGTCCGGTCGCCCATAGGCCCGATCCCTTCCCCAGCGTACTCACCATGGTGCCGTCGAGGGTGCCCTGGCGCCGCGCCGCAACACAACGTGCTTACGAGCCCAGAACAAGGCAGGCAGGCGCGGGAACGGAAAACAGCGGACCGTACGGCCTTTTTGTCGGAAGAATAAATGGAAAGGACCGGAAGTTAAGGACCGGAAGCGAGAGAGAACGGGGGAGGGGAGAGAAACTCAGTAGCGCTTCGGTGGGCGGCTTCCCGCTGACGCGTGTCCAGTGCGTCAACTCGCGCCTAAGTCTGCAAGACTGCGCTTGCGCGGCAGGATTGCGTGTGTCATTTGTCGTTTGGTTTCGTTCTGGTGGTAATAGCAATCAAAGATTCGCCTGCCTCTGTCCTTCCTGATTCTTCTATGACAGCAAATGACCTTTTTGAAAATGACTCCACCTCTCAGAATGCACTGAGTGTTCACAGCCACTCGGGGCCCTGAGTGGAGTACTGTCATCTGCCTGAACCCGGGTCGCTGGCATACCTCCAGGCGCAGGCACTGGTTGAGGAGCCAGTGGGGCGAACCTGCCTTTCTGGGAGGCTTCTTCATCGCTGCCTGTCATTTACTTGGAGCTGAATGAACAGTGCCTGAGACTACGGTCGTCCTCCTTTTAAGAAACATGTATAATTATTATTCTTTATTAAAGGTGACTGTTTCCAAGAAACTGACAGGATGTGATCATAAAAGAAACGTTTAAGACAACGAATCAAGCCTCTCTCCACACATTTCCAGAAGGCAGAGACCACCCTGTTTTAAAATATAGAGTTAAGGCTAGGCTTGTTGGTCCACGTCTTCAATCCTAAGATTTTGATGGCAAAACAAACCAGTTTCTGTGAACAGGAGGACACCCTGGTCTACATAGGGAGTTTCATGCCAGCCAGGGGTCCACAGTGAAACCCTGCCTCAAAAACTAGAGAAGAGCTGGGCACCTTTGATCCCAAGACTCAGAAGGCAGAAGCAGACTATCTTTGAAGTTTGAGGCTAGTCATACTTCCTGGAAGTTAAGTTCCAGGATAGCCAGGGCTACACAAAGAAACAACTCGGAAAAACAAACGAAACAAAAAAGTAATGAGAAGAAAATGAAATATGGAGTAAGGTCCAGAGAAGAAAAAGCTACCTGGAGCATATGGGAGGAAGTTGGAGACTACATGAGTCACTTGGCAGAGATATGGATTCTGGAAATGGTGGTGGCCTCTCCCACTGAGTCAACACTAAGAAGAGTACCCTGTCATTGTCCATGCAAGAATGTTACCACCATGCACATAAGGCCAAACTGGAGTCCTTTATTAGCTGGCAAATAATGGGCAGGCTCTTGCCCCAAAGCACACTGTGCATCAAAGCTCAGAGATACAGCATTTATTAAGGAAAAAACCAGTGACATTGCAGTCAGGTGTAGGAACCAAAACATTTGTTTTGGCTATGCATTCAGCAGACGTTTTGGTTGTACATCTCAGCCATGGTCAGCCCACTATATCAGCTTTCCCTGCTCCTGGCCATTGTTAGACTCAACCATCAGTAAGCACACAAGATCTCAGCCGAAGCCGTGAACTAGAAGTTCAGAATCAAACAGGCTCAGACAGATACTTGGAATATCTATGTAAGTGGGCAGCTGGTCACTTGGCTAGAATCTGTGTTCCCACTTCTTGCAAATAGGTTACGGAGATGTGACCAAATGATTGTCAGTAGTGCTTTGGGTCAAGAGCCCCAAGATCTTTTGCCTTAACTCTTAATTTCTGCATTACTAAAGCACTGTGCCTTTTCACATTCAGAGATTTGCAGAGTTTGGGCCTTTTCTGTTCAACTGTCTAAGTTTATAGCAGGGGGTGGGATTAGGAGGAACCAATGGAAATGAAGTCAGAGATGAACACTGCTCCACTTCCTACTACATGAAAGAACACTAGATTAAATGCCTAGCACATTAAAAATAAACCCTTCCTCTCTCTTTTCCACCCCTTTCACTAGTCTGAGAAATGACTCTAATCAGGAACCACCAGCTTAGACTGAGAACTGGCAGTTATCATGAGCAGTCCAGAGCCCACTGCCAGGCCCACACTTATTCTAAAATTAGTGGGATTTCTTTTTTTGCATTTGAATGGTTTGTCTATTGTCTTATTTTATTCCAAACAAGAATTGTCATTCTTCACATGAAGACTGGGGGAGGCGGGTGTCACTAAGTTGTTCTGCTGCCCTGGAACTTCCTGTGTAGCTCAGATTAGCCTCAAGTTAAAGACATAACAGACACATAAAGATATGTGTCCCTATACTCAAAAGACTTTTGTTTTCATTCAAGATCTCAAGTAGCCCAGGTGGCTTTGAAACATGCCTTGTAGCTGAGGATGTTGCCCTGAACTCTGATCTTCCCGATTCCCAGGTGTTGGGACTACAGGTGTGCAGCCATTACACCTTGGATAGGTTCGGCTTTATTTTGACTTTAAAAAAACAAAAAGCAAAGTCTTGTTATCCATCTTAGGCTAATCTAGAATGTATACTAACACTATTTCAACCTCCCAATGTTGCAACTACAGATGTATTCCACCACTTCCAGCTCACAGTTCAAATGAGTGGGGCTGCTTACTAGCAAGCTTGATGAACTGAGTTTGCATGTTGAAATTCCCAAAATGGAAGAGAAGTGCTTCCTACAAACTGTCCTCTGACCTCCACATCCACACACATATGCATAGAAATAAAATAAGGGTAGAACAGCACTGGAGAGATGGCTCAGTGGTTAAGAGCACTGACTGCTCTTCCAAAGATCCTGAGTTCAGTTCCAGGCAACCACATGGTGTCTCACAACCATCTGTCATGGGATCTGATGCCCTTTTCTGTTGTGTCTAAAGACAGCAACAATGTGCTCACATACATAAGATCTTTTAAAAAAAAAAAAAAAAAAAAAAAAAAGTAAAACATTTAAGAATCCTCAATGGGACAACTCAAATCTATTTGTTAATTCAATCACTTCCTGTGAAAAGCCTTGCTTTGTCATCTATGCCAGAAGGATAGAAAAATGTAGCACACTGAATTGGTTGAAAGAACACCTCCAAGTTAAAAATATTCCCCAACTCTATCTGACCCATAAGCCAGAATGTTTTTGCCAATGAATGTTTCCTGCACCTTTCTATGAATCTCAAATACTGTTTTCTCTATCCAGAACTTATAGGAAGTGTAAACACCAAAAACATCAAAACACTGTCCTCCAAGATGCCCACTAGTAACAAGAGTGATCAGTTCTTTCAGGATCAAACTCAAGCCACCCCCATGTCTTTCCCTTCTGAGCCATCTCACCTCTCACTTCCCATCTTTTCATTTTAAGACAGAGTCTTGCTATGTAGCCAAGTAAACCTTAAACTTCTACCTCCTAAATGCTGAGGCAGTCAGGTATGTAGCGTATTGTTTTTTTTCTTTACTTCCAGTTTTGCCTGCATGCCAAGGAGACCAGAAGAGGGCAGCAGATCCTCTGGAACTGTAGTTACAGGTGATTGACTTGCTGGTGCTGGAGCCAGAATCCCAAAGGCAGGTCCTCTACAACAGCAAGTTCTTTTTGTTTTTTTGAGAAAGGGTTTTACTATGTTGGCTCTGCCTGGAACTTTAGAGCAAAATTACCTCAACATACTCACCTCACTTACTGAGTTTTGAAATTAAAGGCACACACCATCCCAGCTTGCAGTTTTTCAAGACTGGCTAGCATCAATCTCTTGGAATCTACCTGCCTCTACCTCCCAGTGCTAAAATTAAGGCAAGTTGCAGCCACTACCTGTTGCAGTTTTTATAGGTATTTGAGTGTGTATATACGCAGGATGTGTGCAGTGCCTTTGGAGACCAGTCTTGCTATACAGCTTTTTTGGTCTCCCTTATAAACTTGGTACACTGAAGCCACATGGCATACATCTTTAATCCCAGCACTCAATGGCAGAAGATCTATGAATTAGAAAGCAGCCTGGTCAAGAGGAAATTCCAGGACAACACAGACACACACACACAAAACTGTCTACAAAGGGTGGGGGAGGTCAGAAAAGCAGGTTACTATACCATAAACAGGTGTGATTTTGTTTTATATCTAAATAAATGCAAAGACTAGGACATGCTGTTTTCTATGTCCAACTGAGTGGACACTACTTCCTGAACTGGACCAGGAAAAGAAACAAAAACCCAAGCATCCTGCTCTCCAACTGCTACATGCGGAAATCAGCACTTGGTATGAAAAAGTAGGAGGACTAGGTTCTCACAACAAAACCTACTACTACAGGGGTTTCAATTTTGAGTAGTTTTTCATGTATTTCAACATAATCATACCTACTGGGCTACAGGTATGACCCAGTAGTAAGGGCCTAACACACTAAAGATACAAGCTTGTTGTTGCTGTTTAAGATTCTCAATTATGCATCTTTTCTCCAGCAATGTCCACCTGTATTTAAGGACCATGTCAGGGAATCAGATCCAGTAAAGCTGGAGATAACAGGTAGTTGTGAGCATCCACCATGGCCTGCTAGAAACTGAACTCAGTTCCTCTGCAACCCTGAGGCATCTCTCCTAAGCTTTTTTAAAATTTTCTATTAAGAGCCAATGTCCTTACAATTTTCAGTATTTGTAAAGACCACAAAACTATATTTCAATCTTGTAAAAAATTTACAAACTGATGGGTGACTCTTGAGGAACATTAAATGTTAAAAAAAAAAAAAATCATGAGAACTCCGAAGTTGTTCTCTGACTTTAATTCAAATATCTATAGACACATAGTAAATTTTAATTGATTAAAGGATATTAGGAAACAAAGGACAGGGCACCAATTTTTTATTTTATTTTATTGAGACAGGATATTTTTCTGTGTAGCAGCTCTGGCTGTCCTAGAAATTTGTAGACCAGGCTGGCCTCTGAGATCTGCCTGCTTCTGTCTTGAGTGCTGAGATTAAAAGCATGCACCTGGCTTCAAGGCACCAATCTATAAAGGAGGCCAGAAAGACTGCCTCAGAGTTGGGTGTGGTAGCTCATGCCTGGAATTTCAGCACCTGGGAGAATAAAGCAGTGGGCTGGGGATACAGCTAGTTTTATTGAGCACATGCATCTATGCCAAAGCTGTGCAGGTCACAAGGACTGTGTAAGCCTGTTCTCTTTTCCATCTTAGCGTGGGTTCCAAGTTCAGCTTATCAGGTACCATTACCTAGTAAGCACTCATCCTTTGTGCCTACTCTCAACATCACACAGTAATGTTTGAAAACAGGCCGTTCCTTATGCTGGTCTCTACTTTTAGAAACAAATTTACTAGGGTATTTAATATGCTTGGCTGCTTTGACATACTACTTGCTCAGTAAAAACACCAAGATTCTGAGTGTGGAAATTATGTCACAGGCATGGCACAGCTGAAATACTCCCACACTGACATCAATGTGACAGAACATCACAAACTGGCAAGAATTCTACTTACATGTAAGATTTAAAAAAAAACAAACACCCAATGTGAAGAATTACATGGCACTGAGAGTGGATCAGAACTACTAAACAGGAAAATCGCCAATTGTATTTCAGAGAGCAGGTAGGAAGGGTGCTTAGGGTTAACCCTAAACTACATAGTATTAACTTGCTTTTACTATAAAGGGCATAAAACCAGATGATCCTGGGTTGGCAGGGCCATGGAATCCAACATAATAAAGCTAAATATAACATGCTAAAAAAGCAGTAAGCAAAGTACCAGACCATTTTGAGTGAAAAATTAGGAGTATTGTAACAACAGGTCAAGAGAAATGTTCATATGTTTAAGTAAAAGCACAACTGTGGATTCAGTTCTTTTTTCCACCTTTACATGGATTTTGGAACTAAACTCAGGCCACCAAGCTTATGTGGCAATTGCCTTTACCCACTAGACAATTAGAACATAGAAGACCCACAGAGAACTCTTCATAGCTCTGCAAATTAATACAACATTGTGTTCTTCTACCACCAGCTTTTCCTTACTGAAGACATTACTTAGCACAGAAAGAAAAGTCCAAACTGTCATCTTTCAGTCCTCCACATTCCCCTCTTTAATATGGCATTTTGTTCTATATACATTGATGAAAATTTCAAACAAACAAAAGGAACTTTAGTCAAACTCCCCTTCCTCCTCCAGCTTTATTGGAATAGTTTAAAATTACATTTTCTATTTTCTAGGACTTCAGTTGCTTTTTCCATCTGACTTTTAAAAACTGATTACAGCAAATGAAACAGTTGTCTAGTGATATAGTATACAAAAATAACATCTTGATTTCTGTGAAAATGCATTTCTCTGCAATTCCTGAATAGCTCCAAATTATGCTAACTCTGAGCATCGGATGTTTACTCTGGGTTTTAGATTTAGTCTTTGAAAAAATGTGTTCTACACCTTTGCCATCACCATCTGTACGTCCAGCATCAACACTGGGATGATGCTTCTGTGTTGGGCTTTCAGCCAGATTCCCTGGCACAGCCTTCAACACATTTGTCTTTTCAGTTTACTCCCATCTCAACTGGATGTTCTATGAGGGCCTGATGCAGATGTTACTCGATGTTATTTAATAGCTACTGAGGTCAGACAATCCAAGGCCGTCATTATGCTAAGAATTAAAGTTATTTATGGAAGCTTAGACGCTTCCAGATTGGTTTTACCTCCTACATGGGAACACACTCAAACCCAGAAGGGCTTACTGGTCTGACTGAACTCTTCCCATTCATTAATCCCTATTCACCAGTGGCACGGAAAGGGGGTTCTTTAACAAAGCATTATACATAACACCTCTACCAAACTAAACATAAACTTTTTTTTTGTAGTTAAATGCAGAAATTCGGTTTTTTCCACCCCTTTCCTCCTTTTACACTGCAAGTAAAGCTCACTGGCCTGGGAACAGCCTCTATCTGCCAACCTTTGGCCAGTGAAGAGGATTCAGAGAAAATAATACAACCATCAATCAGAAAAAGGAGGGGCGACAAAGGAAAATAATTAGGCTGTAGCCTCAATTGTGCATTCCCGTGCAAGATGCCCTGACTCGCCACAGCGGTAACAGTTGACTTCACTTGTCTTGCTGCAATTGATGGCTACATGACCAGTTTCACCACACCTAAAAAAAAAAAAAGAATTTACATAGTTTTGACACTGCTTCTCAGAATAAAACTGCTCTTAAATCAATGGTAAATATCAAAGAAAAAAACTTATTTATTAACACAAATAAGTTATGTTTTTCTTTGCAAGACTATTCTCTTTTAGAAGACATTATTGCCCAGGTTGTTTTTAAATCTCTTAGAGTACACTCAAGTGTTTTCTTCCTTCTTTAAAAGGACTATACACTGCTTTACTTCTGAAAACAGTCTAAGCTGACGCAAGCCACAAACACAACCTTCTAGCTCCATGCTGTGCTATGGGAGTTAAATCATCATACCCAGCTAAGAGTCTATCTTTGTATCTTAACTAAGAACAGAGAAGAGTAAAAAAACTAGGTTCTCAAAAACCTTGTCGGGAGAGATTAACTAGTACCAAGTCCAAAACATCAAGAAATACGATGTAATTTGTAAATTAAATTTGTAAGTTAATCCCTAAGGTTTCATTTATATGCCCCAAGAGCACTTAGTAACTACACCACACACAAGCTATAGATCACATATGGGAAGTAAGTAAGTAAACGGCAGGTGTTTGTTTCCTCCTTCCCTATGGGATACAGGCTTGCACAAGTCCTTTCACATTCACTGAGCTCTCACTGCCCCAAACTGTACACTTTATCTTGGTTCAGTGTCTTTGCCAGGAGTGGTAGCTAAAGCAGTTAAAACTGCCTCAAATTGTGGGGACAATTTGGGCTACATAGTGAACTCATCTCAAAAAAGTAAAAGACAAGACTGCTCAGCAAATAAAGTCATCGTTTTTGCCACTAAGCCTGATGGTGATCTACTCTAAGGCAGAACAAATCACAAGCTGTCCTCAACAGACACCACCTCCACAAAAATCTTCAAGTTTTTCAGCACCCACTTTATGACTCACCTATAGCACTTCACCTTGGTGCAGTCTTTCTGAATATGTCCAAATTCACCACAAGAATAGCACTTCTGCTCATCCGCGTGGTCACAGTCACGAGCCAGATGGCCTGGCTTGCCACAGTTGTAGCAGCATTGCTCTCGCTCTCTCTTGGGCTCCTTGCAGTCCTTGGCAATGTGGCCACCTCTACCGCAGTTATAGCAGGCTTCAACAATAAGGAAAAGAGGCAGACCAAGACTATAAAACCTTTATAAAGTAGTATGTATGTCTAAGTCACATGCTACAAATCCTCAAAGCTAGAAAACCTTACAAAGCTGTGTGTGGGTACACACTCACCTCTCCCAAGAGTATGAAGTGTTAAATACTTACCATCCTCCTGAAGATCACAATCCTTGGCAAGATGACCAGACTCACCACAGCGGTAGCAGATGTCAGGAAGAGAGGAGGAAACAAACTGGAACCCTAGTTTGAGCAG
This sequence comes from Rhabdomys pumilio, assembly GCA_030674055.1. Taxonomy (NCBI): domain Eukaryota; kingdom Metazoa; phylum Chordata; class Mammalia; order Rodentia; family Muridae; genus Rhabdomys; species Rhabdomys pumilio. The sequence continues at coordinate 24,435,430 of JANHMN010000008.1, forward strand.
AAACAAAAGGAATTGGGATAATCAGGCCAATCTTGGTATTAATGAATGCTGGAGTACTTCAAAATTTTTTATTCGACAAAAATACCTCTATCCGAGGTAAAACCACCTCTGCCTCGGCTTCTCATTCCACGACCCCGACCTCCACCGGTGGGGCATTCCCTGGCCCAGTGGCCAGATCGTCCACACTTGAAGCACTCGTTGCTGCTCATAGCTGCAGTTAGAGCTTTGAAATATCAAAAAGTATCATTAAACACTTAGAATTCATACATCTATTTACCTGTGCTTCATACTCCCACTACCATACGCAGAATGAAAAACTCTGAAACTGTCTTACAACGTCTAAATGAGGCACATATGGATTAACATGCCCGTGTTGTTAATCTCAGTAATACCTCAATATTCCCCATCCACCTTATATGTGCAGACACCATGTGTACCTACTACACAAGGAAACTTAGTAACAAAAACAGAAAAATAGCTTCCCTTTGCCCAGGAATACTAATATAAAATGTCATGTCAAGAACAGTGGCAAAGAATCCTGAGTTCTAGGCCAGCCTGGGCTACATATACATATATTCACTTTCTCAAAAACCAAAAGTAAACTCACAGTCAGTGAGCTCATGAAGTCTAATTGTCTTAGATACTAGGCATGCAAATACCTTCTCCCTTAGGTCAGGCAAATTTAAGTACTCCCTCTTATCTACTACATTGTTAGGTCTTTTAGATTGTGACCACAAAAGCTTAACACATGGCTGAGAGCTATGACTTTACCTATGACTATCAGATTCTTTTGCAAACCCCCCTTACTTGTCACATCCTTTTCCAACTTTTAAGAGCCATCTCAATGCCAAGTCTATTTAAAAAAAAAAAAAAAAAATCTGAACATATCTCCCAGCCTCAAATTCACATTAAAACCCAGGGTACTTGTTAATAGCTATCAAATCAGACTAACAATGTTCACCTTTGAATCACTACAGCACACCATATAGTGTTCCTTTTAGTAACAGTTCTATACCACGGCTTCTGCAAAGACGGGGAGGCCTTAAGTCCTTTCTGCTCTGCACAATTTGTATTTTATATAGACCCAAATTCAATCTAACCAGATACTAACAGTAAAGCTCTAAATATGCTTGGTATCACAAGTTACTCTATCACTAACTTACTATGTTAATGTTTTCAATTAAGCACTCATTGAGTACACTCAAACTCATTTTCCTCAAATAATAGGTATAATCCTATGTACAAAGAAGATTTTTAGGAGCAAAGGCTTTTGCTTCCAATAGGGAGCAAAGGCTCCCTCTGTAAGGGCATTTCTGATGAAAAACAACCAACTAGCCAAACAAACAAAAAACCCTACAGGCTGACGATATTACTCAACAGCTACAAACACTTGCTGCTTGTGACTAGAATTCTCTTCCCAACATTGGCATGGCTCCAGTTCCAGGACATTGGACACCCTCTCCTAGCACCAGTTACACATACGGTGCACACACAAACATGCAGACAAAAGGAGTTATACAAAATAAAAATAGTGCTACTATAAAGAGAAAGTTCTAAGTGGAAGAAAAAAAGTATTATCTAAAAGTCTAAGAGTAGTTGAAAATTTCCACCAAAGATAACTAAAATGAGAAAGCAGCCAAGTCTCTATCTTATTGTAACTTGTCACTCAAGCTCAGACCTCTGTAGAATTACTATAACGAAGTGCTACACAAAATGCCAATATGAAATATCAAATATGGGCTAGAATTGTAGTTTACTATAACATTGGCCTAGTAGTCTTGAAGCCTTGAGTTCCATCTCCAGGACCAACACACACACACACACACACACACACACACACACACACACAAATTAGTAAAACCTTAAGAGAAAGAAAATGTAAAATGCAGTATTATCAGGCACAGTGGCAGGCGCATCCCTAACATCCCAGCATAAGGAGACCGAGACAGGATGATCAAGTATTTAGACTAGTAACATGGTGGTCAGACAAAATCTCAACAAAATCAATTCCAAACCCAGAATACTCCTTTTCACTGCTGTTAGAAGACAGACAACAGATGTGTTGCTAGTATCTTAGCAGTACAAAAAGCTTCTAGAATCATGGTTAAGGTTCAGGTTAGCTAGTTAACTTGGCTACCCATTTGTTATGTCACCTCAAAGACACACAGTTCTCACCACCAACTATGGTGTGTGTTGAGCTAACTTTACTATTTCATCTGGCTTTCTTAACACACTGGTTTACATTCATTTTTATGCTCTAGAACCTTAAGTTATTTTTCCTAAGCAAAGGGTTATCCTTGCCTTATCACAGTTGTTATACTGAGATCACAGGGCAATTCTTGCCTTCTGAACATACTGCTCCAGTAAATTGGCACCACAATACCACACTGTTGTTGTAACAAACTAGATATAATAAAAAGCAAGATACAGCCTCTTACCAGATTTCTGGCCACCAAGATGAAAACTAAGAGTATCAACTGGAACAAACTGTTTTACCCTACAATTTACTACCTGACCTTGGTTAATTACACGCGTATCTGCCTTCCCTGATTACCTGTGCAAAGCTTAATAGCTGAGTTTCTACTGAGCCAGCCACAATTACATAATCTATCTTATACACTCTTCAAGGTATGTATCCTTACTCCCTTTCAATAAGGAAAAGATGGCTGGGCTTGGTGGCACATTCATTTAATCCCAGCACTAGGGAGGCAGAAGCAGGCAGATCTCTGAATTCAAGGACAACCTGGTCTACAGAATGAGTTCCAAGACACAGTGGGCTACAAAGAGAATCTTGTCTCAACAAAACATAATGATGACAACAATTAGAAGAACAAATCTGAGAACAAGTGACTTACCTACTAAAGCCATACAGGTAGAACCTAGTACTAACAAGATGTCAACAGTTACCTCTAAATCCTCTAAGGCTAGCTAATAAAGGAAAATACTTACACATACATACATGCTGCTTCTTATGTGTAATTTAAACCCCAAATGCATAAAATATCTGTTCTTTTAGATGACCCAAATAAAAACTACAACAGGTGAGACATTAGAGTAATTTTTAATTTATTCACAGTAATTCTTCACAGAGATTTGATTTTAAGCCAAAATCTTTTGTCTCCTTACCCTTCTGAGTGTTAACACACACAAACACTAACAGCTAAATCTCACTTGCTAAATACCCTCATTATAGTAATTATGGAGTCAACTCCAGATTACTGCAGCACTCTCATAGTTCTTCTACTTCCCCCACCTCTTTTTGAAATAGGGTCATATGCAGCAGCCTCTGTTGGCCTGGAACTTATTAGATATAGGAGGCAGTTCTCAAATTTAAGAGATGGGCCTCAGTTCTGGTATTAAATGAGTGTGTCTCCACTCCAGGATTGTCCTGCCCTTTTAAAACAACTTTATTTTTTAGTCTAAGCAGGCTTCAAATGTATTTGCAATCCTGTCTACCCTTCCCGAGTACTGGGATGATATAGGATTATATCACCACACCTGGCTTGTATTCAAAATGTACAAAGCCTTCCTAACTGCATGAGGCAGTAAGTTCACTTTAGTATCCCAAGTATTTAACAACCTGAAATTAGTGCCAGAACAAGAGCCCTATTAAGTGAGGCAGGGTGGAAAAGGACATTCTCCACATCGCTGGCCAGGATGCCTTGGTATTAGTACTCTGGCTCTCCACTTACTGACAGGAGCCTAGGAGAAGGCAAAACCTCTAAAAATGTACCTAACGGAGCAATCACCCCAGCAATGACTTATTTACTATATGTTTTTTTAGGTCTAAAAGGTAAAAAGAATCACGTCATACATCATTACAAAATCTAAATACTTGCAGTTGCTCAACTGCTAGAATGTAAGCCCTTGGTCTTCAGCTGACTTGGCTTAAAACATTTTACAAATAAATCACTTCTTGCTATCAATACCAAAATAAATAGTTCAGATACAACAATTTCCTAACGTGAAGTTGGAGGTAAATACACAGATATAGTACTGTTAAGTTTTAAAACCTGTTACCAGGAGTTGTAATTTGAGGGAAAAATTAAGCCCTTAATTCAGCCCTTGGGATTCCAATAAATTATTCCTTTTATAGTCCAGCATACAAAGAGTTCCTTGTAGACAAGAAGCAAGCTTAACATGTTTAAAAAAAAAAAAAAAAAAAAAAGAAGTACCTAGGACTATTGGGGTTACAATTTGATAAGCTTGAATTTTAACCAACATAACTTTCAGTTTTTCAGAGCTAAAGAAGAAAGTGATAAGGATTACAGCTTATGTATCTTTTTAAAACTTTCAAAATCTTACATTCAATATATACTAGGAGCAAACGGCTAACAAACTTGCAAATTTAAATCCAAAGATTAATTCACTGTCCTAAGTCCAAAACTGGGTCAAGAAACAGGAAATGGTAATTTTTATCTCATAAAACTTTATTTGGGAGTAAACCGAGGATATAACTGAATTCCCTTTTACTTTAATGCAGGCAAATTGAGTGTTGTGGTTTGTCTATTTTGTGTCTTTAAGAATATTCCAAAAACCTATCAGCCGATTGCTGTGCAATGTCTCGTTTCCCAAGACCCCCACCCCCACCCCAGATGTAGTCACTTCCTCTGAAAGTGCCTGGTGGCCGAGGCCATGTGCTTGACATGTGGCAAGAAGCAAAAAGCTTTACCTATAAAATCAACACCCAAACCCAAGTGAGAGCGATTAAACCGTTCTAAAACAGGTTTTCACGCTAATGAAAAATCTAGATTTTTCTTTGCCAACTCTACTTTCCGAAGCTTGCTTCTAATTTATATCCGTTTAATCCGGGAAATATTGGTAAAGATTCTGTCGCCCTGATGGCCTTAAAGGCCTGACAACCTGCGAGTCGCTTCTACCCTGCTCCCGCTCCATTTAAAAAAAAAAAAAAAGGGGGGGGGGGGGTTGAAAGACTTAAGACTTGAATCTCGTCGACTCAGGGAAAGGTGGTTTCTTTGGGGTAACGATGTCGAATAAGCTGGTTATGAATACAAACTACAAGAAATCAGGAGTTTGAATAAAGGTCGACAGTACGGAGAACCGATTCCAGATTCCTGAACCTTACAGGGGCGTGCGCGGGCTTCGTCACGGGCCAGGTCCTGAGGCCCCGCAGCCGCTGGCACATGGCCCGCCAGGCCTCCACCCGGAGCTCGGCCTGGGGACCTCCACCTCGAGCAGGCGCTCTCCCCCACCACACCGCCCCGTTCCATGAGTTCCCGCCACACTGGCCCTCGGCGCTAGGCCCGCGCGCGACCCTCCCCGTCTCGGCCCCAAGGGCGCCGGGCCTCGTCGCCACACGGATGAGGCCTGCGTGGCCCTGGGGGCCGAGAGAGGCCCCCGCACACCGGCCCTAGTGCCCGCGCCGCAGGACGGCCAGGACGCCCGCCCGAGAGCGGCGGGCCAGAAATTGGGGCCGAGGCGGCAGTCGGGCCGAGCCCCGCGCCTGACGCAGCAGGGCGCAGGCCAAGGTGCGGCCGCCATCGGGCCTCGCAGTTCCGGCCCTCCGTCGGTCTCGGCCGCACCAACCCCGCGACCTCCATTGCGCAGGCTACACCCTCGGCTCTCACCTTCAGCGTCTGAGCTGCCCACAGTGGAGGAGACTCGGACGTAAAAGCAAGAAGGCGACTCGCAAAGCAGCGACTGTTTATTTTCAGAGTCCTTGCCTGCGCCACACGCGGGTCTGCACACGGCCCCACACACGCCGCTGCGCACGGCTCTCCTCCGCCTCGCCCACGGGTCCAATCAGCGCAGGAAGCTAGGCCAGCCAATCAGAGTCGCCCGCTGGGAGCGCGGCCTCGCGCGAGGGCGGCGGGGGCGGGGCGGGCTGTTCCACGCCCAGCCTCTTCCGTCCTGCGGCTCTCGCGGCCTTCCCGCCCGTAGCTGGGCTCCGTGGCTCCTATGGGTGTTTTACTGCTTTCCTTCGGGCAGTTCGTCCCTCGAGCCTTTGCTGGCCTTACTCTCGCCAGCAAATGGCCCCCGCCAGCTGTAGCCTAGGAGACTGGCCCGGGCAGTGGTCGCGGCTTGCGGGAGCCAACCTCCCCCTGCCCAGCCTCCCAGAAGCAGGCCAAGTTTCCAGAACACACACTTTTAAGTTTGGGGGAAGGTCGTAGTGACCTGATCATAGAAGCGGCTGTGGCTACCATTACAGTCCATGAGATGCGTTTGGGTTTTGTGTTTCCTGGGTATAAACGGACAGCGCGCTGCTAGTGCCCCTGGCTTGCAATAGCCCTAAAATGAAAATGCCTAGTGAAGTTTAAGATGGTGACAGGTAATTTATGTCACAACACTTCTTGTGACCCATAATGAATGACATCCCTAGGATTTATGGATGAAAGAGGGGGCCAGGAAAGTCTTTGCCTGGGCTGCCCCATTCAGGAGTGATCCGTTTGCATTTTGCACCCATTTATAAATCTAGTTCTGGAAGATCCAGAACCTTTTGCCTCCACAGGCACTGCTTACTACACATGCTACACAGACATGCATGCAAGCAAAATATCCATGCACATAAAATAAAAATAATCCTAAAAGGTTAGAAAGTAAAACTAGGATGAACTCTCCTTGCCAGTAGCAGTGTTCTGTTGGTGACTATGGAGACTTGAGCTACTGTTTTCCCTAGCATGTCATCTCAGTGGATCCTTCTGGTTCCAAGGCTATGACTGATTGGGAGACGACATGAAACTTAGGTTTAAATTACCAGTACTCATCAACGCAAAGCATTTAGCACTTTGTGTTTTAACTCAGTGTTAATACTCAACAATTGTCAAAATGTGAATGCATTTTAAGAACATACTATTTTTAAACCTTTAAGCAAAAATGATAAAGCATAAAAGGTTTTCTTTTTTGTTTTTTTGTTTTTGTTTTTCGAGATAGGGTTCTTCTGTATAGCCCTGGCTGTCCTGGAACTCATTCTGTGGACCAGGCTGGCCTTGAACTCAGAAATCTGCCTGCCTCTGCCTCCCAAGTGCTGGGATTAAAGGCGTGTGCCACCAATGCCCGGCAAAACAGTAGATTTTATTTCAATTGTTTCTTAATGGGAATTTTATACAGCTTTACAGATATATAGATTCTCTCCCTCTGCTCTGATTGTCATAGTATCTTTATCTTTTTTATCTATCTGTCTTGTTTGTTGTTTGTTTGTTTGAGACTGGGTCTCCCAGCACAGGTTGGCTTCAAACTCCATATATAGCTGAAGATAACGGTGAACTCTTGGTCCCTAACTTCATTGCCCAAGTGCTGGGGTTATAGGCACACACCAACATATCCAACCCTGCGGATAAAGCAATTGCAGACAAGCAGCGTTTTCTTAAATTCTAGCAGTGATTATTTATAAGGCAAGGCTATATAGTAATTCCATACTACTCTAGGACGTGAGAACCCTAAACTGATTTTTGCTTTTGAGACAGGATCTCACTACTCACTATGTAGTCTAACCTGGTCTAGAACTTACAGATATCTGCTTGCCTTACCTCTTTTTACTGGAATTAAAGGTGTATAACATCATACCAGGATTAATTAATAATTTTATGGCTTGTTTCTAATTTACCATTTTAAGTACAATCATACATAAAATAGTTGATCTTACTTTTAGGCCCAGGGATGGAATGTTTCTTATTTAACAATTGCTTTGAAGCTGGGTGTGGTGGTTAACACTTGATGACTCTTCACTTGGCGTCCAATATTCTGTAATTATCACTGTTCGTGAAACCAGACTGGCCATGAGGCATTATGACAGTTGGCAAGGAGATCTGTAATAGAGGTTAACTTGTAATTTCCTGAATATGACCACCCATTTCACTAGAAATGTTTAAAAATAAGGAAGGAAAAAGACAAGTTTGGTTAACCAAAAGCTAAGCTGTAGGTCACCAAGACAGTTTGACAAGTAACAGTGTTTGCTGCCAGGCTTGATGGCCTGAACTTGATCTCTGAACCTATGGTCAAGAAGGAAATGGCTGATGTTAGAAGGAAAGACTGGATCCCCTCTTTAAGTTAAGCTGTCAATAGTACTGAAGAAATGGACTCCTGTTGCAGTCTCCGTCCTTGTGATGTGTTTTGCCCCTCCTCCATCCGTGTTCAGGGTTAGTCATCGTGCAAAGTGTCACATGAGTTACAAAGGTACCCAGTTATCCTCTAGACCTTGCTCTTGAAGAACTTGCTGATTAGCAGGAGCCATAAGAAAATGAGTGCTGGAGAGAGGACCAGCTAAAGCGCTGTGACTCAGCAGGATTCAGTCCCTAAAACAGGTCACCGTTGAATGGCTAAACTGGCCAACTCTCCATTTCCCATTAAGTGCCCAGCTGCATAGCACATGCCTTAGATTCTGCTGTCAGACCGAGATGATGCATAGGCCTTTTCCTTTATGTTTTCTGTGCCAGCAGGGAAACTGCTGTGACCTTACTTGGAAAGTATGTGGCTGAGGAAGAGGGGAACAGACTGATGTTTCCATCCCATGTATGCCTCCAAAGCAGAGAGGCAGGGACTAGACTAAATCCTGAAAATCAGACTGGGTGTGGTAGAGCACACCTGTAATCCTAGCATTCAGGAGACCAAGACTAGAAGACTTCGAGGAATTCAAGGAGAGCCGAACTACAGAGTGAGTCCGGAGTAGGTCTAAAATGTGAGATCCTGTCTCCAAAACAAAACTCCGGGCAAGAAGACTGCTTGGTGATCATGAACACGCCCTTGCAGAGGACAGAAGTCCAGGTCCCAGATCACAACTACTTGTGACTCCAGCAACAGGGATCCCAGACCCTTCTTACTCACATGTATAGACTCCCACAAAGTTGCACACACACACAATTACATTTTAAAAATTTTTTAAATCTTGAAGAAAAAACTAAACTAAAAAAGGAATCAATGATAGGCCAGATGACTAAGCATTAAAACTGTGAATATAAAGCTTTCATAGCAACATCTGCATAAAGCAAGCAGGACCATTCTGTCATGTGTTATTCCCTATAGAATGCTGATTCTAGATTGTTTCTGTCTATTTGTTGGCTTGTTTGCCTGGCTTTGGAATTCACTATGTAGACCAGTCTGACCTTCAACTGCACTGAGATCTGCCTCTCCCTCCATCCATCCAGGCAAAAGTGGAGCCAGGGCAGGCTTGAACCGGTTCTCTACCCACTTCCTTCTCTTCAGTATCAAAACCAGGACCAGACTGGGTTAGAACCTACCCTTCCTCCCAAGTGCTGGATTTAAGGAATGTACACCACCCCCAGGTGGTGTTTTTGGTTTGAGATAAGATTTCCTGGAACCCAGGGTGGGCTTAAACTTGCTACAGAGCCCGAATGATGAACTCCTGATTCTCTCGCCTCTACCTCCCTGGGTGCTGGGACCTCAGATAGGCATTTTTATAATTTTCGTAAGCTTCTACAAAACCTTTGTAAGTTCTCATTATCCTCAGAAGGTAATGTTCAGAGATCTAAAATAATCTGCCCAAGGTCAAAATGTGAGTAGCATGCTTCCAACTCGGCCTGCGTGTTTACTCATTGCACCATCCACTCAGCTCCACCCTAAAAATGTGTCTTTACAAAGGTTATATAAGCCAGGCCCCCTGAGTCAGAGGCAGGAAGATCTCTGTGAGTTCAAGGCCAGCCTTGTCTACAGAGTGAGTTCTAGGACAGCCAGTACTATGTAGAGAGACTTTGTCCTCTAAAAGAAAGAGGAAGAAGAAAAAGAGGAGGAGGGCCGGGCGTTGGTGGTGCACGCCTTTAATCCCAGCACTTGGGAGGCAGAGGCAGGCAGATTTCTGAGTTCGAGGCCAGCCTGGTCTACCGAGTGAGTTCCAGGACAGCCCGGGCTACACAGAGAAACCCTGACTCGAAAAACCAAAAAAAAAAAAAAGAGGAGGAGGAAGAGGAGAAGGAAAAAGAGGAGAAAGAGAAAGAAAAACATTGTGTAAATGGAATCATACATGTAACCATTTGAAGATTATCTTTTTTCACCCATTATAATTATCTGTAGATTCATTCCGAATCACTGTAGATCAATAATCCACTCTTTTTATTGCTGATATTCCCCAGTTGGGCAGGGCACATGTGTTTCGCTACTGCTCACTGAAGGACCTACTTCCAGTTTCTGGCTACTATGATAAATGGCACTGCAAAAAGAAAGTAAATCAGTTGCTACAAACATCTGTGCAATGCTCTTCTATGAATATAAATTTTCATCTTATCTCTCACTTTCCAATTAGCATTTCCCAGATTACTAGGGGAGCTAAACATTTTTTCTTCTAAAACTAGTCTTCAAGTTTCTTCTTTCCAGAAGGACCTATTTTGCACATTTTTTTTCTATTGACTTGGTCTCTTGTTAATTTGTGAGTCTTGTTAGCATTTCTTTCTTTCTTTTTAGTTGGTTTCATTTTGCTGTATGTGTATATATGCCTGTGTGCATGATATGGTTGTGTATGATGGGTATGTCTGTACCATGACACGTGTGAAGGTTCAGAGGACAACCTTGGGTCTTAGTCCTGGCTTTCCACCATGACATTTTGAGACAGGGTCTGTAGTAGGAATTATACATTCTATCTAGCCCATATAAAAGGCACACAATTCTGGTATTTACAAGTTGTAATCCTAGATTGGGCTGATTTGGAGCTGTTCTAATTTACATCCCAGCCATATGTCCCTTGCTTCTCCTGGTCTTATGCTCATGGTCCATCTCTTCTTCTCACCACTGCCTCCTCCCCTCCTCAGCTCCTCCCTCCTCCTTCTCTCTTTGTCTCCTCTCCTTCTCTGGTCTCTATGGAGACACACACCCCCCCCAATCCTCAAGTCCTGTCTCTCTCTACTGCCCCATAACAGGGCTTTATCCTTTTATTGACCAATTAACTTGAAGAGCAAGGTTTGTGGACCAAAAGCTGGTGACCATGAGAATTCACTCATCTTGGGGCAACTAGATCTTGGAGTATGGAATTTAGGATCTGAATACATAGCAGTACCAGATCAACCCCAACAGGGTCTCTTGTTGCTCACTGCTTCATAGGCCAGGTTAACGTGCATCCTGCACCCCTGTACAGCATCCTAGGCTTACAAATGCTTACATTACTGCTATGTTTTGCTTTTTTACCTGGATCCTAGGGATCTGAATGGCTTAGCAAGTGCTCTACCCACTGAGCCATCTCCCTAGCCATCTCTAAATGTTCTTGTGTGAAGGGACTGAAGAGGTCCACACAATCCTCCATAGGGCCGATCTTCCTGGCTTCCCATCACACTTCTACCTGCTTGAAGGGCAGATACCAACAGCCCATAGATTTGGCTCAGCAAATCTTTTGCCTGATATTTTGAAGCATTTAGATGCATTTACTGCAAGCCAAACCCAGCCCTTGCTTTCCAGCATTTTGACCAGCCCTGGGAAGCTGCTGACATCATGGTCTTCCTTCCTTCCCTGGTGCTCCCATTTCCCCAGCTCTGCAACTAGAATTTAGAATCCTGACTCATCCTTCAGTAGCCACAGAGAATGCTGATTATTCCAGTACAGTCAGTGTTCACAAAGTGACTTTGAAAAAGAGAAAGAGCTTTGGCTCTTCCAAAGCCAGTGTGCTCTTAGGTACCAGACAGCCTCTCCTTAGTCCTCAGTTCAGTAGCCACTGCTTTCTCCTTGGCAGAAACAGGAACCATGCTCCTGCAGACCTGCCATAATGCTGGGGACCTTCCATCTGGTGTAGCTAATTCTGTCTTTCTGAGGCCTTAACAGTGCAGTGACCACCTACTCCATTTTGGTCTGCACTTACAGAGCCAGCCTGACTATGGCACGAGGTTTAGGATGAGAATCTGCATAGCCCAGCAGCTCACACCTCAGCTGTGATCTTTGAGACATTCCCCAAAGCTCAAGAAGTGGTGTACTCCTGTGATCTTAGCACTCAAGAGTCTGAGGCAGAAGGATCACAAGTTCCGGGCCTGTTGAAGCTACATGAAATCTTGTTTTAAAGATTTGTAAAATGACATTCATTTTGAAATTTTTTTTCTTTCTAAATCTTTTTTAAAACTGTATTGTGGCCGGGCAGTGGTGGCACACGCCTTTAATCCCAGCACTTGGGAGGCAGAGGCAGGCGGATTTCTGAGTTCGAAGCCAGCCTGGTCTACAGAGTGAGTTCCAGGATAGCCAGAACTACACAGAGAAACCCTGTCTCGGAAAAACAAACAAACAAACAAACAAACAAAAAACTGTATTGTGATCTGGGGGTGGGGGAAGATACACATGCCATGGTGAGAGTGTGTGAAATCAGCAAACTTGTGGGGTTGAGTCTCTTTCTTCACTATATGAGATTCAGTATTGAACTCAGTTTGTCAGGGTTGTCCCCAAGCACCTCTAACCCCTATACCATTCCCTGCTCCTCATTATAAACTAAAAAGGAATTTAGCTTTATTTCATTTTTATGAGTATAAATGTTTTGTCTGAATACATATATGTGCACCATGTGCATGTCTGAGTCCCTCAGAGGTCAGAAGAGGGCATCAGATCCCAAGGAACTAGAATTACAAACGGTTGTGAACCACTGTGTGGATGCTGGGAACTGAACCCAGGTCCTCTGCAAGAGCAACAAATACTCCTAACCACTATCTGTCCAGCCCCTCATTTTAAAAATGGTACTACTTTATTTACTTATCTTGTAGGGGTGGGGCAGCCAAAGCACAGGTTTGAAAGTCAAAGGACAACTTGCAGGACACCATTTGCTCCTTCTATCACATGGGTGTGAGCTATCTCAGCAACCTGCTTTTCTTTATTGACAAACAATGGTTGTATGATTCACTAAGTACGATATTTCAACATACATACATGTATATATACATATCGTATGTAATGGTAAAATCAGTAATTAGTATTTGCAGTTTCTTATCCTTCTTTCTGTTTGGAGGTTTCAGTTCACCTTCTCCGGTTTACACAAAGTGAGTAACAGTGGTCTTGAGCTGTAGTCACCCCCCTACCCTCCGCCATGTTGGGAACACTAGACCTGACTCTCCCTCCTAACTGTAAGCTTTCCCAAACTGTTTCTCTTCCCACTTCCCCTGCCTTGCCAGCCTCTCTCATGATTCTGCTCTCCTCAGTAAGGTCAACACTTTTGTTTTTTGAGACAGTGTTGTCTCTCTCATTGTGTAGTATTGGCTATCCTGGAACTAGCCATGTAGACGAGGCTGGCCTTGAACTCACACTCACAGAGATCCACCTGCCTCCCAAGCACTGGGACTAAAGGTGTGCACTGCCTGGCCAGGTTCTAGAGGTCACGAGGTCACTTCTAAAGCTTCTAGGTGAGAACACACAAGGTTTGTCTCTTTTCCTCTGGCTCATTTCCCTTAACATGTGTTCATTTCATAGCATGAGTTTGACAACATGAATATGACAATTCCTCCCAGATAATGCACAGAGAAGCTGATTTGTAAAAATTCATATAAGAGAGGTGTGTGTTGGGAGGGGAGGAGAGTTCTTATAATTTTTGCTTAAACCATAGCAAGTACATGAAAACAGGCTGTCTAGGAGTATGAGAATTTATGTTTGTGCTATACAAATAATGCCCAACAAAAGGCATTGGGTACTTCCAAAGGGCTGAGTTAAGTAAGTGTCCTTATATAAAAACAGATTAAGGTAAATATCTGTAGGCCTCATTTGTAATTTTCTCCTTTCCTTTTTTCAGTACTGAGAATTAAATCTATGGCAGCATATGTGTCATAACCCCCCCCCTTTGGTAATCTTTATGAATACTTTTTGGGGGCTATTTTATTGGGTTCTTATACCTATCACCCTTCCAACACTACATAGAAGAGAAAGAAGGTTAGAGGGGAAAGTTTGGGGCAGAGACCTCTTTAGACTACTTCCTGCTGACTAGGAACATTGAGTTCCTAGGGGTAAGCCCAGTCTTCATCGTAGAATATTTCCAACCAGCACTCCAGCAATCCATTGCAAACAGGGCAACCCACAGCAGCAGGGAGCAGCAGCCACCTCTGGCCCTCTTGAGGTTCTCCCATTTATACCCTCTCTAGAGTCCCAAATATAATCGATCTGCAGCTGGCAAAAATCACACCCCTCCTGGAGCACAAGAAAACCATAGTTAGCAGCTATGGACAATCTGAAGCAGCTCACATTCCATACTTGGGATTAAAACAAAAATATTCACATAACTGGATTTTTAAGGAAACCAAAATTCTCACTGCAAGAGTCAAATGACCCTTTCACAGGAGTTACCATTGGAAAACACAGATATTTACATTATGATTCAAAACAGTAGCAAATTTACAGTTACAAATTAGCTATGAAAATAATTTTATGATTGTGAGACACCACGACATGAGAAACTGTGTTAAAGGCTCAGAGCGTTAGGAAGGTTGAGAATCACTGGTGTGGGACCCCACACTCCTTAGGCAAACATTCTATCACTAAAGTTACAAGGCTAACCTTGATCTCTACAGCTGGAGCTGGTCTTGGATTTGCAATCTTCCTGCCACCTCAAGTGCCCGAGATTACAGACCTATACACACCAGGCCTGGCCACAGTTCCTTTTCTGTAGTGATTTGATTTGTCACACAGCTTGTTTTCTAACAAGCCCCAGACCTTCTTAGGCCCCCAGATCTACTTACTCTATGATGGAAGTACCATTCAAGCTGTAAAACTCAGCACGAAGACACCACCACCTCCCAAAACTAAAAGAAAGCCCTAATCCATCAAAGTCCACACTTCTGAGAAAGTCTCTAAATGTCCTAAGCTTGCTTTTTCGGCATTTGTAGTTCCACTCTGGCTAACTGTTGTTAACTGAAGTATGTCAACCCAGGACATGGTTTTTGTGCTTAAAAGCTCATCCTGAGAAAGGCTCGGGTCTATACTGGGATCCTGAACAGCTAATAAAGACTTTCTATCGGTTTAAGTCTATATCCAGACAGTCGTTTCTGGCAGATACCCCACAACAGTTTGTGTAGATTACGTTTTATTTTGTTAAGTGTTGAGTCAGAGGTCAAAGAGACCAGGCTGATCTCGGACTCATTAGGTCTCAGAGAAAGACCTGGGACCCCTGATCTTCCTACATCTACCTCCCACCCAACTCTAATAGAATATTTTTGGAGAACGATCTGTTTCATTAGCTCTGTTTCTATTTTGTTATGATTTGGTTCCCACACTTACAAGAACACAGAACACATGCATACACAGTTAATAAAGACATAAGTGCATATCACTAGTAGAAGAGGAAACTATGAATTCCCAGGGCCTCACCTGATACAAGCATGGACATCTATTCTGGGTCTCTTGCTGGGCTAAGGAGCAGCTGTGTGATTATGTTATTAGTAGACACTCCTTGGTAACTGGGTGTGAAGTCAGGAGATCCAGAGTTCAAGGTGATTCTCAGCTAAGTATTGAATTTGGGTCCATTCCTGGCTACGTGAGACTTCTTCTCCATCCCACCCCAAAAATGGATACTGCAGTTAAAAGTAAAGCAGGAGGCTCGTGAAATAGCTCAGTAGGTAAAGGCATTAGTGGCCAAGATGACTTGAATTGCATTCCTGTACCCATGTGATGGAAAGGGAGGACCAATAGGCTCCTCTGCTTCCTACACATGTGCTGTGGCACTTGTCAGTGCATACACATATTCACCCTTGGTGTACACACACACACACACACACACACACATACACACACACCAAACAAACAAATAACAAATAAACACAGGCTGGAGAGCTATCTCAGAGGTTGAGACCTTTCTGCTCTTACAGAAGACCTGAGTTCAGTTCCAAGTACCTATATTGCATATATTGCATAACTCACAAGCTTCCGTAACTCCAGCTAAAGGAGATCAGAAACCGTCTTCTGGCCTCCCAAGCCAACTGCACTCAAGTGCACATAATCCCATATATATATATATTTTTTTAATATTTATTTATTTATTTTTATTTCTAATATATATATATATGTATATATATGTGTATGTGTATATATATACACATACACATACACATACACATACACACACACACACACACACACACACACACACACACACACACACACATATATATATATATATATATATATATATATATATATATATATTTTAGTTGTGGTGGAGAATGCTTTAATCCCAGCACTGGTTAGATACAATCTCTGTGACAGGTAGATTGTTGTGAGTTCAAGGCCAGTCTTGTCTACATAGCAAGCTCCAGGAAAACCAGGGCTGCATAGAGACCCTGTCCCAAAACAAGCAAGCAAGCATACAAACAAACAAACAAACAAACAAAATCCTAAAATAAAGAAATGTAATCAGAATTTTTAGAGAGAAAACGCAGGAGATGCAGTGCTCACTGGTACAGTGTGCATCTTCCTCTGTTCTGTGATCTTCCCGGCTTTCTCCAGGGCTATGTTGAGCAGGAGCCAACCACTGACTTCCCTTGGAAAGGTTCTTTTTATTCAGTGTTGTGCCCTTAGGTCTGTCTTGAAGAACACACTAAATCTCTGCACTAGACTTCACACAGGTGCTTACGAGTGCTTGTAGTGATAAGAATGTGCTTTCATTGTAATCTCAGGTGTGGGATTGGATGGTTGGAGCTGTAGCAGAGGAATGGCTTTGCCAGCTGCAGATAGTTTCTGCAATTGTGTGACGTTTGGGATTCTGGGAACTTTTCAGAGGGCACATAAATGCTAGGACCCTGAGATGCGTGGGTCAGTTGGTGGTTGTTGGTCATTCAGGGGGTTGGTTGCAGTTTGATAGTAACCATGCCCAAAGAAGAAACAAAAGAAAAGTTAGATTCAAGGACATCAACCCTCCCCACTCACCCTATCCTTCTTTCCCTTGTATCATAGTGATAGATGGTGAAGCCAGGTGGTATAAGGGGGCAGGGAAAAGAGAACCCACAAAGTAGCAAGGACCAGCTACAAGTGCTGTCTCAAGTTTATTCACACCATATATACAGGGCTTTAGTTGCTTTTTCCTTCTACCTGTGAGTGTGTGTGTGTGTGTGTGTGTGTGTGTGTGTGTGTGTATACTAGACAAGTACTTTATCATGGAGATACACCCCAGCCCACAATCCACTTTTAGAGATCTACTATGTATTATACATCCCTGTATAATATGGACCATAGAGGGAACTCAAGATGAAACTATAGAAATATCCATAGCAGTGCACAGGTGTGGAGTGCACACCTATATTTGAAACACACAAAAGGCTATAGCACTCATATTCAACACCAACCTGGGCTACACAGTGAGACCCTGTATCAAAAACAGCATCAGCAATTCTGCATTACAGATTACACAAGGTGAAAGATATGTCCTACTAATCTTTACAATCCTAGCATTTGTTACAGTACCCGGAGCACAGGCATTCCATGAATTATTCTTTTTTATCTTTAAAATGTTCTAGGAAGAATTCTTGAGAGAATGTTTTGTTTCCCTCTCAACTTTAGTCAGAGTGTACAACTTGCTCATTGTCCATCCTAAGAGTCAGCATTTACTATACTGCTCTTGAGAGTTGCTAAGACAAAGCACTTTCCTCAGGTTTTTCCTGTTTCCCAAACTGCCTTCCCACCTTGATTTGCTAGCACAGCGGTTGGCATGTGCCTGCGGGCCTGTGCTATGACACAGTAAACTGAGTCTACAATGTGCAGAAGAGATGTTAGCAGAGGTGCTTTTTAAAGCAGAATTGCCACACACTGGGGAGCATATCTGTAGAACCATGTGGATCATAAGTACTATGGCCAGGTGTGGTGGCATGCAACTAGAATTCCAGCACTTAGAAGAATAAGACAAACAGCGCGAAGGCTGGAGACTAGCCTGAGCTACATAATGAGTTGAAGGCCACCATGTCTCTATAGCTTACTTTTTAGTTTTGGCAATCATGGATAAAGCTGCTGTAAATACGTGGGTACTAATGGCTGTGTGGTCACGAGCTGTCAACACATTCGGGTAAATATCAAAGAGCACTTGCTGGGTCTGATGGTAAGAGTATGTTCAGTCTAAGAAAATGACAAATTAGCTAAGTGTGGTTGTGTATGCCTGTAAACCTAGCACTTGGGACACCTCTCTCTCTCTCTCTCTCTCTCTCTCTCTCTCTCTCTCTCCACTCTCTAACCCTCTGCTATAGCATTTAACCCTCCCCCCTACTCTTAACCCTCCCATCCCCCATCCCCTCTGGCAATAAATGAGAGTTCCTGCCGCCCACCCTTACCAGCATTTAGTGATGTTATTGTTCGGTTTATTTCTCCCTCCCACATCAGCACCACAGAATAAACCAACTCTGTTCTTGCTGGAGGAAAGAAGTATTCCTTCACACACTTCTTTCCCCTGCCCAACCCCTCCCTCACACACTTCTTTTTTTTTTTTTGGTTTTTCGAGACAGGGTTTCTCTGTGTAGTCTTGGCTGTCCTGGAACTCACTCTGTAGACCAGGCTGGCCCTGAACTCAGAAATCCACCTGCCTTTGCCTCCCAAGTGCTGGGATTAAAGGTGTCCGCCACCACCGCCCTGCTCACACACTTCTTTTAAAGAATGGAAGCTTACACCACATTCTCAGCCTGGTAGACAAGTGCAGGATATGGGTTACTTTAATAGGTATGGGTAGTAGCTCTTTTCGTTTTGACTTGCCATTCCTTAGTGGCCCACAACATTATATAATACTATATATATATATAGTTATATATATATATATATATATATATATATAT
>JANHMN010000008.1:24454188-24525640 GCA_030674055.1 Rhabdomys pumilio
TATATATATATATATATATATATATATATATATATATACGTTTTTTGCCCTTTTCTACCTTTGAGAAAAGACATGTGCCACCACACTGGAATCATTTGCTTGCTTGTTTGTTTGTTTGTTTGTTTGTTTGTGAGACAGGGTCTCACTATGTAGCCCTGGCTGTCCTGGAACTCACTATGTAGATCAGACTGGCTTCAAACTCACAATGTTCCTCTTGGCTCTGCCTCCTGAGTACTGAGATTAAAAGTACACACCGGTACACTGGCTTCTTTTTTTCTCATGAGAACTGTTTTATTAACACACTACTGTTACATAGTAAGTGTAGCGGCAATATACTTACTAATTGTATAAATATTACTACTCCTTGTATAAATATTACTACTAAGACCATTATCAAACCAAAAGTGTGTTGGTGCAGGAGTGAGGTCCTACATATCATCATACCTGGGACTTACTGGAGGAACACATCACCAGGCAGCCTGTCAGGAGCACTTTAAGACCACACAAAATTGTGTCTTTTCTTTGAACCATCTAAATCAGGTCTTTCAGGAGAGCTAGTGGATCCAAACTGGTAGCAAAGACATCAAGAGGAATCTAGCAAAGTTGAAACATGGTGGCACACATTTTTAATCCCAGCACTCTGGAGGCAGAGACAGGCAGATCTCTGAGTTCAAGGCCAAACGGGTCCATATAGCTAAGTAAATTACATAAGTTAGTACACCGAAAATTTAAAAGTTGTTACTATCTGACTTTTGCTAGGCATCAAGATTTTAAAAATATAGACCTCAAATTAAATTGGCAGAAGTTCTTTATTTCTCCATCAGCCTTGAACTTTTGTCTGCCTATGAGGAGCTGTTAATTTAACGGTGCAATTCAGTTCCTGGCTCTTAGGGACTAAAGAAGCATTGCCTCCTCCTGTTTGTCATACTATCAACTGGGGCAACAGGACCATAAGCCTTGAACTTTGTCAGAGGGTTCTGTGGCGTACTCCCTAGACGTTCAGTCTGTTGTCCTTGGTTTTGTTTTAGACATAGTCTCACTATGCAGCCCAGGCTGACCTGGAATCCATACTCCTCTTGCCTCAGTGTTATCAGTGCCAGGGTTAAGATAGCCCTGAGAACCTATTGGTATCACGCATGCTCTGGGTCCTGGAGGAGCAATGAGGAGGAAGATTTTTGCGTGCAAGAGGCATGCCTTCGGGGAGCTTTGCAAAGCACAGGGGAAAAGAGAATCTCTCCAAATCCAAGGTTCTTCATCCCAGCCACGGAAACCCAAACCTATGCCCTGACAAAATAATGGTGACAGTATCATTGGCCTTAGCGGTCACCAGAGGACAAGCCTAAGATGACTAACTCATAAACAACAAGAGTCTACTGTTTAAACAGATGCTAAGATGCCCAGAGAATGGCCAAGGCCTTCACAATGCCCATGGTCTGGGGACTTGACACTCTAGCTCCTTCTGTTTCTCTTTCAGCCATGTTTCAAGGCTGCATAGTTCCTACCTCTTAGTCGTCCCATTCATTGCCTTCTCTGCCCTAAGACCCTTGCTCTTGCTGTCTCCCCAGACACCTCCACTGAAACGTTTGATTTAAACACCTATCTCTGGCTGGTAGATGGCTCAGTGACTGAAAGTACTTGCTAACAAGCCTGCTGACCACAGTCATCCCCGGGGCCTGCATGGTAGAAGGAAAGACTCAACTCTCACAGGTTGTTTCTGACTGCCCTGTGGCTGTGGCAAAAGTGTGCCCCCCACCTTATGAAAACAAATAAATGTAAATATCTTTTTAAAAAAATATTTATTTATTTAACTTATGTATGTGAGTACATTGTTGCTGTCTTCAGACATACTGGAAGAGGGCATCAGATCTTATTACCGATGGTTGTGAGCCACCATGTGGTTACTGTAATTGAACTCAGGACCTCTGGAAGAGTAGTCAGTACTCTTAACTGTTGAGCCATCTCTCCAGCCCCAAATATAAACATCTTAAAGAACAAATCTGCCAGGTGGTGATGGTGCATTCAGTTAGTCCCTGAGACAGAGGCAGGTAGAGCTCTGAGTTTGAGACCAGCCTGGTCTACAGAGTGCCAGAAGAGCCAGGGCTACCTTGGAACACTGGAGTGGGAGAGATCCAGTCTGGCCAGCTCCATCCACATGTCTTATGCTAGGCTACAAACTCAGCAGATGTAGTTACTTGGGAGCTGGGGATGTAGGTCAGCTGGAAGCCCTGTGTTCAGTTCCCAGAATTGCACAATTTGGTAATGGTTACACAAGTCTATAATCCAGCACCCTGCCTGCCTCACCCTCTCAAGTACTGGAATTACAGGTGTAAGCCACCATGACTGGCTTGGGGTGGATCCCTCATTCAAATGTTGAACTGTGGTAGAATACACGATATCAAACCTACCTTTCAGTGTGCATCTCAGCATCACTAACTGGTCCTGATGCTGTGCAGCCAGCACCCATCTCCACAGCTTTCCCATTTTTTCAAACTCAAACCCTGTTCCCATCAAACACTGTCTCTCTCCCCAGGCTCTGTGTCCACCACACTTCTCTAACGGATGAGTCTTGGACTTCAGGTAAGTAGGACCATATGTACCTGCTTTTTTCTGACTAATTTATTTCACTTGATGCAGTGCTCAGGTTCATCATACTGTATCACGTGTCAGAATTCTCTCCTTTTAAATGTCTTTTTTTAAAAAAAAAAAAAATACAAATCTCACTATGTAGCCCCGGTTGACCTAGAACTCAACTATACAGATTAGGCTTGACATGAACTCACAGAAATCGCGTTCTCCTCTTTCTCTCTCTTTGTCCCTCTGTCTCTGTCTCTCTGTCTCTGTCTCTGTCTCTGTCTCTGTCTCTGTCTCTCTCTCTCTCTCTCCTCTCTCCTCTCTCCTTTCCTCCCTTCCCCCCAACCTCTCTCATGTGCTGGGATTAAAGGTATTTACCACTGTGCCTGACCCTTTAAAAGTCTTCTCTGGATTTTTTATTCTCCTTCTTTTGCTTCAGGTGAAAACAGCACAAGTCAGCTTGACTTCTCCAGATGAAGCAACCAAGGCAATCTGAGGCTCTGGGCAGCCCCGGAGGAGCACAGCCTGTGCACACTGGCCTCTGGCCGCTGTCCCTCATACTGCCTTTGCAAGGATAAACCTTTGGACAAGGACCTCAAAGCTTGCCGGAGATAGTGGAGAGCCTCAGAGAATCATTTCGTTTTCTTTGCCAAAGGGGAATAAAAAATCATGCTGAGTCAGAGGAACTATAAACATTGAACCCTTTCAGATGTTTTACTTTATCCCTGGGCTCTCAGACAACAAGTCAGAGAGCTCTAGAGCTGTGCTTCTGAGAAATAAACATGAATGAGTCGGCAAAGTCCCTATGCAGACTACTTCAGGCTTCCAGACCTAGATAAACCAATTCTATTGTATTGTATCACTCTTTTTTTAATAATTGTATCTCTATTATAGGGGTTATATGTATGGCACAGTGTGGAGCTGGTGGTTCCAGGACAGCTGTTGTTCTTTGTGTACTCTGGACTGGACAGATGGCTGTAGTAACAAGCATGTGTTCTTCCAGAGGACCTGAGTTCAAATCCCAGCACTCCCATGGTGCAGCTCACAGCTACACGTAAACCTGGCTCCATCAGACCCAACATCCTCTTTTGACCTCCCAGGGCACCTGGACTCACACGCACAAACCCACATGGAGACATATACACGTATACATAATTTTTAAAAATACAAGAAAAAAAATTTAAAATATATACTAATAGATACCAAGAATTTTGTAGGTTTTGTGAAAATGGCACATGTAAAATATTGTTTTATTCTTGTACTTTATTTTAATATTCTAATATATGTTTTTATGTGTTTTCCAAATAATAGTATTTTAATCCCTCTTACTGTTGTAATCAAACTAATGTATAAACAACAACTACCGGTGCCTCTGGAAGAAACTTAAGAGATTATCCTCAAATTAAAAAGAAAAAAGTATGCCGGGCAGTGGTGGCGCACGCCTTTAATCCCAGCACTTGGGAGGCAGAGGCAGGTGGTTTTCTGAGTTCGAGGCCAGCCTGGTCCACAGAGTGAGTTCCAGGACAGCTAGGGCTACATAGAGAAACCCTGTTTCGAAAACCAAAAAAAAAAAAAAAAAAAAAGACGAAAGCACGAGGTAGTGAAATGGTTAAAACATGTCATATAGTTGATCACCAAGATGACTTCCAGACTCTTCTCTCAGGAGCTGCCTCTTCAGATTCTTCCTGTCCAGCTGCTGGGCTGATCTTGGCCTGAGCCCCAGCTGCTGGCCCAGCTCCACAAGCCTCTCTGGTGTCCTCCCTGACTCATTCCCTTTTCCTAGTGGCCCAGCACTCTTGGCCATACACAGCCCTAACCTGCCCTGTCACCCTTAGATCTGAGTCACCTGGACTCCCCCAGGACTTTCTCCTCAGTTATTAGGTGGACCAAGAGAAAGAGAAAGGACCACAGTAAACTAAGAAGCACCCTCAGAAAATGGGCACGGGACTCTTCATTTAGACTGCCAGGAGGCTAGCCTGGGGTCTGCCATCTGCTAAGGGCAGGAACTCTTGCAGCCCCTCTCTGGATGTGCTTACTCTTCCATAAGATAAGTGCTCATGCTGAGATCTCCGGGGGGTGGGGGGGGTGGGGGTGGGAGGAGCGGTGTTTTCCATTCTGGGATTTTAAATAAAGATTCCAGAAGGCCACCAGTGTTCTTGCTTTGGTTTGCCAAGCACACACTTTACCACTGAGCCACATTCTGGCCAGGGTGCCACAGTTTTGGACTAAATGTCCCCAACAGACCAGGCTAAAAAAAAAAGCTCAAAGTGGAGCCACTCACACTAAAGTTCCAGTCACCAAATGAAACCCATAGGTTTATCTGACCTTCTGAGAGATTACTGTTAGATAGCCACAGGATTTCCCGAGAGACAGCATCAGTCAGGCTGGTAATGAAGCTCCCTCTGCCTCCATCCTCACACAGGAGTAACCCCAGACAGTAATTGACTCATCAGTTAGCTCCCCATTGCTCTGTCACAAGAACGGAGCTGAAATGACCAGTCCATTTTGGGGGTTGTTTTTCTCTGCTGTCTTCAATCTCTTCATAAAACCAACTTTCTTCGCTAGGACCACCACAAACTGACTGTGTTTTAGAGAATGAAGCCTTGCTTGTTTGTGTTTACATTTTGTTTGAAGGCAGGGTCTCATATAGCCCAGTTTGGCTTTGAGTTCCTGATCCTCCAGTCTCCAATTCCCATGTGCTGGGATAGGAGATGTGCACCGCCATGCCTGCTTTTATTGTGGTTGTTGTTGCTGCTGCTGCTGCTGCTGCTGCTACCACGAGATCTTGAATCCCAGCTCTGTGTATCCTAGAAGTGTTTACCAGTGAGCTTTATCCCCAGCCCTCATTTTACTTTTTTTGTGGCTGGATCTCATTAAATTACCTAAGCTGGCCTTGAACTCTAGGCCAGCACAGGCTACATA
Organism: Rhabdomys pumilio; assembly: GCA_030674055.1. Lineage (NCBI taxonomy): Eukaryota > Metazoa > Chordata > Mammalia > Rodentia > Muridae > Rhabdomys > Rhabdomys pumilio. The sequence continues at coordinate 24,459,682 of JANHMN010000008.1, forward strand.
TGATTTAGTTTCAAATGAAAGAAAAAGGGAGGAGCATGCTTGTGTGAATTGCTGATAGTGGGGAAACTTAAGAAAAAAAAAGTTTTTTCCCCATTTCTGGGTATACGTCTTTATCAATGTAAACACAGAGGTCCTGCCCCAGGCACTCTGAAGGTAAACACGTCTTCTCCATATAACACACAGGCTGCACACATGCATGGTCCTAGTGACAGTGTGGCCAGAGTGTAGAAATCATACCTATAACCAATAGGCTAGGGTTAGTAGATTGCAAGTGCCCTAGGCAAATTGCTCTCAGAAAGCTCTCCCTATTCCAGAATGCTTTGTAATACTGCAAAGGGGAGCACACTGTCCTCTAAATTCTCCCAACCCTTGATGGTTGACAGAGTTTTTGACAAGTGTTTTGGGTCTCCCCTGTTGATTTGAGTCTACAGTGAGCCGACTACTGAAAGGCTGCAGTAGGAACATCCTAACATAATACCCATGTAGAAACGTTGGTACTCTCTCCAGTGTGGTTACCCTTTGAGATGGGGTCTCAGTAGCCTAGACTCTCTCTCTCTCTCTCTCTCTCTCTCTCTCTCTCTCTCTCTCTCTCTTTTCTCTCTCTCATCTGTCTGTCTGTCTATCTGTCTGTGTCTCTCTGTCTCTGTCTCTCTCTCCTCTCTCTCTGTCTCTATTTTCCTCCTTTTAGTTTTTTTCTGAGACAGAGTTTTTCTCTGTGTATCCTGGCTGTTCTGTCCTGGAATTTGCTCTGTAGACCAGGCCAACCTTGAACCGACAGAGTCTCTGACCTGTCTCTGTCTCCAAAGTGCAGGGAGAAGTGTGCCACCACGCCCAGTTCAAGGATCCCAAACTCTTGATACTTCTGCCTTAGTCTCTGGAGTGCTGGGGTCACGAGTGTGAACCATTATATATTTACACACGAAAGACAAAAGAAGAATAGAAAACACATACGACGGTGCTCTTCACGCTGTTACTATTCTTCACTTCAGTGGGTGGACTGAGAATGAGGAGATGGAGAAGATGGAGACAGAATTGCCTTTCATCTAAATTCAGGTCATACTGCTTGTAAGGATTCCTTATGTTTACTTATGAATCTTTTTTTGTTTTTTCCAAAAGAGGGTTTCTCTTTGTAACAGCCCTGGCTGTCCAGGAAATTGCTTTATAGACCAGTCTGGCCTTGAGCTCACAGGGATACACCTCCCTGTGTCTCTCAAGTGACAGGATCAAAGGCACATGCCACCACCCCAACATAATTAAAGAGACTCACCACTCATCCGTAAAAACAGGGGATTGAACTGGTTTGGGGATTCTTTCAAATCTTAAGGGAATTTTAAGATAAATTAACAAAGATTGTAAAGGTTCCATTGTTTTGTTTTGCATTTGTTTTTTATTATTTGAGCCAAGACATTACCGTGTAACCCTGGCTAAAGTGGAACTCACTATGTAGACCAGGCTAGACCAAACTCAGAACATTCTCTTCATGCTTCTGTCTCCTATATTCTAGGACCAAAGCCATGTACCACCGTGCCCAGCAAAAAAGGATAATTTATAATTTAAAATGGCAGAGTAAAAACTTATCAAGACTGAATAGACAGCTCAGTTTGTTGCACAAACATGAGGTCCTGAGTGTGATCCCCAGTACCTATGTAAAAAAAAAATGGCGGATGTGATGCCACACCCTTGTGGTCACAGCTCTTATGAGGCAGAGGCAGGCAGATCCCTAGAGCTTGGTGGCTGGCCAGCCTAGCTGAATCAGTTCCAGGCCAGTGAAGGACCTTCAAAAACTAAGGAGGATGGCTCCTGAGGGAACAACATCCAACATGCGTACCCACATGCAAAACAGATAAATAGAAATTTCTGCTTTCATTACAGACATAAAAGTGAACATACGAGGACAGGACTGGTAACAAGAACCTCCTCATTACATCAGGACAAGTGGGACAAGTGACCTCAAGCTTGTACTTGTATAGTCATCCTCTGTAGGTGAGAGCTCACAGGGAGATCCTGAGATTTTTCTGGCTCAAATTCACTTTTCAAATTATAAAAATTATAAAAATTCCCTCTTCTGTCTTGCTTTTCCTATTTGCTGAGCCAGGGTCTCCTAGATGCCACCCGTTAACAACCTCCCTCTTTTATCCACAAGCTGATAGGCCATCCCTAAAGCACAGTCAGGCAAGCTGCTGACCTTTGGAAAGCGAATCAAAGACTATATTGAGAAAGGATTTGTAACTAGGCTTGGCTGCCCCAGGAGTTATTTAGAGCAACCCCTTGCTCAGTTACATCCCAATGTAGGGGCCACAGGGGTCATTGGGACATGCTGACAGCTGCCGTGTTCTGGGCACACAGAGGATCTGCACCAAGCTAGGTCTTGGGAAGGAAGCCATGGGACTTCCTCACAGGCTGTGCCAGGCAAGCACATGCCGTTCAAATGGATCGCTGCCCACAAGGCTAAAAAGAAAAGTCAGTTCTAAATGGGTTCACATCAGCTGGCTCCAATCTCCAGAAGCAGCAAGATGATAATGATAATAATAATAATAATAATAATAATAATAATAATAATAATAATAATAACAACAACAACAATAATAATATAAAAATTCAAATTGCAGGATAAGTGTTCATTATTTTATTATATTATCTTATTTTTGAGATGGTTTCTCTATGTAGCACTGACTGGCCTGAAACCTTACTCTGTGTGTGTGTGTGTGTGTGTGTGTGTGTGTGTGTGTGTACATACATATACATAAATATATAATCAGTCTGACCTCAAATTTGCAGCAGTACTCCTGCTTCTGTCTACTGAGTGCTGCGTGCATACAGTGCCAAGCCTGGCTAAGTGTTTAATCAACACCATCACACAACCACTGGTTTTTTTGTTGTTGTTGTTTTGTTTTTTGGTTTTTTTTTTTCGAGACAGGGTTTTTCTGTGTAGCCCTGGCTGTCCTGGAACTCACTCTGTAGTCCAGGCTGGCCTAGAACTCAGAAATCCGCCTGCCTCTGCCTCCCAAGTGCTAGGATTAAAGACATGCACTACCATATAATAATAGTGTTCTTAAAAAAAAAAAAAAAAACAACTCTGTGTGTCTGTGTGTTGAACGTATGTATACGTGGGAACCAACGAGCGTATGAGGTCAGAGATCGACACTGCATATCTGCCTGAGACAGTCCACCTTTGTAAAGGGGATTTTATTTATTTATTTATTTATTTTTGTTTTTTCGAGACAGGGGTTCTCTGTGTATCTCTGGCCGTCCTGGAACTAACTCTGTGGAGCAGACTGGCCTTGAATATGGAGACCCACCTGCCTCTCTCGGGTGCTGCGATTAAAGGTGGGTCAGTCTCCATGAACCTGGAGCTCACCGATTAAACTAGGCTGTTTGGCCACAGAGGTCCACAGATCTGCCAGCCTCAGATTCCTCAGCCTTGGGATCATAGTCACTCAACACCTGTGGCTGGGGATCTGAACTCAGGTCCTCATGCTTGCATGGCAAACACTTTAGTGACTGAGCCATCTCCCCAACCCCAAGTGTTCTCCTAAAAATAATCAATTTTATATAAATAATAAATAAATATATGTATGCATATATGTGTATATCCCTTTGTGAATATGTAAGAAAGATATGTAAGAAAAATATTTCTTTGTTTATTTTGCTGCAGACTTTCACCATGTGGCCCACGCTGGGATTAAACTCATAATAATCCTCTGCCTCACTATCCCAAGAGCTACGATGACCGGTATGAACTGCCACATCTGGCAAGCTTGGATTTCAGTGGTATGTTGGTTCTAGCTTCACACAGGACATTTGGGTGGCGGGGTGCTCAGGATTGAAGGAGAGCGGGCCAGACATGTGCTCTACCTCCCACCCACCCTCTCAGCACTGGGATTTGTTTTCTTTAACCTCTAGCGACCTTTCTAGGTAAAGCTCATCAGATTTTAAAGTAGTAGCACCAAGAGGTAGTTTAAAACATTCTATTAAATACAGAAAAAAAGTAGTTTATGGATTCTCTGTGTAAGTTATATGCAGAATACACCAGGTGTTAGTTTGAAACAAGAATACAAGTTCAGGGAAATATGAGACACATCTTCTTTTAGTTCTTTGAGTGTGTCTCTGACTCACCAACAGCCTTGTATGGAGATCATGATCTTGGAGAATGCATGGTCTGGCCACCTGCCCCTGGCAGGCCCTACAGTGGGAAACCAGATCTGCATGGAACCAACAGAGGCTGTGACTCAGAAGGAAAGGACTCTGGTGGGAACTGTGGTCTTATGTCTTGTGGGGCCTCTGAGTTATATCCTCCACACAAGGTGGATATAGTAATAAAGCCTTTACAGGGTTGTAGAAGTTAGCCAAGTTAACGCATAGGAAAGTCTTTAGCATGGAACTCACCATGTGTCTTGCTCAAACATTTATTGTCTCCCCCTGATTGGACTCAGTGGTGCTACTGGACAATGTCTGTGCAAACATATGCTGGTTATAACTGGAAATGGATGGCTGCACGATCTCTGATCATCTTAATCTAGCAATTTTCAGATAGAGCTTCTCAGAAAAGACAGGGAGAACAGGCAAGAACAAGTTTAGAGACAAAGAGCTAAGGGACAGAGATACTGATATGCAATACATCAAGACTGTGTGCAAAGGTCAAACGGGCCGCTGCCCGCTGCCCGTCCCGGCAGACTTTGCACCCCGCTTCTTTCTCACACTGCAGCCATTATGACTTGCCTTGTGCTCCTAAGAGCCAAACTAATTTTTTGTCAAGACAATGATTTACTTCCTTTTGCCATTGGCTCCTGGACATTCTTCCCAGGATCTCTGTGTGGCTAGCTTGATCTCACCAGTTCATTCTCAGCAAAAAGCTGCCTCCTTGTGTACTACTGAGTTGGCTGGGGTCCTTTGCTTTACTCAAATGGGACTTGTACAAGTCAATAAGAATAGCTCTTTTCAGCTGGGCGGTGTTGGTGTACACCTTTAATCCCAGCACTTGGGAGTGAGAGGCAGGTGGATTTCTGAGATCAAGACCAGCCAGGTGTACAGAGGGAGTTTTAGGATAGCCAGAGCTACACAGAGAAACCTTGTCTCTAAAAACCAAAATAATAAATGATAGCAACAACAACAACAACTCTTTCCTAGTGTTGTATTGTGTGCCCTTGAATGCTGAAACTGTAGGAATTTCAGGTCTCAGTTTAAACTTAAAATTGAAAAAAATCTCAGGTTTCAGTTAAACTTAAAAATTAACTGCCCCAGGACACATCCCTTAGTCAGAGGACACCTGCTGGATTAAAATTCAGAGGAAGAAGGGAGAAGCTGACTAACATTCCTTAGACCACAGGAAAGAGAACCCACCTGCAGGTGAGGAAGGTAGACACATTCTGCAGGATAGACCAACCCTTGTCACTTTCAGACAAGGGAGGTCTTTGCCACCCCATTCCCCAAAGACCAATCAGTTTAAAAGTCACACTGTTCCACCAATCATATTATGCCTAGTCACTGTTTCTCTAGTCCACCCCTTAAACTGTATAAAAAACGTCCCTTAACCTCAACTCGGGGTTCTCCTTGCCTGCATGTGAGAGAACCCAGTGCCCTGAATTATTATTATTATCATCAAACCTCATGTTATTACAGCGAATCCACTGACTGTGAGTGTTTCTGCAGGAGCACATCCCCCGGTTTGGATCTTAGAGTCCAGCAAAATCTCATGAGCTGAAGTGAAAGCCCCATGCCCAGAGACCTAGAGACTTAATCGTAATGCTTCAACTGCTCTGTGTTCCACTTGCTCACAGCCTGCACTTAGCAGACTGGAACCCTCAAACCACAGCAGGGCCAGAGACAGCTACAGCAACAACACTAGAGCCTCAGATGTCAGGACCCCTGATTTTTTTTTTTTAAGATTTCATTTATTTTTATATATGTGAGTACACTGTCACTGTCACCAGACACACCAGAAGAGGGCATCAGAACCCATTACAGATGGTTGTGAGCTACCATGTGGTTGCTGGGACTTAAACTCAGGACTTCTGGAAGAACAGTCAGTGCTCTTAACCACTGAGCCATCTCTCCAGCTCCCAGGACCCTGATCTTACAGGCTCAAATGAACTCTCTCTGCCTCTCTCTTTGCCTCTCTCTCTCTCTCTCTCTCTCTCTCTCTCTCTCTCTCTCTGTGTGTGTGTGTGTGTGTGTGTGTGTGTGTGTGTGTGTGTGTGTGTTTGTACACTGATAAGATGTCCACAATGCCACTCAGTCCTGGTTTATGAGGCTTGCTTAGGCTGGAAGTAGGATAGTGGGCTTCCCATGTCTCCCAAGTCTCCAAGGATGGAGCATATCCTCCCTGCAGCTGAAGCTGCATGCCTGGGCTTCTTGGAAGAATTCATCTCCAGTGAGTCCCTGATGAGTGGTGAATCTTCCTCCTCATAAGAGCACCAGGCCTCAGCCTCAGGTTGGCAACCTCAGCAGGACTCTGGCCAGAAGCCAACATATCTCCAGCCTTTCAAAAACCTGTGTATCTGCCGGGCAGTGGTGGCACACGCCTTTAATCCCAGCACTTGGGAGGCAGAGGCAGGCAGATTTCTGAGTTCGAGGCCAGCCTGGTCTACAAATGAGTTCCAGGACAGCCAGGGCTACACAGAGAAACCCTGCCTCGAAAAACCAACCAACCAAACCAAAACAAAACAAAACAAAAAAAAAACCCTATGTATCCTAGGCTCAAGGCAGAGTCTAGCTGACTGGATGTGGGTATGTAAATTAAATACAGAATAAGTACCAATCAAGAGAGAGCTGTCAAACCTGGAGGCTGAGGATGATGACCCAAGCCTGCCAAATGGTTCCCAGCTAGACCTTGGATTCTGTTCCTCTTCCTTCCAAGGCAGTGATGGAGGAGAAAGTACTCAGTTCTCAAGGCACCACAGCTTGCACTAGGTGTCTGCTCCAGGGCTTCTAGGGTGATCTTGGCTTGGAGCCATTCTGCTGCCATGGGGCTTCCAATAGACAACCATCATAAATAGGCTGTCCAAGATCATGGTTGTGGGCAGCCAAGCAGAATCTGTTTCTGGCTCCAATTGCAACTGCCAGTTTTTTTAGTTCCTTGTTTCTGCATGGATGACACTGTGGGAGTCCCTCCCATCTCCATGTGCCTTGGCATAGCCTTAAGTCTCCATACTCTGCCAAACCAGCTACTGTATTTTTATTATTATTATTATTATTATTATTATTATTATTATTATTATTATTATTATTTGGTTTTTAGAGACATGGTTTCTCTGTGTAGCCCTGGCTGTCCTGGAACTCACTCTGTAGACCAGGCTGGCCTTGAACTCAGAAATCTGCCTGCCTCTGCCTCCCAAGTGCTGGGATTAAAGGCATGTGCCACCACTGCCTGGCTAGCTACTGTATTTTAAAATATTAATTTCACTTAATTTTCTCTTCTTTCTCTTTTCTTCCTTCCATCCTTCCTCCTTTCCTTCCTCTCTCTTTCTTTCTTTTTTGAGACAGGTCCTCACTATGTATCTTTGGGTAGCCTGGAGCTTTCAATGTAGAACAGACTGGTCTTGAATTTACAAATATCTGCTTTCCTCTACTTCTCAAGTGCTGGGATTAAAGCACATGCCCCCAACAGTTTATCAATCTCATATATCTAGCTAATATCTATCTATCTATCTATCTGTCTGTCTGTCTGTCTATCTATCTATCTATCTATCTATCTATCTATCTATCTATCTATCTATCTATCTAGATATCTAGTCTTCTTCCTTTTTCTTTTTTAAAGATTTATTTATTTTATATGGGTACACTATTGCTCTCTTCAGACTCACCAGAAGAGGGTATCAGATCCCATTATAGATGGTTGTGAGCCACCATGTGGTTGCTGGGAATTGAACTCAGGACCTCTGGAAGAGCAGTTAGTGCTCTTAACTGCTGAGCCATCTCTCCAGCTCCTTCGACCTTTTTCTAAAATGATGCTTATGTGTGTGGGTTTATGCACCTGAGTTCAGAGGCCCATAAAGGCCAAGAGTGGGTATCAGATCTTCTACAACTGGAGTTACAGGCAGCTGTGAGCTACCTGATACAGGTGCTAGGAACTGAACTCAGGTCCTCTGCAAAAGCAGCACATTGCCTCTAACTCCTGAGGCATCTCTCCAGCTTGCAACTTCTTTTCTAACTCTCTTGTGATCAAAGTTTTACCCAGCTCAGTGAGCTGGGCATGGAACACCCCTCCAGCACAATTCTCTCAGTGATGTCCGTCCTCTACTGTCTTCCAGTCCCTGGTTGGTATTCATGGAGACCCTAGCCAGTAGTGACCAAGTATCCTAATAGCTCATATAAGCTAGGCTATCAGGGGCTGATTTCCCTTTCATTGCCTCAAATCATAAAACCATAGTGAAGACCAGACACGAGAAGGGAGAGAGAGAGAGAGAGAGGGAGAGAGAGAGAGAGATCACTAAAAGTTTCATGAATGCAACCTGAAGCTCCAATCCTATTGGGTTGGAGTCTCCTGTCTTACTACATTATAGCCTTGAGGAAGGATCTAGTAAATTTGTAAATTAAAAGACCTAGTAAAATTATACACACATGTGTATTTGTGTGCACTAGTTGGCACACGACCCATGGCTCATGTGTGGAGGTCAGAGGTCAAATTTGAGAATCTGTTTTCTCTTTCAACAACATGGTTTCTAGAGTTCAAACTCAGGTCATCAGGCTTGCCCTGTGGTCTCCAATCTGGAGGAAACACATTTTTTGGTAGGCAAAGAGTGATAGAAAAGGATACTTAGTATCTTCTGTTCCTGTACATGCACAGGTGTGTGCACCCCCACACTCACACCCACACACCCCACTCATATATATACACACATGTGATACACTCATAAAGACACAAACATACACATACAAACACATAAATCTGCTACTGGGTAGCTATTTCTCTGAGTTAAGACATTCTTTGCCTAAGCAAGGAAGGAGACTCCAGTAGCTCATGTAAGCAGCCAGTGCTTACAAGTCTCAGGAGACTCAGAAAGTCACAGGGTCCCAGCTAGTAAGAGGACTCAGTAGGTAAAGATAGGAAAAGGCACTTGCCACCAAGCCTGGGGACCTGCAAGTTGTCCTTTGCCCTCCACACATTCCACCTTTACTTGCTTATTCTTTGAAGAAGAATCTCCCTAAACCTTGGGCTAGCATTTTCTTGGCCAGGCTGGAAAGCAGAAAGCCCCAGTGTTTCTCCTGTTTCTACCTCCATTGGAGCTGGGATCACCTACACGTGCTAGATGCCTGGCTTGCCATGTGTGTATTGGGAGGTAAACCCACATCCTATAAAGGAGCAGCCAATGCTCTTAACTATTTCTCCACCTCTATTGTGTGCAATTTTATACCACTAAGTTCAGGACATTTTTTACTTAATATGTCATGAATAATGTCTAACTTCATTTGGTATGTTCCAAGGAGAGAGTGGATGTTGGTTTCAAATGCTGCTGAAAGGTAGAGCAAGGGAACGGACACAGAGTCCCACAGAATCCCCAGAGCCCATGACCTGTGGCAGAAGTGTCCCAGTGGAGAAGAGGGACAGGCACTGACAGAAGAGAAAGAGGCAAGAACAGGGGATGAGGGCTCCTTCTGAGTAGGGACCAGCTACTCGATCTTCATGGATTGTCTTGGGTTTGTTCGTTGTTCGTTTGTTTGTTTGTTTTGTTTCTCTGTGTAGCCCGGGCAGTTCTGGAACTCTGTAGAGTGTACTGGCCTTGAACTCAGAGATCTGTTTTCCTCTGCCTCCCAAGTGCTGGGATTAAATGTGTGTGTCACCACTGTTAGGCTTGTCTTAGGCTCTTTCTGTGAAAAGAGATAAGCTAAAGTAGAAGTTTCCTTTAAACCCAACTGTTGCAGACTAGCATAGACAAGATAGCAAGACCCCAACTCTTTGGTTGGTTGGTTGGTTTCAGTTTTTTGAGACACGGTTTCTTTGTGTAACAGTCCTGGTTGTCCTGGAATTCACACTGTAGACCAGGTTGGCCTTGAACTCACAAGAGATCTGCCTGCGTCTGCCTCCAGAGTGCTGTGACTAGACCCCTACTCCTTAAGCGTAAAGACTAATATTGAAATAGCTGGGGCCTGTTTTGAATCCCGTAAGGTTTTTGTACTGTCCACCTAAGAGTGAAGAGGGTACACAGAGAAAGGTGAACAAACCAGGAAGACTTTTATTCACACAGAGGTGACAGACAGCTCACTAAGGAAGTGGAGGCTCTTAACTCTCTGTAGCTGATCTGAGAGAAATAATGGCAGGTGTTACAGCTCTGAGCTAACCGTGTGAAACCCCTCCCCCCAAATTTGGGAGTCTGTAGACATCAGGTTGCCTGTGAAAGTAAAAGCAGCAGATGAGGTAGGGATCGGTTTTCCCACTATAAGCAGCAGGTCTCAGGCTGAGGAAGAGGTAACTTGCTCCTTCTCAGAATCTATGGCAACTGACCACTCTGACCAGAGAGAAGCTGCACACCAGGTTTATACAGACTTTCATAGGAGAACCCTGATTGGCTGCCTACACTCAAGTAGCGATGTGAAGAGTATGAACCAATCAGTTAAAGAGCCTGGCAAAACTAGGGTAACATTAGGAGAGTGTCCCCCTGTACGAATGAGTAAAGCCATGTCAACGACACTAATGCCTAAGTCTCATGGGAAAGGCAAGGTATGCTGATGAATGGTTGGCTTTTAACTAAAACCAGTATGTGCAGAAAGTACCAGCTCAGTGTCCTCGTCCCCACGACTGCAGCCTGAGAATGCTCCCTACAGAGATGAATCAACCCACCTCCTCATTTCTATGTATGTACGAAACTGGCTGAGTTTCTGGGCTGGTGTCTCCCACCCGATCCCAGCTTTACTTGTGTCTGTCATTGAGCCCAAAGGCCCTGCAGGTTGTGGCAGGGAACTTTCCCAGTCAGGGCTGCTGTTCTGTCTTCTCATCTCCTCTCCTTTGATGTTGGAAGAAAGGAGCAAGCCCTGAAGTTTTTCACCTTCATTTCTGGCCAGCCCATGTTTTTGCATCTGTTCCCTGCTGCCACTCAGGTTAGGAGACCTCTCCCACTTCTCTCAAACAATACCTGTTTCAGAGTTTCACTTCTGTGAAGAGACACCATGACCAAGGCAACTTTTATAAAGGACAGCATTTAACTGGGTCTGGGTTACAGTTTCAGATGTTCAGTCCATTATCATCGTGGTGGGAAGCACGGCAGCATGCAGGCTGACTTTGTGCTGGAGGAGCCAAAGGTTCTACACCTTGATCCGAAAGCGGCCAGGAGGAGACTGTCTTCTGCAGGCAGCCAGAAGGGGCTTCTCCACAGTGGGCAGAACTTGAACATAGTACCTCAAAGCCTACCCCAACATTGATGCACTTTCTCCAACAAGGCCACACAGATTCCAAGAAGTTTCGTACATACATAGAAATGAGGAGGTGGGTTGATTCATCTCTGTAGGGAGCATTCTCAGGCTGCAGTTGTGGGGATGAGGACATTGACCTGGTACTTTCTGCACATACTGGTTTTAGTTAAAAGCCAACCATTCATCAGCATACCTTGCCTTTCCTATGAGTCTTAGGCATTAGAGTCATTGACATGGCTTTGCTCATTTATACAGGGGGACACTCTCCTAACATTGTCACTTTCTATGAGCCTATTTAAACCACCACAAAACTAGGTACTGATTTCCTCCCTTCTTTGCACAGCAGGTCCTCACTGAGGCCAAGCTGGCCTCAGCCTCTTGAGCCTTGGCATCACAGGAATGTACCAGAATGCCTAGTTTTATTTATTTTTATTTTCTTTTTCTTGATGGTTACTTTTATGAAGGGTAAACAGTACTTACTTTTTCCCAATATATTCCCTCTCCCCTGCCCCTTCTCTCTCCTTTTTCTTCCTCTCTTCTAGTGCCCAGTTTGGCTCATATACAAACATATTTAGATTTTTGTCTCATAGGCAGTTTATGTCTCTGCCTTCTCTCCAACCAACCCCATTAATTTGTTTGGCTGTCTTTAGAACCATGAACATCACGTAGGAGGCCTCTGATGGTGGTGGTGGTGATGATGGTGGTGATGGTTGTGGTGGTGGTGGTGGTGGTGGTGGTCTCTGTGTGTGTGTGTGTGTGTGTGTGTGTGTGTGTGTGTGGGTGTTTTGCCCTTATGTGCACTATTTGTGTGCCCAGTGTCTTTGGAGGTCAGAGGATGTGTCAGATCCGCTGGAGCTGGAGTTACTGACAGCTGTGAGCTGCCATGTGGGTGCTGAGAATTGAGATCATTTCGAAGAGCAGTAAGTGCTCTTAACTGCCAAGCTGTTGCTTCAGCCTCCACCACCAGCACCAGCACCTCCGGATATTTTTTGACTGAGAAAATAAATCACCTCAGAGACTGCCCTTCACAGCATGCCCAGCACAGACATCAGTGCCTCCTGGGGAGCTCATGGAACTGAGTCCTTTTTTCTTTTTTAAAGATTTATTTTTATGTATATGAGTACACTGTAGTTGCCTTCTGACACACTAGAAGAGGGCATCAGATCATATTTCAGATGTTCAGGAGCCACCATGTGGTTGCTGGGAATTGAACTCAGTACCTTTAGAAGAGCAGTCAGTGCTCTTAACCCCTGAGCCATCTCTCTAGTCCAGAACCAACTCCTTTATGAAGGAGCTGAAAGGGGCCCCATGAAGAGAGCAACAATACCAACCAACCAGAGCTCCCCAGGGTCTAAACTACCAGCCTGGGAGCACATAGGGAGGGACCCATGGCTCCAGCTGTATATGTAGGGGAGGATGGCCTTGTCGGGCATAGGTGGTCGAGGAGATCCTTGGTCCCACGAAGGCTGGACGCTGAGTGTGGGGAAATTTGAGGGTTGGGAGACGGGAGTAGGGGGGTAGGTGGGGGTATATCCTCATAGAAGCAGGAGGAGGGGGGTGGGATAGAAGGTTCCTGGGTGGGGGGGATATGGGATAAGGGGATAAAATCTGGAATGTAAATAAAATATCCAATAAAAAAATAAAATAAAAAAATAAAAATGTGCAGTAGCTCTGTTCACATGTCTGTGTACATCCCAGAGTATCGGGGAGTTTTTTTGTTTTGTTTTGTTTTGTTTTGTTTTTGAGGTGGGGGACTATGATGGGAAAGACAGACTTGTTCCTGGGGTCTTTTAAGTATAAAAACCTATGGACTCAGGCACAGCCCAGTTTTGAAAGTCCTCATGCATGGTGACCTTGCTGGGGAGCCTGGGAGACATAGTTACAGACCTCCCTTAGCTTTATTCCCTGTACTCACTCTTCAGTTTGCTGTGGGTGGAGATGTTCCAACCCTTTCTACTTCACTGTCACCAGCTCCTGGTGAATCACCAGCAGCCCTTCCCACACCACCCTCCTGCAGGGTGGAGGGAGGATCTTGCAGATGCTGCTTCTCCTCTGGTGGGTGCCATGGTAACAGGAAAGCAGCTCCCAGGAGCCTACTCTGCTAACCAGGATATAGAAGATGATGGGGGTGAACTTCACTGCTTAAGACTGCGAGTCCACAAAACACCCAGTTCAGGCCTTTTTTGATTTTATCATATGAAAGGAAACAAAGCATTACAGAGACATTAATTTGATTTCGATGCATTTTCCCTCCATGAAACTTTAAGTGGCTAACGTGAGGGGATTTTCTGTTCCCCTTCTTTTTTTCTTTCCCCCTCCCTCCATTCTTCTCCTTCCTTCCTCCTCCCTCTCTCTTTTCCTTTCTTCCTCCCTTCCCTCCTTCTTTTTTTCCTTTCTTCCGGAGCTCCATCCCTAGCCAGAAAGCAGGTCTTACTCATTTGCTTTCCTGCACTGTTGGGGTCAAACCCAGGGCCTTGCACGTGCCAGGCAAACTCTACTGAGCTACCCACCCAACCCGAAGAGATGTCTCATTGCAAAAATAAGTGGATACACAAACCTGGAGTTGTTCAGACCGGTGCTGGGATCTGGGCCTGTCATTTAACTACAATTTTTGGAACACCTACTTTGTGCCAGGTACTAGATACAGCAAACACTCTGAAGGTGAGAGATGTCTTGTGATCACTTATCTTAGATGTCAACTTACCTGAGCCTCAAGTGCCAGATCTCTGGGTAAACATGATTCTGGGTGTTTCTGTGGCAGTGGTTTGGGATGAGGTTATTATTAACTCTAGATACTGAGGGAAGTGGATTGGGCTTCCCCAGTGTAAAGTAGGTTCATCTCAGTGGTTCAGAGAAGTATCATGGTTGTCCAATAAACAGATAAATGAATTTTTCACTTTGGGAAAACAAATCAGACTCCACTGAAATACTCTGTGTGCGCGTGCGCGTGAACGCTTTGTTTTAGAAAGAGTTTCATGTATCCTAGGCTGGCTTCAAGCTCACGACATGGCCAATGATGTCCTTGACCTTTGCCTCCTGAGTACTAGAGTTACAAGGACATGTCTTCATACACAGTTTATGTAATAACGGGGATCAAACTCAGGGGCTTTTGCATGCTTATCAAGCATTTGTCTAGAGACTGTTCCTGAAGCAAGGGTGGTCCTGCACCTCCTCCTTACACTGAGATGACACTCAGGCTCTTTCCAGGTCATTTTGGTGGACTAGTGTCCTATCTCATGTTCTGACTTCTGAAAAACAAAACAGGAAGAATTGGTGATGTCAGAGGAAGACCTGAAAACCCTGCAATACACTGTAGATTTTCTTTTGAAGTTGTGGACTATGGCGATAAAATATTATAACCATACCATTATTTTTTCAGAATTCATTTTTATGTGTCTGCCTGTGTACATGTATGTGCACAAGTGTGTGTGTGTGTGTGGGGTGCACTGGGGGGAGAAGAGGGCATTACATTCCCTGGAGCTGGAGTTACTTTTGGCTGTGAGCCAAATGGTGCTTGTCTTCAGAAAGAGCAGCAAGTGCTTGCTCTTGGCACTGAGCCATCTCTACAGACCCTCGATTTTGTAATTTTTCTTTGACAATTTCATACATGTATGCAATACTCCCCTCCCGCTTCTCCCTGACTGCTCTTCCAGAGGTCCTAAATTCTCAGCAACTACATGGCGGCTCACAACCATCTGTAATGGGATCTGATTCCTCTTCAAATGTGTCTGAAAACAGCAACAAAGTACTCATATACACTAAATAAATAAATCTTTAAAAATTAGTATTATGGCCTACTTAGCCACAGAAGATATTTAAAAAAAATAATCAAAATGGATGAAAGTACTAGATATAAGAGTCAAAAGTATGACATTCTAAAGAGAACAGGGTGAAAATGATCTTGGCTTAAGCAATGATTCTTCGAGATGACACCAAATGCTCTGCAAGGAAAGAAGACACATAGTTCACAAATTTCCTTCCTTAAAACTTCTTTTTTTTGAGCTGGAGAGATGGCTCAGCGGTTAAAAGCACTGATTGCTCTTCCAGAGGTCCTGAGTTCAATTCCCAGCAACCACATAGTGGCTCACAACCATCTGTGATGGGATCTGATGCCCTCTTCTGGTGTGTCTGAAGACAGCGACAGTGTACTCATATAAAATAAACAAACAAATAAGTAAATCTTTTTTTAAAAAGACACTTCTTTTTCAAGCTTAACCTTTATTAGAACTTTCTGTTATTTTTGTTTGAGACAGGGTTTCTTTGTGTAGCTCTGGCTGTTCTAGAATTCATTGTGTAGACCAGGCTGGCCTTGAACTCACAGAGATCTGCCTGCCTCTGCCTTCCAAGTGCTCCATGCCCTGCTTTAAGTGATGATTCTTAAAAGCAGAGTTCCCATCAAATTAACACTCACTTCAGGGCAATAATACATTTACAAAAAACCCTAAATCTTTTTTTTTTTTTTTTTGGTTTTTCGAGACAGGGTTTCTCTGTGTAGCCCTGGCTGTCCTGGAACTCACTCTGTAGACCAGGCTGGCCTCGACCTCAGAAATTTGTCTGCCTCTGCCTCTCAAGTGCTGGGATTAAAAAACCCTAAATCTTAAGGTAGAAATAAAACATTGAAAAAAAAAACAACCTCAGTACCTTTCTATATACACATATGTAAATATATCTCTATCTATCTATCTACCTATCTATCTATCTATTTACCTATGGAGAAAGAGAGAGAGATTCATTTCCTAAGTTCTGTGACTCTAGAGAACCTTGACTGATGCACTACTATAGGACCAAATGGCTGTTTTTATGAGAATGGAATCAGCCGCCAGCTCTCTGGTTTCATCTGTATAGTTCTACAATATTAAGTGATATGAAGCATCACTAGTATGCTCACTGGCTACTTGACACAGTTCCAGAAAAGCCGAGCCAATTGCTGCCATCGCTGCCCTTTTATCTTTTGAGTTTTGGTCTCTGCATGTAGCATTCTTGGAGACTATCTGCATTATGATTCATGTTATGTCTTTTCCTGAGAAAAATTATGTCTGAGTCTTTTAAGGAAAATTCTAAAATTAACTTTATTTGGAAGTCTTCCTTATGCCCTGGAGATCATTAACCACAGATAAGCACATACCTAGATGAGGCCATTACTCCAGGAATCTGCTCGGGGTATCTTCCCCTGAGCAAACTCAAACAGTATAATTGATATATGGCAAACAGAGACAATTGATGAACTCTGGCCAGCATAGGTTACAGATTCAAGGTCTCTTTTTTATTTTAGGCTTAGAGATCTCTGAAAATCTAATTTAAAGACAGGGGGTCATGCAAGATATACCCCTGGAGGAGTAAACTCAGTAAACAACTTGAATTGTGTGAATTGAACTCAGGTCCTCTGGAAGATCAGCCAGTGCTCTTAACCACTGAGCCATCTCTCCAGCCCTCACCCTCATTCTTTACAGTCTTTTTATTTCAGGCATAGTGGCACACACCTTTCATCCCAGAACTCAGGAGGCAGAAGCAGAGGATCTTTATGAATTTGAGAGCAGAATGGTCTACAAAGTGAGCCCCGGGACAGGCAGGACTACAGGGAGAAGCCCTAAGATTTTATTATTACTAAAATTTTTTTCTTTCATTTTTTTTAAACACGGGTTTTCTGTGTAGTCTTGGCTGTTCGGACCATGCTCTACAGACCAAGTTAGCTTCAAACTCAGAGAGCTGCCTGCCAAGTGCTGGGATTAAAGTTACATGCTACCATGCGTGATTAATAACTTTTTATTTGTACACACACACACAGGGAGTATGTATGAGATCACTTGTGGAGTCAGCTGTAAAGCAGTTTTTCTCCTTCTACCTTTATGTGAGTTTGTTAGAAAAAAGTTAGGGGTTCCATAGAGGGATGGGGGGAGGGGCAGGGAGGAGAGAGGGAAACCAGGAAACCACTACTCCCATTGCAGTATCCTCACAGGCAAACATGACTTTTGAGTAATAGACTGTGCTTCCAAGAACAAGCATACAAACATCGCAACCACAGTTTTATTCTAACTCAGGTGGTAAATCTGTCTTTTTCCCATTGGCTACAGTCAGACCTCAGTCTTTCTTGTTTTTGTTTGTTTGTTTGTTTGTTTGTTTTTTTGTTTTTGTTTTTTGAGACAGGGTTTCTCTGTGTAGCTCTGGCTGTCCTGGAACTCACTCTGTAGACCAGGCTGGCCTCGAACTCAGAAATCCACCTGCCTCTGTCTCCCAAGTGCTGGGATTAAAGGCCTGCGCCACCATCGCCCTGCAACCTCAGTCTTTCTTGACTGGCTAGTTTTTATAGAATCCCAGCAAAGGAATTGAGGGGGGAAAAGGTCAGCCACATTAATCTGAGAATCTAGCAGGACTATTTATTAAAGTATACAAAGTTTTTACTGGGTGTGGGGATTTAAGCATAATAAGTCTTACAAAGTGGAAAAGATAAACAATACTTGAAAATTCTTTGTCAAAACACAAGTATTATAGTATTTGGTAGAAAAGATTCACTTAATAATTTTCACAACTGAACCAGGTCCTCAGGCTTGGGAGCAAGCACCTTCACTTACCAGCTGAGCCATCTCATTGGCTCTGTTTATTTTTTGAGGCAGAAGTTATGTAGCTTAGGCTGATGGAGGAGGGTGGCCTTGAACTTCTCATCCTCCTTCCTCTGCCTCATGAGTGCTGAAATTACTCACCATGTCCAGTTATATCTCAATTTTAAAGCACAAATATACATAACTCTAATATTCATCGGCTCACAAAGCTAGACTCTGATGGAATCGGTTCCTTGACTAGCGATAGGTGCCCTTTTCCCCCCTCGCCGCCCCCATGGCGACTCCCCTGGCCTCAATCCTTGGGGCCAGTGAACTTGTCCGAGAGCAGCTTCCCAATTAATTTGCCTTTAAAATGTTCTAACCTGGCTTGAATTGGCTCATTTCACCGGCGGCGGAAAAATGATCTATCAGTGAGACTTCCGGAAAATAACAATAAAGAATAACGGGGAACATTTATGGGGTTAATGTGCTGCATGCAACTCTCCCATTAGAATGCCCTTTAAATACAGCCAGGGGCAACTGCAAGCATGTCAGCCATAGGAACACACGGGGGCGCAGAGGCGGAGCACCCGCAACCGCAGGTCTAAGGCCCGCCCCCAGTGTCCAGCCACGCCCGTTTCCTGGGTCTCACCCCTCCCCTTCCGCCCACCTTCACTGAGCTGGGTTTTGGCAATCTCCAGGCGGGCAATGAAAGGGTAAAGTGGGAGCAATTGTGCGCAGGCGCAGACAACAGAGTGCGCAAGCGCAGTCCATAGCGCAGTGCTCTGGGCGACGTGGCGGGCGGGAGTACGGAAGCCGCTGGGAGAAGTTGCTCTCACCGCTACTCTGAGCATCTTCCTGCTGCGTGGAGCTACCGCTGGCACCATGTTGAAGAAATTCGACAAGAAGGACGAGGAGTCTGGTGAGGGACCCTTGAAAGGCCTGGGGAGGCCGGATCCTCGCGGGGATTTATGGGACCTTCCTAGGCTTCCTTCTTCCGGGCCTCTGTCAGAACCAGATCCGAGGCCCTAGAGGGGCAGGGGGTTGTGCGTAGGTCCATAGCTGTTCTCGTGTTCTCGGAGGGGACGTGCTGTTTGCACTTGCCAGCTCTGGCCAGGATTGCTGCGTGACCTTGTGCGGGTCACACTCCTCTCTGGGCCTCAGTTTCCCCATCTTGTCAGAGGAGGTTCCCAGACTGGATGCTCCCTTGTATTTCACCCGACCTCTTGGTATTTGCCAGAGCTGCGTTGGTTCTTTGCCTACCTGGTTAGTCCTGCAGTTAATAACTCTGACCATTTCATTCATTCAATAAAGTACAATTACTGCACATCAGGCACCTCACTGATCCTAGTATTGCAGTAGCTAAAGCGAGTGCGACACTAGATGCCCGCAATAGGAATGTTAGGATGGTCACATTGTGGAGGAACCAGACAGTAACCAGATAATCACATGCATAATTATTTAATGTAATATCTGCTGTCAGGGAAATATAGTCACAGGTTAGTTAGTGTTGGCTGTCCCGGGCACATAGACCCACCTAAGTTCTGGTTGCATGAATCATTGCTAATTGTTATACCCTGAAAGGCACAGAAAGAATGCTAGGTGACTGTGAGAGAACCTTGGCTGCCTCTGGTAGATGATAGAGACTTCCTTCTCTTCCTCGTGTTTAGCAGAATTTTGAAATTTAGGGTCACTGTTTGGGGCTGTAGCTCAGTTGATAGAGTGCTTGCCTAGCATGCACGAAGCCCTGTGTTTGATCCATGTAAACCAGGAGGTGGAGACAGGAAGATCAGATGCACAGGATTGTCCTTTGCTACATTTTGAGTTCAAGGCCAGCATGGAATACATGAGACTCTATCTCAAAAAACGAAAAAGAAGGAAAGAAATCCATTCAGGATCACAACCTGTAATCAGTCTTCTCTGTTCACTGTAGGTGGAGGCTCCAACCCCCTCCAGCACCTGGAGAAGAGTGCAGTACTCCAAGAGGCAAGTTCCATCACGTCTGTGTCTAGTCAGAAATAGCTGCTGTCAGATACTAACATACATACATAGAGTGCTGGTTTATAAAGCCTGGGTCCAGAAAGATGGGACTTCGTTCATTATATTTGCAAAGTATGGTTAGTATTAGGGCAACAAAAGCAAAGACTTCAGGTATGCTTAGTAGATAAGTTAAGAAAAAGAAACTCTCTCCACTTGAGAATATGTTCATGTGGACTAAGCTTAATACATACCGGTGGTTCTCTTGGCTCTTCATGATCTGAGGGGGCAGCTGTGGATGGGAAGTGTACTAGGCTAGAGGTAATGGTTGTTTCTTCACAGGCTCGGGTCTTTAACGAAACTCCTATCAACCCCCGGAAATGTGCCCACATCCTCACCAAGATCCTTTACCTCATAAACCAGGTACCAAGCTGCGGCTTGGCAGGGAATACAAGGGAGGTTGTATAAAATGGGATGTGCCCTCAAGCTCTTGACAGCTCTGTGAGTGGAACCAATAGTCTAGTCCTGGGTCCTCTTAAGTTTCCAGCCTCATTTGTTTCCTGTGCTCAAGTACCTGCATGCTCCAAGGGTCTAGCCTGCTGACCTCCTGTGCAAACCCGCGGCTTTTCTGATTACCACAGGGCGAGCACCTGGGGACCACAGAAGCCACCGAGGCTTTCTTTGCCATGACCAAGCTCTTTCAGTCCAATGATGTAAGTGCACGAATCCCTTCATTTCTGCAGATGTGACAGCTGTGACATGGTGGCAGGAGGACTGCCTGTCAGTATAGACTGCCTTCCACACAGTCAGGCTTCTCCTGACTCTGGTCCTTGCCAACCAAGCAGGACTAATAGGTCTTCCTCATGCCTTTTTCAGCCCACACTCCGCCGCATGTGCTACTTGACCATCAAGGAGATGTCCTGCATCGCCGAGGATGTCATCATTGTGACGAGCAGGCACGTCGTGGGCAGGGGTGGTGCCTCTGGTGGGATCCATTGACAGAGACAACATGTAGAGCTAAGGGACTTATGACATCTGGCCTGTGCCCTTTCCTCCTCTGCCCACCCCGTGCCAGCCTCTAGAGTGCGCTGCTTCTTTCTCACTTCTCTGGCCTGGCTTCCCTTCTTCCTCCTCCGTAGATAACACAACCAGCATGGAACTTTCAGAAAGTCTTTAGTTAGCGCTAAGGAGAAGAAGAACAGAGTGCAGGAAGTTAGTGAGCAAGTCTACTGGCCAATACTGGTTTCTGCATTAGGCTGAGTAATTTAGGGACAGATGTCACAAATATATACTCCGTATCCTTGAGGACTAGAGTCAAAGCTGGACATACTGCTACATACTTGTACTCGCAGCATTTGGTAGAAACAGGAGGATAGCTGCCAGTATGAACCTGCCTGGGCTACATAGCAAGATGTCTCCAAACAAAAAACACACAACAACAACCCCCATCACCAGGCCCAGTTCTTTTATTTCTTCTTGACGTTGCTATCCAAGGAGAGGGTCCATACAGCCAGTTTCAGGTGCATTGATATTTACTGGGGCTAGAGAGATGGCTCAGTGGTTAAGAGCACTTGCTACTTTCCTAGCACCCACATTAGGAGGCTTAAAACTGTCTGTAGCCGGGCAGTGGTGGCACTCACCTTTAGTCCCAGCACTTGGGAGGCAAAGGTAGGCGGATTTCTGAGTTTGAGGCCAGCCTGGTCTATAGAGTGAGATCCAAAACAGCCAGGGTTACGCAGAGAAACCCTGTCTCAAAACAAAACAACTGTCTGTTACTCCAGCTACACAGGACTCTGATGTATTGCAGGGCCTCTGTACTGTGTACACATGCTCACATGCAGACAGATACTTACACATTACTAAAAAATAATAAAAATAAATTTAAAAATGTTTCTGAAAGATGATACTGAATGTCTTTACCAGTCCATGTGTGGTTTTGGGAGTATAGTTGCAAACAAGAAAGCCATGGTGTTGTGACAAAACTTTTCCCAGGGAGACAAACACACACATCTACTCGCCCCAAATAGGGAACCAATGACAGACCAAAGTATGGATACCACTGAAGTCTAGTTGGGTGAACCATGACTTTTGTTGGGGTTACTTACAGGAGTGTGGGGGAAGGGTTACCTATAGAAGCAGAAATGACTCAGACAGCTGCATCACCAAAGCCTACCTTCAGCATGGGTGACAAGTCACAAAGCTGGGAACCTGGAGTACACCTACATCCTGCAGGCAGCTCAACAGGGTCTTTCCAGGTGCCTCAGTTGATCTAAACCTCTTCCAGGCAGCTCGGCAGGTTTCTACTTCCAGGCATCTGGTCTGCTCTGAGAGTCTTCTGTGTAGCTTAGCTCTTAGTCCGAGACACAGTCTCAGCTTTTATAGCTTCCTCTGGCGGAGAGGAGACCTTGTGAATCTGGTCAGTTTGAGTACTCCCTGAATCTGTGTTTTGAGTTACTCACCGTCCAGCTTTAGGCACTTCCCTGCAGGATGGAATGCCTGAGTCCGGGAGGACATTGTCATACAACTTACAGCCTCTGCATCCTCAGCATTTACCAGCAAATACCAGGCAGCTGGGCTCTACCATGGCTTGTGGAACTGTAATAGACTGTGAAAGCAGAACAGGAGGACCCCCAAGACCAGATTCTGAGCACGAAGGAGGGACAGAGGAGAGGGAATAAGAGACAGACAGAGAATGAGGGAGAAGGGGCAGGGATAGTTGTCCTGGAATGGATCAAAGGACTGCCTCTGGTTAGAGAGGAGAAAGACATGACCGATGCGCAAATGGCAGTTTATAAAGGTAAAGGGGGGGGGGACAGTGTTAGGATGAGGTATTTAATGTAATCAGACATGTTAATTAGGTGAGCCAAAGGGGGCTTTTGATTACTGGACTTTAATACTTTGATAGCTGGACCTTGGTAGTCAGCCTCAGGAGGAGGAAGTGGCCAAATAAGGAAATGGTCCTTGGCAGCTAGCTTTAGGAATGTAATCTAATGGTTTTTAACAAGGCAGAAAGAATGGGGAGAAGGGCCAGGCCTGCCAGAGCCATGTTCGCCATGCTCAGGCTAGCCAGAGTTCTTCCAAACAACAGCTTGACTTTGGACCAGAAAAGATCTCCAGAGTGGTTTGGATTCAGAAGGAGTAAGGTCCAGGCTGAGCGTCAGCATGTGAGAAGCCGGCAGGGGAGAGCACAGCTCACTGAGAAGCTGCTGTGTTTGAGGCTTAGGAAACCTTGAGCTCACGGTAGTCCTTCTTTCTACCTTTGTATCCTGAGTGCTGGGAGTGCCAGCGTGTACCACTACACCTGGCTCTGTTTTGCGTTCTGTAAGACTCCCTGGAGCTGCTGTTTGGCTTGGAGGGGTGAGAACAGAAGGGAGCAGTAGTTAGCAGCCTGGTGTGATAATCCAGTCAGGGGAGGTGTGGACTAGAGAAGAGAGATGGCTTATGACCCTTGCATGTCAACAGTGCCTTCTTTCCCCTGCAGCCTGACAAAAGACATGACTGGGAAAGAGGATAATTACCGAGGTCCTGCTGTCCGGGCCCTCTGCCAGATCACTGACGTGAGTTCTTCACCCTTTACCTGCTTCCCAAGCTCTCAAGCTACTCTAGGTTGTCTGCAGCTCTCTGAATCAAGTGGAGGAGTGGGGTGGGAGTGTCTCAGTAGGAGCTTCTGAACAAGTTTGTTTTGCTCTGCACCCCATTTCTTCCACTTCTGGGCTCGCATTCTTCTATCACAGAGCACCATGCTGCAGGCTGTTGAGCGCTACATGAAGCAAGCGATTGTGGACAAGGTACCCAGTGTCTCCAGCTCCGCCCTCGTGTCCTCTCTGGTACGTAGCTGTGACTGGAGCCTGCAAGGGTGGATTGAAGGTAGAATTAAATATCTGAGGCATTTGTCAGAGGGGAACCAGACACTCTGGGCCCATTGGGAAGAGCTGGGGAGAGTGGCTTTGACCCATCCCTTACATGGCAGATTGTCAGGACAGGCATCAGGCAGGAAATCTGCCAGCTGCGGAGAATGGGGGTGACAGCTAGCTGTCTATCCATCCAAGGTCTTGGGCTCAGGACAGTGAGGGGGGCCTGGCTGCATGTGAGAGATGACAGGGGTTTGACAAGAAGGACACCTTTCCTTTTGACCCCTTACCAAGTCCCACTGCCCACAGCACCTGCTGAAATGCAGCTTTGATGTGGTCAAGCGCTGGGTGAACGAGGCCCAGGAGGCGGCGTCCAGTGATAACATCATGGTACAGGTGAGAGGGATACTGAAAACAAGCAGGTGCACAGCACACTGTCACTGTCCACCCTCCATAAGTTCTGGCGGCCTCTGGCCAGGACAGGCTCTTATTCTTTTGTCACTGGGTGTAGGGGATGGGGACTTGGGAGAAACAGCCAGGGCAGCATATGGGTGTTTAGGAAAGAGTTTTTAACTGGGTGCTGCTGATATAACCAAGTATGTTGAACGGCAGATAGGAATGTTTTGGAATACAGGCTGTTACAATCCTCCTGGCCCAAACCATTGCTGAGCTGGTTCTGTTAGTGATGTGGGGTTTCCATCTGAGAAACTCTCCTCTGTAACCCAAGCCTGGTATGCCTCCCTCTGAGCCTCAGTTCTCTGGAAAGTTGGAAGAACAAGGCTTAAATGAGAGACAGGCATAACAAGGAATAGGAATGGCAGCTTGTCTGTTTTCCTCAATGATTGTTGTTTTCCATGTGGATCGTGTCTTTGGGGTCAGCAATGATGCTTTAGTATACCCCTCTGAGGGTCAGAGACAGCACGTGGAGAGCACCACACCTGTCATACCTTGGCCCTCACGTGCCACTTGACTAAGAATGACCAGAATGAATGAGAAGTGACCTTGGTAACTTACATTTCTAAAAGTGGTATCCCTGGACTTCTAGACCACCAAAGCCAGCTTGGCCACAGTGGGACAAATAAGCAGGGACAAGCAGGCCAGTCCTCTGGGTGTGGGGTTTGTGTCCTGTGTCCCACAGGACTATACTCAGGTCTTGCCCTAGCTGTCTGCTGCAGCTCTTCCTGTTCTGGTGTCTTCTTCACATAGTCAGCATACCTGCAGGGTCCTTGCCAAAACTCTGGTGCAAAGGAGAACATGATGTTTGTGGTGTGCTGCTGCGCACGGCACTGGAGCTGGCTACAGGGAGTGCTCGGGGACTTGCCTTAGCCTCTCTGTGTGGATGTCAGTGCTGGGCTTTTCTTAAAACAAGAAGGGTGAAGCTAGAGGCACGGTGCCCTTCCCGGGGCTGCGCAGCAGCAGACCTGGCCTTCTGTGTCTGTTTCCCATGCTGCCTCTGTCCTCTAGTACCATGCCCTGGGACTTCTGTACCATGTGCGGAAGAATGACCGCCTGGCCGTGAGTAAGATGATCAGTAAGTTCACCCGGCACGGCCTGAAGTCCCCCTTTGCCTACTGCATGATGATCCGAGTGGCCAGCAAGCAACTAGAAGAAGAAGATGGCAGGTAAGACCGCTGGGCTCCTGCCCGCTAGATGATACCTTCTGCATTGCTAGACTGTCCCCAACTTCTCGTTGCTGTGTTCTTTTGTAGCCGTGACAGCCCGCTGTTTGACTTCATTGAGAGCTGCCTGCGTAATAAGCATGAGGTGGTGGTGTATGAAGCTGCCTCAGCCATTGTCAACCTGCCAGGCTGCAGTGCTAAAGAACTGGCCCCTGCTGTGTCAGGTCTCCATACATTCCCTTCCGTGTGCATAGTGGGCCTGCTGGCACAGGCCCTGAGCTAGAGTTCTTCAGATAGGCCATGATGTAGGCCTATCACAGGCGTGGCTTTTAAGGAGGGCTGTTTTCAGTTCCATCTCTGCTGGTGAGGCAGGTGTGGGCTCCATACTAGCACTGCTGGAACAGCTGGCTCCAGAGGAGGACTGGGGGTGGGGCCCAGGACATGGAAAGCTCAGTGTGCTTGCTCATGGGCTAGCTCTGGAGCTCACAGCTGGACTCACCAGAACTGCCCCAAGCAGGCGGGAAAGCCCTGTCCTCTGACCTTCCTCACCAGGCCTCACTTCCCTTCTGAAACACAAAGGGCCCTCTTGCTATACGTGGTAAACTACTACTGCAGACTACTCAGCCCAGTGTGACGCACAAGTATGAATGCAGTCCGAGTGTTACCCAACAGCTTTCAGTCCTGCATATGCCGGCGTTGGGATGGGAGTAGAGAATACGCACCCAGGGGTTGGAAAGCTGAGGAGCTGATGCAGGACAGTAGCTATGTTGAGAGTGCTAAAAGGGTCTACATGGGATTCCAAGAGTGGGAGAGAGGGATGAATACCTAACTCAGGACCAGCCCAGAGGCAGAGGAATACGAGGGAAGAGTTGTGATGATTGTAATGCCACTGTTCTCCTAGAGGTCCCCACAGTGGTGATACTAAGCTGGTAGAAAGATGGGTTCAGTTGCGGAAGTAGTTTCCCTTCCTCCTTGGGAAGAGGAAACTACTGTCTAGGGGCTAATGTACTCCTATGATAGCCCCATATCTCCAGAAAATGAAAGCTGTGAAGTAGAGGCTTTAAAAGATACATCATCGATCCCATTTTAAGAAAAATGTTAGTTCCAAAATAAATAAATAGATAACAGGAGAATAAAAGCTAAGCAATAAGGAAAGGGATTCGGATATTCCAGAATACAGTCCCGTTCAAGACTGTACTTGAACATAGACTTTAGCTGTGAGCTTTGGGCAGCCAGGTTGAGGGAATAGTGTGGTCCCTAATATACACCATAGGGACAGAAGCAGAACAGTGCTCTCCAGCACTGTTCCAGAGAGAAGTACACTTGCGCTTGGAGAGAGGACTTAGCTCCCTAGATTGGTGCTGAGGTATGTCCCGCTGGGTGCTGTGGGCATGGAACGAGAGGTGGCTTTGCCACTGTTCCCTGGGAGTTCAGAGAATCAGACAGGCACAGCATGCATTCAGTGAGGGCCTAGCACACAGCAGGTGCTTAGTATATAACAGCCATTGACACCCACAGAGCCCTTGCTGACAAGGTTCAGGACGAGGCAGTTCTGCTGGCCTCTGCTAAGCAAAAGGCTGTGTGTGACTAGCCTGAGAGCTTCTTCACCTTTGATCCCATGCTGTTCCCTGGGGACCCCAGGTATTCCACTGATAATTCCATTGCCTGGCTTCAAGGGCAGCCTGACACTGGTGTCTTCCTCCCTACAGTGCTCCAGCTTTTCTGTAGCTCGCCCAAGGCTGCACTTCGCTATGCTGCTGTGCGTACCCTCAATAAGGTAAGAGTTGAGAGGAGGAGAGGCAGACTGGTCTAGCTAGTGTCTCCTCCCTCTGAATGGGCTGGGAGGGGTAGACATGGTCCCCAAAGGACCTCTGTGCAGACCTACCCTGTAGGTGAAATGACAGAATTGGGTACTGCCCGGTGTCTTTTCTCACTCTGCAGGTGGCCATGAAACACCCATCAGCAGTGACTGCCTGCAATCTAGATCTGGAAAACCTGGTCACAGATTCAAACCGTAGCATTGCCACATTGGCCATCACCACCCTCCTCAAGACAGGGAGCGAGAGCAGCATTGACCGCCTTATGAAGCAGATTTCTTCTTTCATGTCGGAGATCTCAGACGAGTTCAAGGTACCCAGTACCCTCTCAGCCTGCAGTTCTCAAGACAAGGGAGATGTTCTGAGCCTGTTATCCATGCTATGGACTTGGGATGTTCAGTCCTTCCTCCTGGGTCATTGACCCTCTGTCCCTTTGAACCTTAAGAACAGTAAGGTTCTTTTAGGCTGGCAGGGTTTATTGTTTATTCATTCTTGCAGTTTTATTGAGCTCTTGCTGTCTGTTCTACAGTTTCAGAAGAGGGGGCAGCAGTGGATGAGGCAGATGGTTGCTCTCTGTTGGGAGAGTAAGCTTTAACAGCTGAGCAGACATGTAAACGGGCAGTACCCTGAGATGCAGAGAGGAGCTGACCCACAGCAGCAGCTGCTGGGAAGGAAGGCAGTGTGAGCCAGGGAGAAAGGGCAGGAGTAGGGATCACGAAAGTATTTAGGAGACAGGCCAGCTGGGGATCAGGTGCTTCAGGGAAGGTAAAAGTGATGACGTCAGAGCAGGCTGGGGTTGTTTACTGACTTACAACTCCTGATAAAGTTCTAGTGAAAAAGTCATTTGGAAGGACAGTGGTTTGGAACTTATTTTTTCTATTTTTCAAATCAAGACAGGGTCTCCCTATGTAGCTCATGCTGACGTTAAACTCAAGATTCTCCTGTTTGAGCTTCTTCATTGCTGCTGGGATTTCTGATGTGTATACCCTACCTGGCTTTGTGTCCTTTTTGTTGTTGTTTGGTTTTTCTAAACAGGCTGACTAAGGACTCAGTAGAATACAGAATAGTGTCAACCTTGGAGCAATCCTCCTACCGTCTCCCAAATGCTGGGATTATAGCCGTTTGCCACTGTATCTGGCTTGTATTTCTTTTTTCTTTCTTTTAAAAGACAGGGTTACTCTTTGTAGCCCTGACTGCCCTGCAACTCACTCTGTTGACCAGGGTGGCCTCAAACTACAGAGATCTGCCTTTCTCTGCCTCCTGAATGCTGGGATTAAAGGTGTGTACCACCACCACAAGACTTATTTTTTAAACTTTTACTTTAAAATAATTCACAGGAGATTGCAAATAAATAAATGAGAGGAAAGTTCTGGGCATTTCTCTCACCTCCAGTGCCCACACCCAGCATTGTCATAGTGTAGCGTTAATGAAGAAACAGGCAATTGTACAATCTAGAGGGCTTACTTGGATTTCACTGGTTACTAGATACATGTGTGAAGCCTTTGAAAATTGCTGCCACAATCAGACTTAGCATCACTATACAGCACTCAAGCATGCTGTTCCCAGCCCCTCACCCCTGATTCTTGACAGTTGATAACCTATTCTTATTTTGCATTGTTAGATTATTTCATTGTTATGTAAATGGAGTCAGGAAATATGTCGCTGCAGAGTTTCTGTCAGAGCAGATATTGGTAGGAGAAAAATTTTTTTTTTGTTTTGTTTTGTTTTTTGTTTTTTTGAAACAGGGTTTCTCTGTATAGCCCTGGCTGTCCTGGAATTCACTCGGTAGACCAGGCTGGCCTCGAACTCAGAAATCCGCCTGCCTCTGCCTCCCAAGTGCTGGGATAAAAGGCATGCGCCACCACAGCCCGGCAGTAGGAGAAAATTTTAATTCATCAGGATAAATTCTAGAGTGTGGTTTGTACAAACTGGGCAGAAATCTACTCTGCCTGTGGGTTAGTTACATGAAGGTATATTGAATGATGATGTGGTGAGATTGGCATATGAGAATAACCCTCCTGCACTGTGGAGGATGAATCTGAGGAGACTCAGATCTCAGAAGATGAACTGGCTTAGGAGCCTGCAAGAGGATGACGTGAGAGCCACGGGAGGACTTGAACTAGTTAAAGAGAAGGGAGGATAGAGCAGAGAGAAAAGTAAGAATGCCAAAGAGACTTGAGGAAGAGAGCAGAATGGAACGTCAGGTGAAGATGAGAAAGGCAGGGGAGAAGCAGGCCAGATAGGACTTGGAGACCGAGACACTTGGGCTACAGAGACTGCCATGTTTCCCCTGCCTTAGGTAGGCTCAGGACTTGTACCCCAGCATGGAGAAGTGTTCCTCCTGCTTTCATCTTGAGCTCAGGACATGTCTTGCCTAAGGAGGGAGTCTGTGGCAGTTAGTGAGCAAGTCCCCAGGGCTGTCAGGGACTGCACTCACGCAGGTCTCTCTATCACAGGTGGTGGTTGTCCAGGCCATCAGCGCCCTGTGCCAGAAGTATCCTCGAAAGCATGCCGTGCTCATGAACTTCCTGTTCACCATGCTAAGGGAAGAGGTAAGAGCGGGGCCACTGCGGTCCTGCCAATTCTGTTGGTGCAGAGAATGGCCTGCCTGCCAAAACCTGTCTCTCGGTGCTCAGGTCAGAACGCTGCTGAACAGCTCGTTTCCGGGCCTGTGGGACTTTAGACTCCGTGCACAGATGAAGCAGCAGCAGCAGCTGGCATAACTACAGCAGTGATGTGTGACTCGCCAGCATGGCAGCAGGTCCAGCAGGTTCCCCAAGGCAATGCTTATGCGGAAAGGAGGGGCGTGGGTTCTATTACCAGGTCTGGCATAGGAGGCTGCAGTGCCAGTCAGGAGCTCTTGGAAAACGGGCTGAAGACAACATGGGTTCCAGATTTTGTTGGGTTTTTTTTGTTTTATGATAGGGTCTCTGCATAGATCTGGCTGTCCTGGAACTTACTATGTAGACGAGGCTAGCCTTGAACTGACAGTGATCCACTTGTCTCTGCCTCCAGAATGCATATCCATAAGAGATAAACTTGTACTGGTCACAGTGGCCTGCCTTTAATCCTAGCACTCTGGAGGTTTACTAAACAAACCTAATGACTTGATTTGAATTCCTGGATTTCATCGTGGAAGGATGAGAACCAACTCCTTCCTAAAAGTTGACCTCCTCTCCATGTTTGTGACATGAGACGTATAGCCCTGTATTCACACACATTTATTAGACATACACAAAAAATGGCAATAAGTGTTTGTGCGTGCATGCGTGCGTGCATTATTTTCTTTTTAAAAAGGGCTAGAGAAAGAGTTTAGGAGTGCATACTGTCCTTGTAAAGAATCAAGCTTTGGACTTGAATTTGGCAGTTAATAACTGCCTATAACTCCAGCTCCAGATGATTCAACACCATCTCCTGGCCTCTCTGAGTACCTGTACTTACTGCACATATCCACACACAGGTACAGACACATGTTTTTAAAAAGAACAAAAGAAAAAAAGATTCTGGGAACTGAAGGTGCAGCTTAATTGGTAGACTGCTTGGCTAGCATGCTCAAAGCCCTGATTTGGTTCCAGCACCCTATAAACTGGGCATGTGATACATACCTACACTTCTCATGCCTGTGTTGTACATCCTAGCAATTGAGAAGTAGAAACAAGGTTCGAAGCTCAAGGTCTTCTTGGCTACAAAGTGATTTTAAAGTTAGTCTGGGATACACTAGACCCATCTAAAAAACTGTAAGATGAGGCTTAGTGTGATTTGAGTGGCATGACCTGCCTCCCAGGTTATTCTGAAGAAGAAGCAGAACACTTTGTGGAGTCTGAGTCCAGGTGCCTCTGGTCCTAAAGCATGTGTTTCTCTCATTGAAGAAGCCGAAGCTTTGTCCCTACAGCTTTCTGACTCCCAGAAAGGTTATGTGCTTTCTGTAGCAGTCAGGGTTATGAATGGCCTTCACTGCGGGGCTGCACACTCAGACCTGAGAACTTGGCTTGCTCCTGACTCATGTATTTCTCTATATGAGGGATGTTGGGGTCTGTGCATGTGAGATAGAATTACAGGCGTGCACAACTATGTCCAGCTCATAACTTTCTAGTTTTTAAGGTTTTTGGGTTATTTATTTATTTATTTTATGTATGTGAGTACACTATAGCTGTCTTCAGACACACCAGAAGAGGGCATCAGATCCCACTACAGATGGTTGTGAGCCATCATATGGTTGCTGGGAATTGAACTCAGGACCTCTAGAAGAACAGTCAGTGCTCTTAACCACTGAGCTATCTCTCTAGTCCCCAGTTTTTAAGTTTTTATTTTAAAAAAAAAAATGTTACTTTTAGTTCTCTCTCTCTCTGCTTCTCTCTCCCCCCCTCTCTCTTTCTCTCTCTCTCTGAATATAGTGTTTCTGTAGGGTAGAATGGGTGTTAGATTCACTAGAACTGTAATTACTGGCATCTTTGAGCTGTCAGATGGGGGTGCTGGGAACTGAACTCCAGTCCTGGAAGAATAGCTGGTGCTTTATTCTTTACCACCAAGCTGTCTCTCGAGCCCCCTTAATTTTTTTTCAGTTAGATTTATTCATTGTATTTTATGTGTGAAGGTTTTGGCTGTGTGTATGTATGTACACCATTTGCACGCTTGGTGCTCTCAGAGGTCAGAAAGTGTGATATCCCATGAAGCTGGAGTTATGGATGGTTGAGTCAACCTGTGGGTGCTGGGAATCAAACCAGAGTCCTCTTATGGACACGTGCTTTTAACTGCTAAGCCTCTCCAGCCCAACCTTGTAGTTTTTAGCTGAGACTCTGTACCTATTAAACACTATGTCCCCATCTGCCTCTTCTAGCCTCGCACCCACAGTCTGCTCTGTGTTTATGATCTGACTGCTGCAGTTACCTTAGTTGAGGGGAATCATGAAGTGCTCATCTTTTTCCGTCTCCTTTATTTTGCGTATATACTCAGGTTTTATAGCATGTATCAGGATTTTCTGCTTTTTCAATGTTGAGTAATATGCCTTTAAAAAACAAACTACATTTTGTGAACACCATGCTGTCACTCTTGTGACAGGTGCTTCTGCGATCTGTTGTGTTGCCAATACCCAGACATGGAGTTACTGGATCAGATAATTCTGTCCTTGGTGTTGTAAGGAACCACCACATTGTCTTTCAAGCCTTGTGTGCCACCCATTTCAGTTTCTTCATATCTCGGTGTCTGTGTGGAGAATGATCTCCCATACCCAGGCTTTCTGTTTTAAGTCAGTGAGTCTGTTAGGTATATAGCAAGCAGTAGTAAAGGAAGGCAGCAGTAAACTGCAGGTAGACAGTAGAACATAAGAGCATACACGTCATCCCACAGGAGTGAGCGGGAAAGCCTGGGGAAGAAGGAGTCCTCGGAGACCCTTGTTGACAGACTGTCTCCTGCTAGTGGAGACTTCAGTTGGCCATTTCCACCACATGTGGTTTTACATTGGGAGATAAGCTGTAGGGGAGTCTTTGCTTTGGGCCACGATTTGCTTAGCTGGCTTTAGGGACACAGTGTTTTTACTTACATGATTTACTCTTTGGTCCCCAAAGGCGCTGTTTGCTCTCTTGGACTATATTGCTGTTCTCTTTTCCTCTTATCACAGGGCAGGTGACAATCATCCCTGGACAAGGGGTCTTGGAAGACAAAACATGCTTGGTCTGAGGCCAGGACAGGGTTAGTGGTCTGAGGCCAGAACACTTCCAGCCCTTCCTCCAGAGCCAGCTTAGACAGCTCATGACAGTTCACCAATGTAATGTGTCTTACACTCAGCTGAAGAAATGGTCCTAAAATGCTTCCATTAATCTTTCTCCTGTTAGAGTTAGAAGGCCCTAATGAGCTGCCAGGCCAAGGCTTTTGTTTTATCCATCAAAGGCAGAAGCCTAGGTTCCTGCTTCCAGCCTGTCTGTGGAGCATCGTCTCTGGACCTGGCTAGACTCTGAGCCTCAGCTGGCCTCCAGAGGATGAGGATGGTCTTTGCTCAGCTGGACCTTTCCCTCTGCAGGGTGGCTTTGAGTACAAGCGTGCCATTGTGGACTGCATCATCAGCATCATTGAGGAGAACTCAGAGAGCAAGGAGACAGGATTGTCACACCTGTGTGAGTTCATTGAGGACTGCGAGTTCACTGTGCTGGCCACCCGCATCCTGCACCTGTTGGGCCAGGAGGGCCCCAAAACCAACAACCCCTCCAAGTACATTCGCTTTATCTACAACCGTGTGGTCTTGGAGCATGAAGAGGTTCGGGCAGGTAAGTCTGAGCTGGGGTGATCCTGACCGATTAGCCTTTGCCCAGCAAAGGGACCTAAGCTCCCAGGGGAACAAGCACACTAAGGACATGGCCTTGTAACCTGTTCTTTATGTTGTCAGAAGGATTTTTAGATGCCAGCTAGATAAATGATTTTCTACAATTTAATTTTTTTTTTTTTTATAAATTTCACTGAATATTCATACTTAGAGTTGCTTTTTGGTTTTGTTTCTGTTTTTTGAGATAAGGTCTTGTTCTATAGCCTAGCTGGCTCGTACTTGAAATCCTGCTGCTTCAGCCTTCAGTGTGCCGGGATCCTAAGAATGTACCACCATACCTGGCCCTTTTTTAGAACAACTGGAGAGAGAACACACACCACAGAACTTGCAAAGTTTCTTCTTTTGGCAGTTAATCACTAAGTGATGGTTTGCTTTCTCATGTTTTACTCCAAGGCTTAGCTACAAATGAAGCTGCTCTGAGGTAGCTGACAGTGTTGATAGCCTCTGTGGCCTTACTCATTTGAAAGCTGCCCCTAGAGCCCGAGAACAGGAGCCACTTATGTGTTTCCTGAAGAGGAATTCAAGGCCCGGGTAGCACCAAGATCTACTAGGATTCACAGGATCTGTAGTACAATCTGTGATTGTAGCGGCGGTGCCACACACTAGCTCTTCTGCATGGACTCCCACTCTGAGCACTGGTGGGCACCCTCAGCGCTCTGGCAGGCGGGCCCCAGGGCTGCGGCTGAGTCCTCTTTACCTTGGAACTAGGTGCAGTGAGTGCTCTGGCCAAGTTTGGAGCCCAGAACGAGGAGATGTTGCCTAGTATCTTGGTGTTGCTGAAGAGGTGAGTCTCAGCCCAGAAGCCCGTGTGCAGAGCAGTGCTCCCCTGGGTCCAGGCCACCTTTTATTAAAAAAATGTATTCATTGAGGCAGGATTTCTCTATATAGCCCTGGCCATTCTGGAACTATGACCACGATGGCCTTGAACTCACAGAGATCCACCTG
The DNA here is from genome assembly GCA_030674055.1 of Rhabdomys pumilio. Lineage (NCBI taxonomy): Eukaryota > Metazoa > Chordata > Mammalia > Rodentia > Muridae > Rhabdomys > Rhabdomys pumilio. The sequence continues at coordinate 24,494,089 of JANHMN010000008.1, forward strand.
CCTCTGACTCCCAAGTGCTGGAATCAAAGGTGTGAGCCACCACATCCACCAAAGATTTAATTATGTTTATTTTTATTTGTGTGGGTGTTTTGCTGCATGTGTATTTGTGCACTGTGTGTGGTGTCTTGTACCTGCTGAATCCAGAAGAATATTTCTCTGAGCTCAAGGGTCCCTCTGTATCTTGTCTTCTTGGTTGGTCTGTGGTGCTGGGTAAGATCTTTACTAGGGAGCTTTCTCCCCTGAGCTATGTCAGCACCTTGTATTTTAACTGTCACTTAGGAGCCACCACCCTTGGCACTGAGCTTTAGGACTTCTGCGTTGCCCTGCCATCCCTGTGCAGTCTTGCAGGGTCCCTCTGACCCCCATGGCTAGGCTCAGTCAGGAGTGCCTTGTGTCCCGGCTGCAGGTGTGTGATGGACGACGACAATGAAGTGAGAGACAGAGCCACCTTCTATCTGAACGTTCTGGAGCAGAAGCAGAAGGCTCTCAACGCAGGTTACATCCTAAATGGTAAGTTGTCCCTGGCCACCCAGGACCTTCCTGGAGCTTTTGGCCCTTCCTGTGGCCATAGAGAAGGTATGCCACCCCTGGGCCAAGACCCCAAAACCATGCATGAATCTCTGGACTTACATAGCAATCTCTTGGATTGATATAACCTCAGAAGACCCAGGGCCACATGGATTGAACCAGTCAGTAGCACTAGCCAAGTAAATTAAGTATTCCTAGTGTGTTACTCTGGCTTGAACCCAGGATCTTGCACATGCTTCACTAGTCTCCACCACCATGCTGTATCCTCAGTCCAAAATTGTTGTGTTGTTTGAGATAGTATCTTATTATATAGCTTAAACTGGCCTGGAATTTATGACAATCCTCTCAGCTCAATGTCCTGAGTGCAAAACACTCATTAGTAAAAACCTTTAAGCCTGGTATGTTGGTTTATGTATTCATACCAGCACTTAAACTTCGTATTTACCTACCTGCCAACCCTGTAGAAGAGGCTAGGGAGTAAAGCTCAGAGGTTTCATAACTGTGTCATCATCAGCACACGTAGCAGTCAGGGGTCTCAGGCCTCTGTCCTCTCTAGGCATGCCATGCCTCTCTCTGTCATGCCAGCCAGGCAGAATGACTCTATTGGCTTTAGGTCTGACCGTGTCCATCCCTGGTCTGGAGAAAGCCCTGCAGCAGTATACACTAGAACCATCAGAAAAGCCATTTGACCTCAAGTCTGTGCCTCTGGCCACCACACCTATGGCAGAGCAGAGACCAGGTAAGGCCCTGCTCATCCCCAAGGCCCATCTATTTCCCTTGACTGTAGAGTGGACAAGCACAGGCTGATGTACTGCAAAGAGGGAGTAGCCCTTGCTACTTTGCCCCAAGTCAGAAGGGACAGCCATGCTGACAGCTTGCTCTTTTCCTTGCATGCTTCTCTCTCAGGAGAGTTGGCATTTACAACATCCAAGTAATAACATGGGCTCATAGCAGCATGCTGCCTGTGAGTAGAGCTGTGGGTACCACACCATGCTTGCTCTTGCAGAAAGCACCGCCACTGCAGCAGTCAAACAGCCGGAGAAGGTGGCAGCCACACGGCAGGAGATTTTCCAGGGTGAGTAATGTCATTATGGTCAGTGGTTGTGTGACTTCAGAGCCTGCCAACTGCTGATCATGCATGCCCCAGTGGTAGATGTCGGTGTGCATGCTTGACACCGTGCATTTCATCCCAGCACAGAGGAATTTGAAAGAGCAAAAACTCTGGGTTCCTCACGAGCCAGGGGATAGAGAATGCCAGGATTCTTTCACAGTTGACTGAGTGCTCATGGCCTGGGTTTCAGAATGTCTGATGGAGCTGCGCCAGCGTTCAGACACACTATGCTGTGCTTTTGGTTCTTTATGTGTGCAGTCCATGTTGCCTTAGAAGCTTTGCTGTTAAAACACTATATTTAAACCTTAAAGACTAGTATCAGGGAACTTGAGCGAAGCCCATCTCTAAACCTCTTGTATCTGTTCCTCATTGCTACTGTAACAGTTCCTTGAGCCTTGTGACTGACATAGCTGCCCAGTCACTACCAGGGAGGACTCCTGCCTAGGATCAGTAAGGACAGCATTGTGTGGAGCTGTTAGAGGTGGACATCTTTCAGACACCTAGCTGGATCTGCAGCTGTGTTCTGCTTTCAGCCTATCAGAACACCAGAGTTAGCCTGCTTTAGTCATGGTGGCCCTGGGCTAGGACCTGGCATCATGCATAGGGAGGTGTCTTAGCCACAGGTCACTCTGAGGTAGGAGGATCACAAGATTGAAGGTAGTCTGGACTACAGAGTTAGACTCTCCAGAGAAAAACAAGTAGCTCATGGTCCATGCTTCTTCACTGGCCAGTGCATAGGTGGATCTGTTCTTCCCCCGAGGCTGTATTCCCAAGGAAGCAGCTCATCCTCGCACTCCGTTCCTCATCTCCACCGTCTTCTAAGAGTCCTTGCTGAGGGCTGGAGAGAAGGCTCAGCAGCTAAGTGCACATACCGCTCTTGCAGAGGACCTATATTCAGCTCCTAACACCGTGTCTGACAGCTGACAGCTCTCCCTCCAATCTTGACAGGAGATAGACAGACAGATAGAGAAAGAGAATCAGTATGAACTCAGGATGAAGATCTTCAAATGGATTAGGCCCAGTGCCTTAACATTGGGGTTTCCTGCTTAGTGAATTGCCTCAGACAATTCATAAGACACCTGCATAAGACACCGTGGGTCTACAGAGGGCTACATGGCTTGAGCTAGAGCCTCATGAGACATGGTGGAGCATGCTGACAAAGAGTGAGAAGCCAGTTGGACATGCACGTGTCTTCCTCTAAGGGAGGGTATGGGACCTGAGGGTTTTACTAGAAGCCAACACAAATGGTGTGGAGATCCAGAAACCAACTGAATGTGTCCTGTGGCTTTCAGAGCAGTTAGCAGCGGTGCCTGAGTTCCAGGGGCTAGGGCCTCTCTTCAAGTCCTCTCCTGAGCCAGTGGCCCTTACCGAGTCAGAGACTGAGTATGTCATCCGTTGTACCAAACACACCTTCTCTGACCACTTGGTGTTCCAGGTAAGCAAGACAGCCTGAAACTCAACCTGTGCCCAGGGGCAAATCCCAGGTCTGATGAGTCCTGTAGGGCTTGCCATAGAATTGGTTGTGGGCATAACTTGATGGTGTGTCTCATCCCTCCCTGTCCAGGATTTCTCTAGCCTGTAAATGTTCAACCAGGCAGAGGGCTGGGGCAAGGGCCTGGTTTATGTGTAAAAGGGGGTGGGTATATCCTGGCTCTTCCCATAGAGCAACACCTGAACCCCGTTCCACATTATCCAGTTTGACTGCACGAACACCCTCAATGACCAGACTCTGGAGAATGTCACAGTGCAGATGGAGCCAACTGAGGCCTATGAAGTGCTCTCCTATGTGCCTGCTCGGAGCTTGCCCTACAACCAGCCTGGGACCTGCTACACACTAGTGGCTCTGCCCAAGGAAGACCCCACAGCTGGTGAGCTCTCTGTAGATACCATTCACGCCTCGTGGGAGTCCATACATTAAAGATAGCACAGAAACTCTTTGATTTAGAATTGTGCAGGCCCAAGTTCTTTTCATATATTATCTTATTTCTTTCTCACAGCCAATTCTATGAGGATAAGTACTGCCTATTCTTGTTCACATTGAGGAAGCTGAAGTTCAGTTGGGTGGGTTGTAAGTTTAGAATCAAGGCCTGTTTGATCATCAGACAAGTAAGTACTCTTTTACTGTAGCACAGTATTCCTCAAAGACAGGCACACACAAGCAGACATCTCAGATTCACTTCTCCAGTGACATCACCAGCTGTCTTTTTCCACCTTGGACAGTGTCCTGCAGCTGTGGCATGGTCTCAGCCACACTGCATTGTCTCTGTTTCTTTGGTTCTTTCTTTGGATCTGTGACTTGACATTCCTCTTCTATAAGGTGTCTTCTTTGCCTAGCATTCTGGAATTGACAGCGTGTTAGCCATTATTAATGCTGCCTGAAGGCAGGTCATGGCCACCTGACCAGGAAGGAGCTTGTCTTCATCCAACCCTTCTTCCCCACAGTGGCTTGCACGTTCAGCTGTGTGATGAAGTTCACTGTTAAGGACTGTGACCCCAACACTGGAGAAATGGATGAAGAAGGCTATGAAGATGAGTATGTGGTAAGAGGATTGTGTCCGGGACTGAAGAGATGGTTCAGCAGTTAAGAGGATTCAAGTTTAATTCCTAGCACCCACAGAGTAACGAGCTGATGCCTTTGTCAGGCCTTTACAAGCACTGCATGATTGCGGTTCTCAGACAGATGCACAGATTCTTACCAATACATTTCTCATTTATTTATTATTTAGTGGGGTGGAGAGGTTTGAGACAGGATTTTTCTGTGTAACAGAGCCCTGGCTGTCCTGGACTCACTTTGAAGACCTGGCTGGCCCTGAACTCACAGAGATTTGCCTTCCTTTGCCTCCTGAGTTCTGGTATTAAAGGCATGCACCACCATGCCCAGCACATTTCTGATTATTTTCTTAGGATAATTCCTAGTTGACTCAAAAGAAAGCAAGATTTTAAGATTTGAATTGCTCTTGTAATGCTGCTTTGTTGGTAACTGGGCCCCTTTGCTCTGCTGGATCACAGATCCTTAGTCACCAGCATGCATTTGACATTCACATTGTGTAGTATAAGGACCAAAGTAGAGAATGGCCATTCCTGATTCAGAATGACTGTCGCAGGCACTGCCTTAAGACCTTTCCTCCCGGGAGCTATAGCTGGGGCCCCCTTTCACTGCAGTGGTGGCTGTATGCACTGTAATCACCTGCAAGGACAGGTTTCTGTGAAGATCTATTGGAAGAATGAGCAAAAGAGCCGTTCTGTGGCTACTACACTGTCAGTCCAGACTGGCTGAATGGGAGTGTTAAGTCAAGTTCACAGTTGAGATGACAATAGGGTTCCCACCTGTTTGGACCTAGAGGGCACAGTTGAAGTACAGAATCTGCTGGAGAAATGGCTGTTGGCAGTTGAAGCAGTGCCACTTTCACTGAGCACCTTGGACTTGCTCTGTGTCCTGAAGCCCACCATGTCCCCACAGAGGCAGATACCTGCTAAGTGAGCTGCAGGAAGGAAGGAATATAGAGAGGAATTCAGAGCAGAGGCCTAGAACTATGGCACAGGAAGTCTCTCCTTAAAGTCTAACCGTGTCTCCATTTCTTCAGCTGGAGGATCTAGAAGTTACTGTGGCTGATCATATCCAAAAAGTCATGAAAGTGAACTTTGAAGCGGCCTGGGATGAGGTCGGGGATGAGTTTGAGAAGGAGGAAACATTCACCCTGTCTACTATCAAGACACTTGAAGGTAAAATGCTGGTGCCATCATCTCTGGCTATACTGTGACTGGCCATTGTACCTCCCTGTTTCCCACCAAGAATCCAAGGCCATACGAGATACCTAGCTTGGGACTGACTGGGCTTGTGTCTCAGGGGGCGGGAGGGTGGGGTGGGGGGTGGAGTGCATATTTGATGTGTTAGGCCAGGATTTGACTAGCACCCAACAAATATACACTAATACTCATACACCCGTGACTCGATGCGGCTGGGTTTTTCCTGCAGAGGCTGTGGGCAATATTGTGAAGTTCTTGGGAATGCACCCTTGTGAGAGGTCAGACAAAGTGCCAGAGAACAAGAACACTCACACGCTTCTGCTAGCCGGTAAGAAACGTCTGTGGCCTGAGGAGCTTCAAGGTGGGAATGCTACTGGGTTCCCCCCACGAACACCTGTGTGCTCTAATAGTCCTGGCAAGACCCTGTCCTTCATCCTATGGGATTGGCTGCGGGGCGTGGCATCGTGGTTTAGCATTTCTCCGTGATGCTGGTCATCTGAAAGCAGCATTGGGGATCTGATGCTGGGGACCCAAATGCCATCTCCCCAGCCCCCGATCCAGTTTTAATGTAGTTTTCCCATTTTCAGTGAAGTTAAGTGTCTTATATTCATATTTCCTTTTCAGTGACTAGTCTGATGTTCCTTTATCTAAGTATCAACTTTAATCAACTTTATTGGGTTTTTTTGTTGTTGTTGTTGTTGTTTTGTTTTGGTTTTGTAAGAAGAATGGGTGTGGGGCCTGGCCTGGTAAGTCACTCTGTAATTTTAGCATTTGAGAGACAGAGGCAGAGACAGGAACTTTTGTGTAAGTTAAAGCCAAGGGCTACATATTAAGACTCAGTCTCCAGAAAATCCTAAGCAAAGCAAAATGAAATTCCCAGCACCTACACGACAGTTGACAACTGTAATTCCAATTCCCCTGGATTCAACACTGTCACACAAATATACATGCATGCAAAACACCAACACACATAAAATTTTTCAAAAAATAAGTTTAAAAAAAATGGCTGTCTACATTTCATCTTGGAAATTTCCCAACACATACAAAAGTAAATGGTGCATCTGATGAACACTGACTGCCCTTCTCCGCACCGTCTGAGCACCTGTGCCTGCCCACTGTCTTCCCCAGAGTATTTTCATGCAACTTATTTTGTAATTCATATGTAAATTCTTGCTATCCTGCATTTAGCCCAAAAATGGCCATAGTTTATATTCCCTAGACATTTGTGGAAATGGAGCTGAGAATGACACTCAGTGACTGAGGCTAGGCAGATTTCTGCAGCAGAATCTTCATGTATAATTCAAGATTCCTTAAACTTGTAATTCTCCTACCTCAGCCTTCAGTAAGCCACCACACCTGGCTTTTATCTCTCTACAGTTCTGATGATCAGACCCAGGGCCTCCTGCCTGCTAGGCAAAGCAAGCCGTCTATCATTGAGACACACCCAACCTTGGATGGGGTTTTTTTTTGTGTGTGTGGGGGTGGTAGTTATTTTGAGAGGTGGGGGCAGGGTGTGTTTACAAACAGGGTTGGGAAGGTTCTGCTTCAGTGAGTTTCACAGTTCACTGCCACACAGCTCACTACCACGAGCCTCATCCCTCTGGCCTTGATGAAGCAACTCAGTCCCCTGGGCCCGTAAGACACCTGCTTTGTGGTTTTTTTTTTTTTTAATTAGGGCTTGCCCCCTCATCTTTCAGATTCAGTGACTGTCTGTGAGCCTCTAATGTGAGGTGTAAGCCTTACGTACCTGAGCCTGGCAGGAGGCTCAGGTGATCTGTATTGCTGCATGAGTCACTCTCAGCACAGTCTCACAAAGCTCTGCTTCCTCTCGCTTCTAGGAGTGTTCCGGGGTGGTCATGACATCCTTGTGCGTTCCCGGCTTCTGCTTTTGGACACAGTGACGATGCAAGTGACAGCCAGAAGCTCAGAGGAGCTGCCAGTAGATATCATCTTGGCATCCGTGGGCTAAAGGTCTGAGCTAACCTCTGCTCCTTTCTCGTCCAACACTACGTCAAGCCACTTGTTCCCCATGAAGCTGGTGGACACCCTTCCCCAGACTGCTGTGTTTGGAAACAATCAAGAATCAATACAGATTTTTTTTTTTTAAATTCCATCCTATCATTCATGAATGCTAGGGTAGATTTTTGTCACCTTGCCTGCAAGAAGACATCACAAATGAATAAAATATTCAGACTTTCTTGAATATTTATACCCAAAGAAATTGTCACCCCTATAGTAAGTCAGCATGTATTTCTTGAATAGCTGCTGCTTCTGCGGGCTTGTGCTCAAGGCCTTCACTTCTTGAGGCCTCCCTTCACCAGATGGAGCATGTGCATATCCCCTTGGGACTGCGTCAGTGCCAAGCTTAGGATGGGGTTCAAGGCTAGCTCACTGACAGTAGCTAGCAAGTCTGATAAGCCACTCATCTTCAGGCATTTGCAGATGGATGGGTCTGCAAAGGGCTAAGGTCCTTTGCCAGGGGGTTACCTGATCAGCTCTAGATTGGAGGGTGTTAGAAGTTTCTGCTCTGGTTCTATGAGTGGGACAAAAAGGATCTGCATTCCTTTTGGGCTGGAGTAAGAAATCCTAGGGTATGCCTCAGGGCTTGGACTTTAAACTCAAATCAGGTGCTCGTAAACTGTTGGAAACACCTGAAAAACTGGACCTCCTATGGGGCTACTGAGATGGCTCAGTGGGTAACTGTACCTGCCAAGATGGACTACCCACTTGGTAGAAGGAGAGAACCTTTTTGCAATAGTTGCCCCCTGACCTCATGCACACCTGTATGCTGTATGCACATACACATACATGTACACATTAGAACATAGGCCTGCACCTTTATGCCAAATCCCATACCCTGAAGAAATGGGGTTACGCTTGAGCGTAGTTGAGCTCTTTGTTATGGACTATTTCAGGATTTATGGTCCTGCCTCCATATGCTTGGTCACCCCTGCAGTGTTGAACTAAGTCACGTGATGTAAAATTTCCTAACAGGTTATAAAGAGTCAGATTTCTCCTTTGGGGGGTTTTCTCAGGCAGGTGACCTGAAGGCTGCTCCCTAAAGATATGCCTCAGCCCTCCACCTTCCATTCCTCTCCTCTCGAGCAGCTGCTCTTGCCTGGCCTCTCTGCTTCTTCCCAGCTCTTTATGAAGGGCCTCTCCAGGCTTTAAAGGAAAGCCTGTCCTTCAAGGCCACATCATGCTGAGACCTTCGCGATTGTATTCCTTCTGCCTAATACCCTCCCCTTCTACTCCCAGGCCGAATGGAAGCCATTCCATTCAAATAAACTTAACTAAGGAAATTGTGTGACAGCCTCCTTTTGTGAAGATTACTGCCGACTCTTGTTTTATTTAAAGGTGTACATACACCCACACAAATGTTAAAAAGGAAACAAGGTGGGGCTTCCTGACCCTTAGGGGTTCTGTGTGGCTAGCTAGAGAGTCTCAATTCGGGTGGTCTTACACATTTGAGGGTGACTTAAATTACTCTCAGAAGGCAAGACTGGGAAGCAGACAGGTTTCCTGGTTTCAGATTCTGGCCTGGGAAGGAGGACCGTGAGGTGCCCTGGAGTGTCTGTCTCAGGTGTGTGTGTTTTGTCTTGCTTTAAGGTGATGAACCAATGGACTCGGCTTCTAGGTGAACGGCCTCCGCTCACCACCTAGCCACACCCCACCTGTGGGGAGGAAACCCCGACGGCGCCAGCGTCACGTCGGGGGCGGGGCGGGATTACCGAGGGGCGGGGCGGCTGTCCCTTAGGCGGACGCTAGTTGAGTGGAAGAGTGGACTAGACCCTCTGGCGGTGAGGAGACGCGGTCGCGTGGGGAGGGCCTCATCGGGGGGACGCGGACGGACCGGCAGGCGGAGAAGAGGGCGGCGCGCAGGGCACGGGGGCAGGCGGGCGGAGGAAGGCCGCGCTCAGGGGACCCGAGAAGTCGGAGGATTCGGCTCCGCTGAGGGCGGCGCGCAGGGAACGGGGGCAGGCGGGCGGGGCAAGGCCGCGCTCAGGGGACCGGAGTAGTCGGAGGATTCGGCTCCGCTGAGGGGAAGCGAGCGGACGGAAGAGAGGACGCTGCTGAGGAGACCCGGGCGGGCAGGCGGGCTGAGGAGAGGGCCCGGCTGAGGGGACGCGGGCCGGCGGAGGACCGCCCATGTTCTTAGCGGGAGACTGGGCGCCGACCGGGCCCCGCCCCGGAGCAGAGCGTGTCCACGCAGGGCGATGGTGCGGCTCCGCGGGCTCCGTGGGCTCCGCGTGTTGCGGGTGTGAATGCAGAGAGAGCTCACCTCCCTCTGCTGAGTCCACCGAAACCGACCTCGGAGGACCGGCTCTCTCCCCTAACACCTGCTTCTGGACTGTGGGCCTGCAGGGGCCTCGACCGGCTGACCTAACGGAGCCTCCGTGGAAGATGTGGCTTCGCAGGGAGGATGCTGTGACCTAGGGAGTAAAACCTTATGGTTTTGTGACTTTTTATAGGCAGTGCTGAAGTATGTGCGGGCGAACGTCCTGTCACTTGCCTATAGATGTTCTCACTAGGGCCTGTGCCTACCAGGATCGACAGGGCAGGCGTAGGCTCCCGCAGTGGAGGGACCCTGACAAGTACTGCCCCTCCTACAACAAGAGCCCGCAGTCCAGCAGCCCAGTGCTTCTCTCCAGACTGCACTTTGAGAAGGTAAGGAGTGTGTCAGCACCCTAGGATCTTCTGGCCCAGCATCGAAATGGGCATCTGGCCAGCCTCCAGAATGACCTTGAATGCAGCCTTTACAGATACATGAAGGCCCTAATAGCTCAGGGCAAGGAATAAGTCTGTATTCTTCAGGGTCAATTAAGCTATTTTAATGCATGCCCAAGTTATATGAACCTCATATTTGAATACATTTTAAAAATTCTTTTGAGACAGAATCTGAACTATGAATGTAGCTCCGGCTGCCCTGGAACTCACTATATAGGCTAAGCTGGCTTCAGAGTTTTAGCAAACCTGCCTCTGTCTCTAGAATCCTGTATTACAGGTGTGTACACTCTGATGAGCTTGAGTCTTTTTTTTTTTTTTTTTAAAGATAAAAGCTTCCAGCCAGGCAGTGGTGGTGCACGCCTTTAATCCCAGTACTAAAGCACTTGGGAGGCAGAGGCAGGCGGATTTCTGAGTTTGAGGCCAGCCTGGTCTACAGAGTGAGTTCCAGGACAGCCAGAACTACCCTGTCTCGAAAAACCAAAAAAAAAAAAAAAAAAGATAAAAGCTTCCAGATATTACTTTTTTATCAATGTCATCTGTCCTTATATAAAAACAAACAAAAACAAAAACCCAAATGTGGTGTTACATACCTTCAACTCCAGCTCTTAGGGCCAGAGGAAGGCAGATCCTTGAGTTGGGAGCCCATCAAGGTTGCATAGTAAAACTGTGTATCAAAGAACAAACAACCAAAAAATTGGGGCACTTGCAGCATGGCTCAGTGCGTGAGAACATTTGCTGCATGGAAGGGAGAGAGCCAGCACCTTTGAGTTGTCCTCTGACTCCACTCCACTCGGTGGCATGCACGCAAGAGAGTGGACACACATGCACACAAATAAGAGTAAAGAAAAAATCAGTGTGATGGGCCTGGTGATGTTACTCAGAGGTATAGAACATATCTCATATGCTCATAGCCTTGAGTTCAGTTCTAGTACACAGAAAATAGTTTTGATTTTTTTAATTTAAATAATTTTTTATGTGTACTGATCTTTTACCTGCATACATGTATGTATGTGCAACAGGTATGTGCCTGGTGCCCTTGGAAGTCAGAGCTTCAGATCCACTGGAACTGAAGTTCCCAAAGGCTACCATGTGAGTGCTTGGCATTGAACCCAGGTCCTCTGCAAGCACAGGAAATATCCTTAACTGTTGAACAAACCTTGGTCCCTATTTCAGTGGATGGGTACTGGGGACCAGGCAGGGGAAGGTGGAGTCCTTAGCACACACAGCCCTCCTTTGGGTCATTTGAGTTTGCCCATGTAGTGTTTGACTGAACATCTGTAATGTGATTTGTCTAGACTGCTGGGGTTCTTAATTTGGTAAATATTTGATATTTTATTTTTTTTCAAACCTACACATTCTAAAATAAAATTAGGAACAGAATTAGGAACAGTTCAGCAGTTCAACTGCCAGCATATATGTATAGACAGCAATATTTGTATTTGAAACCACTGATTTGCAAAGTACTTCCTCTTTTTTTTTTCATCTACCACAGTGCCACCAGCTGTTCTATTCCAAAGTCAAACCCCGTAAAGAAAAAAATGACTAAAATGAGCAATACTTTCAGTATCTCGGCTTCTCAGCCACTTTGTATGCATTGCCCTCGTCGTTGGGGATGCTTTGTGTGGTGATGAAAACACTCAGAGGTGACCAGTAGAACTATGAGAATAGGATATCTCAACCAAGACATCACTGACATTTAAAAATACTTACATTTATTTTTATGTGCATAGGTGTTTTGCCTGAATGAATGTCCATGCACCACATGTGCACATATACAGTGTCCGTAGAGGCCAGAAGAAGACACCATTGAGGTGCCTCCCCAACAACCCTACCTGCCTGTAGCTTCTCAGGGAAGCCTAGGGCTTAATGAGCTGTCTCCAGCCCTTGGTGGAACACTGAATGTTGATGGGCCCATTCCTGAGTAGGTCTTGTGCACGTATCCAGTGTTGCTCGTGAGTTCTTGAGTATAGCAGCCATGCCATTTCCTGAAGACAGTCTCACAGCATGTCTAGTCACTCCACCTTTTTTGTTTTGTTTATCCAGACAGAGTTTCTTTGTGTATCCCTGACTGTCCTGAACTTCCCTTGTAGATCAGACTGGCCGTGAACTCAGAGATTTACTTGCCTCTCAAGTTGCTGGGATTAAATCACTACCCAGTTTAGTCCTTCCACTTTTATATCCTTTTATTTAACTGTTGACAATTTCATACATGAATCTACTGTATTATGATCAGTCAGTCTAACACCTGTTACTTCTCAACCCCATCTGCTGCTCTCTTCTTCATCCTTCTACTTTCTTCCCCTTTCCAACTGTTACTTTCTTTTTATTCTCTCTTCCATGATGCTCCCTATGCCTTACAGGGATGATATAGGTGTCCATTTAGAGCTGAACACTTAAAAGCCATTCTTCTCAGTACTTTGAGAAGCTGTGAGTCTCTGCAGCAATCATCACCGTCTACATTCAGGAACTCCTCTGACCAGTGCAGAGAAGAGCACTCAGCTCTGGGTATACATGGAAATATTTAGCTTGACACTGTATCCATTTAGCAGAAAAGACAACTAATAGTATCTATCATTCCTTAGGCCTATGACCTACTTCAGACAGTAAATCAAGTTAACCTGAAATTCACAATACTGTATTATCTCCCAGGTATTGGGATTACAAATGTTTTCTACCCACCATTCTTGGTCAACATCCTTCCCCCCTCTTCTCCCCTCCCCCCTCTCTCACTCTTTCTCTTGAGGCAGGCTGGCCTTGAATTAACAGAGATCTACCCTCCTCCTAGATGCTAGGATTAAAATAAAGCATGTACTACCATGCCTAGCTAATTTTTTCCCACTTATACCTTGTATTGTTTATATATAGTAATTATGATCTTCCTGCTGTATCTGAGCCTGTTTAATTATATTTTTGTGTCTTGCTCAACCTTTCTTACTTTTAAATTCATGTGTATGCTCATGCATCTGTTTGGGTGTATGCCAGTATGCCAGTGGGAAGAGTTAGGTGCAGTTGTAGCTGCCAGACATAAGTTCTAAGAACCTAACTCAGGTCCTCTACAAAAGCAGCAAGTGTGCCTAATCACTGTGTCTATATAGTCCTGCCTAGACTTTCTATGTAGCCCAAACTGGCCTTAAAGTAGCAGGAATCCTCCTGCCTCAGCCTTTTAAGTGCTAGGATTACAAGTGTATACCACCAATCTAGGTGCTAAATTTTTTTTTTTTTTTTTAATGGCAGGATGCAGATTCATCAGATCGGATAATTATTCCCATGCGATGGGGCTTAGTTCCGTCTTGGTTTAAAGAAAGTGATCCTTCCAAGCTGCAGTTCAACACTACCAACTGTCGTAGTGATACCATAATGGAGAAGCAGTCATTCAAGGTAGGTAGCTGTTTAGGATACCTGAGAAATATATTCCAAAGGGTATTCTCAGTTTGTTATTCTTATTTTGTTTTGTTTTGTTTTCTCAAGACAGGGTTTCTCTGTGTAGCCCTGGCTCTCCTGGAACTTACTCTGTAGACCAGGCTGGACTCAAACTCAGAGATCTGTTTGCCTCTACCTCTCAAATGTTGGGATTACAGGAATATACCACCACCACCACCCAGCCAGGACATTCCCAGTTGTTAATGTTGGATCCTGTTTTGTTTATTTCTGTGATCCAGACTAGCAATGCCCAAACTTACTGGTTATGGTGGTTTGAATGAGAATGGCTGCCATAGGCTCATAATACTTGGTCTCCAGTAGGTGAAGCTGTGAGAAGGATTAGGAGGTGTGGCATTGTTGGAGGAGGTTTGGGGAGTAGGCTTTCAAAAGCCATGATACTCCCAGTTTGTTCTCTTGCTTTCTGTGACTGGTAATTATGCCTCAAAATAAATAAGCTGTGCACTACTACTCTGGCACCCTGCCTGAGTACCCTACCCTGGCTGCCCGCCTGACTGCCTGCTGCTGCTGCCGCCATGCTCCCCACCATGTTGGTCATGGACTTACTCTGAAACTGTAAACCTCCAATAACACCCTTTCTTCAAGTTGCTTAGGCCATGATGTCTTATCACAGCAATTGAATAGTAACAATAGTAATAATAATAAGACAGTTTTTAAAACAAAACAGTTGGCCCAGTGTGGTAGCACACATCTTTAATCCCAGCATTTAGGAGCCAGAGGCCAAGAGATCTGTGAGTTCAAGGTCAACTTGATCTATGGGGGTGGAGGTAGCAGACAAAGTTTTCTAGGTAAATACCTACTACCAAGGCTAATGACCCAACATCAACCACCAGAACATACATGGTAGAAGGATAGCACCAACTCCTACTACAAATTGTCTTGCAAACAGTTGGCATGCTCAGATTCTTCTCCGCCAAAAGTAAATAAAGTAACAAAATTTTAATGACAAAAAAAAATCTCTCTCATATACTGTGGACTAACTGTGCTGCTCAGTGAGGCAGTTTTTACTGGGATTGTTTGCTGTTTTTACCTGGCCAAGGATAGATAATCTATGATAGTTGTGCTGGTTAGTTTTTTGTCACAAGCTGGGTTCAGCAGGAAGAAACCTCAATTGAAAAACTCCCCATCAGATTAGCCTGTAGGTATGTCTGTGGGGCATTTTCTTGATCAACGATTGGAAAGAAAGCCCAGCTCGCTGTTAGTAGGTAGCACCCGTAGGTGTGGTCCTGGGTTATATGGAAACAAAACAACACTGAGCAATGTAAAGCAGACGGTAAGCAGCATTCTTCTATGGCCTGTTTCCATTCTTGTTGCTGCTGCTGTTGAGGAAGGGTCTGTAACATGACTTTCTGGGCCTGCCAGCTCCCAAATAATGACACAGAACCTTTTTATATTATTTATGAAAGCTTTAGGCCTTAGCTTATTCTTGTTTCCAACTATTATAATATAATTAACCTGTTTATTTTAATCTATGTTCTGCCATATTGCTTGATACCTCTCCACAGTTTCATACTGAGTCTTGCTGGCAAATCTGTCTCTCATTGACAGATCTACCACCTCAGACTCTCCCAGAGTTACTATCTCTCCTGGAAGTCCTGCCTATTCTCTTCTGCCTTGCTATAGGCTGTTGAGCTGTTTATTAAACCAATCAGAAAGCGATAGAGAAGATATTTACAAAACACTAACAGGCAACCTTTACACAGTACACAAGAAGATGACCCCAACAAGGGTCTCTATGGTTGGTTGTTCTGGAACTCACTTTGTAAAACAGACTCCAAGAGTCTCAAACTCACGGAGCTCTGCCTGCCTCTGCCTCCCAGGGGCCAGAATTAAAGTCTAACACACTGGTTTCATCTACTTCAGTTCTTGCCTTGAATTCCTGCTCTGACTTCCCTTCATGATAAGTTATAGAGATAAAACTATTTCTCCCCAAGTTGCTTTTGGTCTTGGTATTTTGTTACAGCAATAGAATGCAAACTAAAACAAATAGCTTCTTCATGCATGGCTAATACTATGGCTGGTATGGCTGGAACAACTAGAAGCCTTTCTATATTCCTAGCATGAGTGAACCAAACTTGTGATGTGGCACCTCATATACTGCAGAGCTCATGATTCAAAAAGGCAGAACAGAAACTACATGAGTTTTGTGACCTGGTCTTGTCAGTCATACAGCATTGCTTGTGCTGTGTTCTATTTGTCATTTAGAGCCAGCCTAATTCAGTCTGGAAAAGGATGAGATGATGTGTAAATACTGGAAAGCATGATCCACTTGGAGCAAACTGGAGACTAGCTGTTGTTGGCAAACTTTAACTGGGGAGATGCAATACACATATCTATTTACCCCTGAAAGGGAGCCCAAGACAGATAAAGTCCAACTTGGTGAACCAGTGAGTTTTTGTTGGGTTTACTAAGAGGAGTATGGGTATGGGTCGACTTAGAGGAGCAGGGATGACTTAAAAAGGAACTTCATCACTGAAATCCACTCCAGCACTCAGAAGCTGCCATCTGGATCTCTGCAAATGGACTGGTCAGTCTCCTTTCCTAGGAGAACAGTTGTTTACTCCTATAAAGCTGGGGAGGGGCCTTCTAGAACCTTCTACTTCTCGGGCATGTTTTGTTTTGATTACCTCCTGAGTTTCCCTTTCTGTCCTGGAGAAAACTGCTGTATAAAACTAGCTGCTACCAGTGGAAAAGTGCTTTTTTGCCTCTATGTATGTTATTTACTTTTCCACGTCTGTTTAGTTGAACAGTGACTTTATGTATAAGAAAGTGATGTGGTGGTCTATTAGATGGCTCAGTAGGTAAAGGCTCTTGCACCAAACATGAAGATCAGAGTTTGATCCCTGGGGCCCACATGGTAGAAGGAGGAAACTGTCTCCCACAAATTGTCCTTTTACCACAAACATGTACTGTCACACAAAGAAATAATTTTTAAAAAAGAGTGAATGTCTAAGCTAGGCAGTGTTGACAAATGCCTTTAATCCCAGCACTTGGATGGCAGAAACAGGTGCATCTCTGAGTTTGAAGCCTGATCTACAGAGTGAGTTCCAGGACAGCCAGGGCTACACAAAGGAACCCTGTCTTCAAAATGTCTAAAGCCAGGTATAGTGGAACCTGTCTTTAATCTCAGCATTGGGGAGGCAGAGACAGGCAGATCTCTGTGAGTTCAAGGCCAACCTGGCCTATATAGTGAACTTCAGCCAGAGATATATAGTGAGACTCTGTCTTTTTGTTTTGTTTTGTTTTTAAAAATTGTCTTAAGAGAAAAAAATTAACTCCTCTGGGTATGTAGCTCAATGGTAAAATACTTCCTGAGATCAGTTCTCATCCAGAACTTTAAAAAAGATAAAGATTAACTCCTCCAGGGCCACATATGAGGCTGAGTGTTTTGGTGTATGTGTCTGTGTGTGTGTTTGGTGTGGTTCTGAAGGTGGAACATACCACCTTGTACTTGCTAGGCAAGCCCTCTGCCACCACATACAGTGCTGAGCATGAGAGTCGCTATGACAATATCCTGTTGGTTCTCTCTCAGGTTCCTCTGGGGAAAGGACAACGGTGTGTTGTTTTAGCAGATGGATTCTACGAGTGGCAGCGGTGTCAGGGAACAAACCAGAGGCAACCATACTTCATCTATTTTCCTCAAATCAAGACAGAGCAGGTATGAGCAGTTATGTAAACAGTATGTTTGTAAAAGACAGAGAAACAAATCAAGGTCATATAGCAATGTTTCTGTAAACATTATAGGATACGTAGAATATTGATTCTACTCATTGATGTATAATCTAGGGTATGTTAAGCACACTCTGCTGTCAATGCAACAAAATTGCTTAATGTCACATTTCTCTTTTTTTTTGGTTTTGGTTTTCCGAGACTGCAGATCTCTGTGTAGCCCTGGCTGTCCTGGAACTCACTCTGTAGACCAGGCTGGCCTCGAACTCAGAAATCTGCCTGCCTCTGCCTCCCAAGTGCTGGGATTAAAGGCGTGCGCCACCGCCGCCCGGCTTTATGTGTTGTTTCTAACAGCTTTTCATGTGGGTACGGGTATGAGAACTCAGGTCCTCATGCTTGTGTGGGAAGCATGTTACTGATTGGAGCATCTCCACAGCTGCTTTTGAATTGATGGGCCATTTTGTTCTGTTTTTTAGGGGGGTTGTTTTCTTGTTTTTTGAGACAGGATTTCTCTACTATGTAGCCCTTGGCTGTCCTGGAATTCCTATATAGACTAGGCTGGCCTCAAACTCACAGAGATCTGCATACCTTGTCTCCTTAGAGCTGGGATTAAAGACATATGCCATTAAATCCAGCTTGAAATCTGGTTTTATATTTCTGAAAAAGCATTTATTTATGTACTGTAGATGTGTTGGGTTATTTGATATTGTCCCATAGTTCTTGAGTGGTCTCTTCTGAATTTTTTTCTTTTCTCTGTGTTTTAGTTTAGGTAATGTTCATTGTTTAAAGAGGCCTTTAATGTTTTTAACTGAAATGTAATCATGCCTTCAGGCTGCTTCTCATGATTTCTCTTGGCAGTAGAATCTCTTGTTTTCTTTCTTTCTTTCTTTTCTTTTTCTTTTTTTGGTGTGTGTGTGACCGGGGGAGGGGGGGGTGTTTTTTACAATTTTGGTTGGTTTTAGACATACAATTTTGGTGCAGGGAAGAGACCAAAATAATAATTTCTGGGAATTCTTTATTATGCCTTTAAATATGAGATCAAGTCACTCTCATGATATGGTTTGTTCCCTGACACCGCTGCCACTCGTAGACTTTGCTGTTTTCAGTTTTGTTTTTGTTTTTTGGTTTTTTTCCCATTCAACACAAGCTTTTTTTTTCCCCTCTAGTGTCTCCTTGTGTTTTAGGTGAGCAGTGACATACTGGACAGTTTTCCTAATAGCCAGGCTCTCTTTGAACCCTTCCTGAGCTAGATTTTTAGAGAGTTTGAAAGTCAAGTGAAGGCATTAAATTCTGGAAGTATTAAGAAACCAGCGTCTGCTTCTTCAGTGGACATTTGCCATGAATCCTCTCAATGTGGATGATAATGGGTCA
Organism: Rhabdomys pumilio; assembly: GCA_030674055.1. NCBI lineage: Eukaryota > Metazoa > Chordata > Mammalia > Rodentia > Muridae > Rhabdomys > Rhabdomys pumilio. Next base: position 24,512,681 of record JANHMN010000008.1, read on the forward strand.
GATAGGATCAATATAGAATGGGCCTAATTGTTTCAAAACAGCTGACCTGCTGCCAGGTCTGAAGCATCACTGGGCAAATCTAATCAGCCTGCTGTTTCCAGTCAGGTGGGAACGATGCTACAGACAGCCCTGACAACAAGGAAAAGGTCTGGGACAACTGGAGGCTGCTGACAATGGCAGGGATCTTTGACTGCTGGGAACCCCCAGGGGGAGAGCGCCTGTATTCCTACAGCATCATCACTGTGGATTCCTGCAGAGGTTTGAGTGACATACACAACAGGCAAGTCACTGCTTTTTCCTGGGGAGAGTTTGCTCTGATTTTAGGGAGTAGGAAACTAACTTATGCAAATTATAACCAGTTTCCCCAAAACATAATGTACATTCCCCAATAGGTTACCAACATACTTGCAAAATTATACAGTGAAATCCTTATAAATAATTTTGGTGTCTGAGATTTTAAAAATATTTTTAGGGACTGGTGGTGTAGCTCATGGTTGAATATGTCCTTAGCATGACCATGGACTTACTAGGCCAGTGATGTATCACTGAGATTTACCCCCAACTCTATTGGCTCAGTGGATAAGAGCTCTTGCTGCTCTTGCAAAGGACCAGGTTTGATTTCTAGGGAGCTCACAACTGTCTATACTTGTATTTCCTAGCAATCCACTTCCTTTGGCCTTTACAGACACCTGCAGCCATGTGGACATTCCCACATGCAGACACACACATGTATACATAACTACAAATAAGAAAAATAAATCTTAAAAAAGTACATTAATTTGTTGAAGTCAAAGCTTTTGCCATTTAATATAAATGTTTATATATTTGTCTCCTAAAATCAGCTATGCTAAATTGTTGTGTGAAATATTAAATGGTAATGTATGCTACTGCCGGCAAGGCACCAGCAGACAGGCTGGCCCATACTCAGCCTGGCATACAGGCCAACCTGTTCTCAGAGCTCTGAAATCTCTCCATCCGGTTTGCTACGTTCCCATGGCTGGCTATTGCCATAAACGCCCGTGCTTCCAAATTTCCATGGCTGGCTGGGGTGCCTTGCTACCGTATTTTTCTTTGGAACCAAGTTGAATCGCTGTGTGGAGGAAAACATCATATAATCTTAGTTTAGAATCAACAGATAACAATGGTTAGGTGCAGAAACTACTATCTTAATTTTGTAATTTTTTTTAAGTTATAAATATTCTGGTAGTGGATCCCCATGGATCCACCACCTAAATTGGGGGCCTCTGGCTACCGCCTGACTAGCTCAATCAATAGAACATGGGACTCTTAATCTTAGGGTCGTGGATTCAAGCCCCACATTGGGCACCACCTACTGCATGAAGTATATAAACAAGGGGCTACATTCTAGTATGGCGATTTCCCCGACCCCAGTGTCTCCATGGTCCCTAACTCACTGTTCTCTTGCTGCAGATCCTGCTCACATTCCCAGCCATCCTCCCCCAGTGGTTAGCTGTTACAAATCCCCATAACCCAGTAAAATCAAAACTCTAGAGGCTTGTAATTTATCAGTCAGATTTATATCAGTAAATTCTCACCCCACAAAACACCCACACAGTAAACTCAGAGCCAATTGATAATGATATAAACTGCTCACCTAGATAAGACAAATTGTCCTGTAATTATCCATCCCTTATAAGATATTCATAGCTCCTGTGGCTATTTAAAGCCACACAAAATCTGGTTCATCTTTCTCTCCCTTCTTCCTGTGTCTCCCTGTCTCTCCATCTCTAAACCTCTCAGCCCACCTTCTTTATCCACTGCCCAATCACAGCCTCTAGCCTTATCTTGTATCTGTCCTCACCTACATATAGACAACAATCCACACTAAACAACCAGTAAAATCTGAGTCTGGGATATAAGACTGAAAGCTAAGGTCCTAGTTTATTTCCTATTGCTATGATAAACACCATGACCAAATGAAACTCTAGGCAGAGAGGGTCTATTTAATACTCATCCTAATTTTAGTCTACCAGGAAGGTAAGTCAGGGCAGGAACTCAAGCAGAGGCTATGGAGACGTGCTGCTTACTGGTGTGCTCAGATACTTTTCATATATAACCCATGACCACCTTGCTCAGGGGTAGTTCTACCCACAGAGGGCTAGGCCTTCCCCATCACCAATCATCAAGAAAATGCCCCAAAGCTATGCCTACAGTCCAGTCTGATACAGGCATTTTCTCAGTTTGCCTTTCATCTTCCCCAATGGCTCTAACTTGTGTAACTGAACAAAAAACTAACCAGCACAAGAAAAATAAGGGTGAGAAGACAGCACTGTCTGCCAGTTGTGGTAGCCCAGGCCTATAATATAACCTAGCACTGGAAGGCAAAGGCAGGAAACTTTGTACAAGTTTAGTCCTGCGTAGGAAGACACTGTCTCAAATAAGACAACTGTCAGTGAAACGTTAAAAAATAATAGTATCTGGTGTTGGGGGGAAATTGAACATTTTATCAAAAGAATAGTCACCTTCATTTACCTTTTGTGTCACTGCTAGAATTCCTTGAGTGCTATAATCACCTGCCTTTGTGGCTTTTTCTTACTGCAAAAAGCTTTGAGAAATGTAACTGTATTTGAAACTACCAAACCAATCAATACTTGCAGCAATAAGAGCTGATTTTGTAGTATTGAAGCTTGTTCTATTGAGTCAGTAAATTGTGCTTTATCTTTGAAAAAAGTCACAGCATTATGTGATGTTGCTCAGATATCGAGCTTTGTTTTTGCAGCATTGTCGTCAGTGAGGTTTACTTCATATCTGTTGTCTTGGAGATCATCATGTTCTCATTTTTATTTCTAAATGGTTAACATTTCTAGTTTCTCATATTTAAAACAATTTCATTTGTATACACAATCTAACATGTTTGAGCCAGGAAACCTAGACATGTTTGAGATGTTAGATGAGTTTTTTCTTTATATCGTTTTAAAAGCATATTTAAATTTGTTTATGTGCATCAGCGTTTTGCTTTCATGTATGCCTGTTTGAGGGTGTCAGATCCCCCTGGAACTGGAGTTACAGACAGTTGTGAGCTTCCATGTGAGTACTTGGAATTGAACACAGGTCTTTTGGAAGAGCAGCCAGTGCTCATAACTACTGAGCCATCTCTTGTGTCCCTGAGTATTTTCAAATTATATAAAAATTAACAAATGCAAAACAGTAGCAGAATACACCTTGAATATGTCTCAACCAATATAGCTATGGGTGTCCGAGGTGGGATATATGCATGTTTTGTATATTTCTGCAAGCTCAGTTACAATGTGGTCAGTTTTCTATGTTTACCCTGTTTTTCTTAGTTTTTTTTTTTTTAATTTTAATATGTATATGATTTTTTAACACATTTTTATTAATCATATAGAAACCACTACAGTCAGCAAATTTTTGTCAATAAGAAATAGATTTGTGTATTTCTGTAGCATAAAACCGAGCTTTAAAGTTTGACACACTCTTAGAAAGCATTTTTTGCATCTTGATGAATATGGTAGTATTTTCCCTGCTAATGGTTTTCAAGACACTTAGAAGTTGGTAAGAAATCAGGTGAATGGATGGATAAGGCAAAACTCCTCAGCCTATTTGTTTAGGCCCTGGTTACAGTCAAAGCTACCATCAGTGTCCTTCCACTGGTGCTACCATCTTCATGAGGGACCCAAGGGATATGAGCACTTGGCTTCAGCATATTTTTACCATTACAAATAGAAATTACCACAAATGTTACCATATCAAGTTCATGCCAGTTTCCTTAGAAAGTGTTTTTGTATTTATAGATATTGTTATTTTGGGTTCATGGATGTCTATGTACAGTGTGCATGCCTGTTGCCTACAAAGGTCAGAAGAGAGCCTTGGATTCCCTGGATCTGGAGTTAAGGACAATTGAATGCCACAATTTTGGAGCTAGGGATCGAACCCAAGTCCTCTGCAGGAGCAGCCAGTGCTCTTACTGTTGAGCATGTCTCCAGACTGTCAGAGCCAACTTTCTTAACATGGGTGATGACTTCCTTAACAGTTTCCCATATCTCTCTGGCTATAGGGTAACACAGTGGAATTCATTTTATTGGTACTTAGAATTCGGTTTTATACCTTGTGTTTAACCAGAGGGCATGCTCATGGTTCTGCCATCTGCATTCTTAGAGATGGCATCTTCAAATTGAGCAACACCCACAGCAGCCATCAGGACAGCCTGGTCAGCCTCAGATATATTCTGTGTCCTGGGGCACTAATAATAGACACGTGATAATTAACTGATCTCGAAGTCACAGGGGACACAGAAATGGTGCTGCTCTTGGTTTCCAGTTTGACCAAAACCCATGATCTCAATGTGGAAGGACTCTTTCCCATCTCAGCAACTGCCTTCTTGAATTTTTAATGATTCTTTTGTCTTTCTTACTACATTTATAGATCAAATGGCCAGTAGGGTTGACCTGCCTTGATACCTGTTCAGTAACAATGATAAAGATCATTTCCTTGCCAATTTTGTCTTCAGTTCAGTGGTGGTTTTCATAACACAGTTTCAGAGGGTAAGAGTTCATGATAGTGAAACAAAGGCAGTGGCAGGAACACTTAAGAGGTCATATTTTAACCTGAAAGTAGAGGGCAGAGAAAGTAGGTATGAATGTTTTCCCTGCATGTGTGTCTGTGTACTACATGCATGCCTTTTGCTTGCTGAAGTCAAAGTTGTCAGATCCCCTGGGACTGGATATGTGGGTATTGGGAATCAGACCTGGGTCCTCAACAAGGTCAATAACCAATGAACTAACTCTCCAGTTTCCAACCTGTATTTCTTTTTATGGGGGTGGGATGGGGCTGAGGTTGAAATAGTCTCTCTTATAGTCCTGGCTGTCTTATAGCTCACCATGTAGACCAGACTGGCCTCAAGCTCACAGAAGTCCTGCCTCTGCCTTCCAAGTGTGCATTCCCACGCCTCTTTCCACCCACTATCTCTTGCAAATAGGATTTTGCATAAGCAAATATAAATCTGCTGATACAGCAGACTCATTGGGAACTAATCTGCAGTTTTAAAACAAGCACTACGTCGAGCCTGATAGCTCTAGCTATTACTCCTGCTATTTGGAAGGTAAAACAGGAGGATCTTGAGTTCAAGTCTACTTTAGGCAAGTTAACAAAACCTTGCTTTAAGAAGAAAAATGAGCCGGGCAGTGGTGGCCCACGCCTTTAATCCCAGCACTTGGGAGGCAGAGGCAGGCGGATTTCTGAGTTCGAGGCCACCCTGGTCTACAGAGTGAGCTCCAGGACAGCCAGGGCTACACAGAGAAACCCTGTCTCGAAAAAACCAAAAAAAGAAGAAGAAGAAAGATGAGTTAGGTGTGGTGGCACACACCTTTGATCCCCACACTTTGATCCCACACAGTGGGAGTCTACTTGTTTAGCATTCATAAAGCCCTAGGTTTAATACCTAGTACTACAAAAATAAATTTAAAAATGAGCTAGTTGTGGTGACCCATACGAGTAGGATATGCTGAAGAGGCATTGACGGGAGGCAAACATACACACACAAATAAATAAATCAGTGGGGGCTGGATGCTTAGTGGTCAAGAGAACTGATTGCTTTACAGAGGACTTAGGTTCAATCTCCAGTACCTACATGATGACTCACAACTCTCTCTATGTAACTAGTCCCTGGGAAACCCAACACTGGATGAGCCTCCTAAGGTACACAGGTGTGCAAAGAGAAAACTTGCAGGAAAACACCCAGACACATGAAATTAACTAAAAATGTATGTGTATATATAATGGAAAGAGTCACTGGCAGAGAAATGGTTGCCTTTGTGTAACACCTCGCAGTTACTGATTGCTCTGAGCACTGAAGGACAGGGGGCTTCAGCAGTGCCAGGATCGCCTGCTTTAGCCTTGTCCTAAGCTATACGTTTCATGTGGGAGATTAGTTCTATTTTTTGCCAAATCTTAAACTGAATTTGTATATATCATCTAAAATGCTATTGACTTAAAAATAGACTATAATTGTATACTGTTTAAGAAAGGTTTAATTGTGTTATTTCCAACTAAAATATATATAATTCAGCACAAGAGGTATGAACGCATCTAGATTTCAGAACTTTTAAGGGTCTTTTGTTCTCACTCTGTCACTCGTGTTTTTTTTTTTTAAGGCAGAGTCTTACTCTGCATTCAGACTTTGCTAGAACTCACTGTGTAAGTCAAGTTGGCCTGAAACTCATGGTAATCCTCCTGCTTCATTCTCCTGAGTGCAGGAATTACATATATGTGCTGCTTTGACTTTTTTTTTTTTTTTTTTTTAAAGAGAAATGTCTCACTCTCAGGGAGTGAAAGGAGAGGCAAGAGAATCAGGAGTTTGAGGCCAGATTAGGCTACAGCAAGAATTTGTCTAAAAATCAAAATAAAAGATTGGGTCTTGCTGTATTGCCTCAGCTAGCTTGAACTCCTGGGATCAAATAATCTACCCACCTCAGCATCAGCATCCTGTGTAGCTGTGACTACAGGGTCACTTCAGTGCTGGCCAGCTGTTTCTTATTGGAGCTCTCACAGATGATGTCTGGAGGTAGTTGTTCACAGACTTTCCCAGGATCTGATTCCTTCTTTAATTCTAGCCCAGGGCACCCAGGAAAATTCGTCAGCTTTCTAGGGGTGCACTGGCTTACACTAGGTTCAGTCTTAGTCTTTACTACCTGTCCCATGAAATTTAACAAGTTAATCAATGCCGACTCCAGTGCACTATCAGGTTGTATCAGTAACTTGGGGCCATGTTCACGTGTGAAGTAAGAGTGAGGACCAGGAGCTCCTGTGATGCCTGAATTATCAACTGACTTGGTTTCTTTCCTTTCTCTACCCTTATCTATCTCTTCATCTGACCCCTGGCCAGAATGCCTGCCATACTAGATGGAGAAGACGCAGTCTCCAGATGGCTTGACTTTGGTGAGGTCGCCACTCAGGAAGCTCTGAAGCTAATCCACCCCATAGATAACATCACCTTCCATCCAGTTTCTCAAGTGGTGAACAATTCCCGAAACAACACTCCTGAGTGTCTGGCTCCTGCTGACTTGCTGGTTAAGAAGGTAGGATGGTGACTTGTCTATTCTGATACCACTGTTGTTCAGAATATGCCTGTGTATCATCAGAGCTTTAATGTTTATTTCATGTGATTTGCATTCACTATGTCTCCCTGGCTATCCTGGAATTTCGCTGTGTAAATTAGACTGCCCTCAGACTCATAAAGATCAATCTGCCACAGCCTCCTTATTGTTGGCATTAAAGGCATGCGGCATGCACCACCATGCCTGGTTTTTTTTTTTTTCCCCTAATATATTTTTTTAAGATTTATTTTATTTTACTTTATTTATCTGTTTGTGCACATGAGTGCAATGGTTGAAAAGTCCATAAAATCATCTGCCCTCCTAGAGCTGGAGTTGGCAGGCAGTTGTGAGCTGCCCAACATGAGTGCCTGGAAATAAACCTGGGTCTTCTGCAAGAACAGCAAAGTGCTCGTAACTGCTGAGCCAATTCTAACACCCACATTCAGATTTATTTTTGTTTGTTTTGAGACAAGGTCTCACTGTGTAGGACTGGCTAGACTAGAATATGCCAAGTGGCCTCAGAGATCTGCCTGCCTCTGCCACCTAAGTGCTGGGATTACAGGCATGCACCACCATGTCTGACTAGAATTTAACTCATTTTAAACTACCAAGAGCTCTCATACTCTTCGGAAAATTAAAACAGGCTGGGAGTGATGGCTCAGCTGTTGAGAGTGCTTATTGCTCTTGCAGAAGATCTGGGTTCAGCTCTCAGCACGGCTCACAACTCTCTGTAAATCCATTTCCAGGGATCAGATTCCTTCTGGTACCTCCAAAGGCAGCAGGCATGTATGAGTAGTAGTAGTCGAGACATACTAAGCAGGGGAACCGTTCAGCCCTGCTGTGGTGGCAGCCTCCCATCCCCAGCCATTGACTCACTGAATTTTCCAGAAGGCATCTCCTTCTCTGCATTTTTGGAATACTCTCCAGCTCCACACTGACTCCTGTCCTCTGATCTTTAAGGGCTTCTCCTACCCTGGGCACTCACAGGCGTCTATTATTTGCACTCTTAGTAACACTCTGCTAGCATAAACTGGGGGTGAGGGTGGTACATGCTTCTTCCTTCACATTGGTGTTCCCTCTGAAGATCAAACCTGGACATTATAAGAATTTTCTCTCTCCTAGGAGCCCAAGGCAAGTGGCAGCAGTCAGAGAATGATGCAATGGCTGGCTACAAAGTCACCCAAAAAGGAAGTCCCTGACTCACCCAAAAAGGATGCATCAGGTCTACCCCAGTGGTCCAGCCAGTTTCTACAGAAGAGCCCATTGCCTACTAAAAGAGGTACCACCAGCAGCTTCCTGGATCGATGGCTGAAGCAGGAGAAGGAGGATGAGCCCGTGGCCAAGAGGCCTAACAGCTAGTGACAGTCCCCTCCATACCAGGCCTCAGCCTGATACAGTATTACTGTTGTCACCAATTGACTGGAATTGTAACCATTTACTTGGGAAGGTGGTGATCCAATGTCAGCTGACCTTTACAGGCCTAGATGAACATGGCTACTGTGGGCCCTGCTACCCTTCCTGGCTCAACTGGGAAACTGCTTCCCTGCTGGGAGCTTTTCTGTTCCTGGTGTTCTCTTCTCAATCTCTGGGCCCTCCTTTAGAGTTAAATTTTTTAAATGTATTTTGTTCTAAATAAATTGTGTTTGATAAACCTTGGCTGGCAAGAGTTCTGGCTCTTACCCAGTTTTTTCCTGGTGTTTGTTTTAAAGTATGAGTTTTAGCACAAAGGGCTGGGCCACTGGGGCCTTCAGAGTCAGTTTAGTGGCAGCAGCCCCTTGTACAGCCTTTCACTCTTAATACTTCAGAGTGCTTCTGGGTTTAGTTTAAAACCATCCTAAGTGAAGTGGCTGCGTACTCGAGTGATTTGGGGAAGATCTGAAGAAGAGTTGGGTTGGAGGCCTTCAAGACCCTTAGCCCGGAGAGTGAAGGATCTAGGTGAGAAGGCCTCTAAAGCTGAGCGGGCAGCAGGGCAGCAGGGAGGTCTGCAACTAAAAGTACTGGTGAAGTGGCTCCCACCTACCTCAGCCCGAGTCAGAGCCCTTTGCTCTGTGGAGCCCCTTGTCTTTCCTTGGCACCAAATCACTTCATAATGAGTTGTTTGCGATACTATCTCCCTTCACAAGTAAAATCCCTGAGAGCAGGAATTTTTTTCCCACGTTTTCTCCTGTTAACAAAAAGTCAAAAGTACTTGACCAAGTGCCGTTCATTTAATCATGTTAGTCCAATTTTAGTATAACTGCTGTATAAGCGAGCACAGGTGCAAGTATTTGCTGAGTGCGAGCCTGTGAGCCTCCACTCCAGCACACCATATAAATAAGTACAAGGTACAGGTGCTCCTGAGGGCTGTAGCTGCCAAAGGGCCGGTTGTCTCTACGAGGCAAACTCCTTAATGCAGAGAGAGCAAGGCAGCTGGCGAGCATGGCTCACAGAAGGACCTCTCAGGTATAGATAGGGACGTGAAAACAAGGGCACTGTCTGCTCACAGAGGCAGCTGCAGCTGAGTGGCATCCTGAGATGCTGGGCGCGGCCTCGGGTTTATGCAAATTAGGGGTCGGGGTTTCCACCAATCCTGTGCGGATCCTGTGTTGTGTGAGAGCGCCAGCAGCGTCCACCCAGTGCGGGCGGGTCCTTGGGGGCGGAGCCAGGTGCGTGCAGGCCCACCACCCTGGCCTTCCCAGGCTGCCTTCTCTCCTGCTTTTTACTTGAGCGAGCACAGAGAGGGTGGGTTTACCCTTGCAGTCAGGGTCCAGGCACCCTATGCTTCTGCTGTGGCCTCTGGTTTAGGGAGTGATCTCATTTCTGTGAGGTTTTTGTTTTGTTTTAAATTCAGATAACTTACTAGAATATTCACTGAATTACATATTCATATTTACATCGAGTAATGAATTCCTTTGTCTTTATTATATTCCCCCTCCTATTTATGATTAAATTCCTTAGCAGGGCTTTTACATTTTAACATGAATGCAATGCATGGGAAACTTTTCATTCAAGTAGCACTTTCATATAAATAATATGCTGTCCTGCCCTGGTAGTGACCACTTGTTACCCCAGCACAAGGGAGGATGGCGGCTGGGGGATAGGGAGTTCAAAACCAGCCTGCATTAGACCCTAAATTTTTCAATCTGAGAACATAGTTTCATTACTTGTACATTTTATACATGCTCAGACATTTTTTATTTAGCCTTTAGTTTTACTGGACATTGTCAATTGCTTGTCAATTTTTCACTTATTTCAGAGAACTGTGACCTGTTTTTCCTGCCTTCTTGACAATGTTTGATCCTATATGTAGAACTCTGGAGTGTCTTCTCTCTCTCTCTCTCTCTGTGTGTGTGTGTGTGTGTGTGTGTGTGTGTGTGTGTGTGTGTGTGTAAAATCATGTGCTCAGCACATATGTAGAGGGAGATCAGAGGAAAACCGGAGTCAGTTGATTCCCTCCGTCTTTGTGGGTTTTGGGGTTGAAGTCCATCTTGTAAGACTTTTGAAGCATCCTCTACCCTCTGAACCATCTCAACAGCTGGGAACATCTTCTGTTTTCCTTTGTGTTTGTTTGTTTTGTTTTCAAAAAATAAAAGCTTTTACTGACCAGTTACAGGTCTGTAAATCATAGAGTATTAGCCAAGAGATTCTGCCTGTTGAGTGTTCTTTTTCCTGCCCCTTCTTTCCTGTGACTTCGTTTCTATTTTAGACCCCAAATCACAGGTGAAGGCCATTTTACTAGTTACCTAGCTCTTTAAAAGATTAGAATTCAAGAAACATCCAAGAGTTTAGTCAGCAATTGCTGTAACTTCCCAGAGCTTCACATCCATTTCTTTCTCAGATTATTCCATCTTACAAAGAGAATCCAGGCCTGTTTGATCTGGCCTGCAAGCTCTATAGCAGACACTAGCAAGAGGGCCAGTTACAATATGCCCTTCCTTCTTTCGCGCCACCAACACAGTACTGAGATCCGGTGTGAAAGGGAACCAAAGGGTTTGTCCGTTTTTAACTAGACCTCAGACTAGGCAGGGCAGGCCGGTGTGCCAGTTTGAATGTGATGTGGGGTTGTGACTGGCATTCTCCAGAGCAGGTGGGCATCAGGAGGATATAATTGTCTGGATTCCCTGCTGTCCTCCCAGATTGTGCCCAACACTCATGCAACAACTAGGGGATGACAACTCGTCCTTAGGGGATTCTTTCGGTCTAGCCCTGGGGGAAGCAGACTGCACAGAATGTCTGGGTCGTGATAGATGCTCGCCTCTGTGCTCTCTGCAGGCCATCTTGATTCAGTGCCTCAGGCAAAAGTGCTTTGTGTTAAGGCAAAAAATAGACTAAAGCAAGAAGCTTGGTCCCTAGTGCATGACGTATCACAGGTAGGTTAAGGAGCAACCTATGGGCTCCTGGTGTGGGAGGAAAGCTTCATCTTGGGGAACGTGGAGATTTGGCTTCTAGCTGGGGAGGTCTGGAGCGCAGGTGCTATGGTGAGAACTGAGCTCCCAGACTTCTGCTAGGCCCGAAAACAGTAGAGATAGGCCATTTCAAATTGAGCTGAGCTACTGTGTAGATCAAAGAACATCCACAGAATTTGCAGAACAGTACTGTGAGAAACATCATTTGATCTGTTCTTTCCTACACTCAGAAAGACAAAGATTCTCTTGGGAGTATGTGCTCAGGCCAGAAAACACCCTTGATCACCCAAGCCTGAGAACTAGGGTTGTAACGGCCTTGAATAAACACATTTTAAAAGCTACCTCTTATGAACCTCTGTATCATTCTCTCACAGGTCTCTTTATAACATCCCTGTAATTGACCCCTGCAGTCAAGGAATCACAGGCTGCTGATAGCCACAGGCTCAGGTCTTTTAGAAGTGTGTTATGCAAAAGTATAAAAGCATCATGCATATTTCTTCAGATGTCACTGTTACAAGAATGATCACTGTGTATGTATGAATGACTAAAAGTATGCTTTATTCTTTTGTTTGGTTGGTTTTGTTCTTGTCATGCTTTTGAGACATGGTCTCACTTTGTAGCCCTGGATGTCCTGAAATTCCATGTAGACCAAGCTGACTTGGAATACCTCACAGTGATCGACTTCCCTCTGCCTCCGGAGTTCTGGGATGAACAGTGGAGGCCACCAGTGGCTTGTCTCTCAACAGCTCTTGCACTGGGTTCCTAGATCTTGCCAAAAGGCTCACTTGAGGTTACAGGGCTTGCTTTTTCTCCTCTGGCTTACACATCCTTCCTCTGTTCAGAGGATGAGCAAGGGATGGAAATTCTGGAACTTCATTCCCTAGAGAACAACAACTTGGACAGCATGCATGAAAAGCCTTTGCCAAGTCCTTTGCCCTCTTGGGACAAAGTTAGAACCTAGGAGTCACAGGAGAGTGGGTGAGTACTCACAACCAAAGTCTCAACACCCAAGAACAGCAGGTTCCAGCTCCTGAGACTCAGGACCTACCTTCAGAGTGGCATGTCTGTTTCAGAGATGACTGAGGACTTCTTGCAGTCAGCAGAGAGGCCATGCTGCAAGCTGTGCGGAATGTGCCCTCAGCAGGCAGCAGAGACTGGAGGGCTCTTTGGAAGGTCAAATGACCCTCAAACTGAACAGGTCAGAAGTGCAAGGCAGTCCTGACAGGGCTGAAGTAACCAGGAAAAGGAGTGTCTGGACTCATTCCTACAGCATACTCTTGGGTCCTCAGGCACATCCTATAAGGAGAAAGTATCATTGCAGTACAAGTACCCACGACCGTAGCCTGAGTCTGCAGTGGCTGTCAACAGCCTGTGATGCCAAAGGACATCACCATAGGGGCTTCTTCTTGGTTTTATTTTGAAATTGTGTGTGTATGTGTAAGAGAGAGAGGGGGGGAGAGAGAGAGAGAGAGAGAGAGAGAGAGAGAGAGAGAGAGAGAGAG